>CM043363.1:24674324-25014324 GCA_023718395.1 Leucaspius delineatus | reverse complement strand
AACACTGTAGAATCTTGTTGGCTTGCAAAACTTTCTCTCCAGGCCTGTTAGGTAAAGGTCAGTGTCCAGTTGCAACAAACCCATTAGGTTAAGTAAACCCTTTGGAAAGTTATTTAATGGTTTTCTTAACTAAATGGATTTGTTGCCTCACCACCCAAATGCTTGGTGAGGAGTCTGCTGGAGATGGAAGAGTTTACTGCGCTCTACAAATTTTTGTGCTTCTTTCTGTGGGGTATTTCAATGCTTTCATGTCTCATCCACATTCGTCATTTTGCTTAGTCTGTGTAAAGTCTAGTCTAGCTTATTCTGACCATGAATTATCTACTTAGACAGAAAGGGTTTGCCTGACCAAGATGCAAATTTGACATTTTGTGATTTTTAGGTGCATGTTAGGCTTGCTACGATAGTCGGTGTTACCGGTGTTCAGAAGCAACACTACAGACACTACAATTAAAAACTGAACAGTGTCTGCTTAATAAATCGTGAGCTGAACAAGAGTCGCAGAACAGATCAGCAGCAGGAGTCAGATTTAATTTATCGCGAGAGTGAGGAACTGAAGATGATGGCGGAATATTTGGTGTCAAAGCGAAATGTAAAAGCGCCTATATATGCGAATTTGTCATTGTACTGTTTTGTTGTTTTGTTTCTCATTAAGAATAATAGGCTAATGAACTCACCATTCAAGCAGTTCTCCCCCAAATTGGCGCTAATTTGAAAGCGAAACTAAAATGCGCACGTGTCAACGGGTGCGGAGAGCAGAGCAGCATTATGAATGCACGTATTTTACTTTTGCCTTTGAATTAGCGATTTAAAAGCCCCCACTAGTGATACCGGTATTACCGGTGTTGTCACACGTCGATTAACTGGTGGGAAAATATCCTCACCGTCACATTCCTAGTGCATGTGAAATCAGATATCTCAGATATCTGAGAGCAAAGATATCTTGCATACTTGTGTAACAGAGTCAAGCTAGTAAGACCTGTGTGGGTAAACATCACTCACCTGGCCTCAAGGGGCACGCTAACAGCTGTGGTCTTTAGCGTCTTTGATTCGAATCCCGCTCGGAGGGGTTTGAGTAGTACCTGTTACATTTGCCACTAAGGTGACTTGGTGATAAGTTTTGGTGTTGAACCCAGCTGTTTTAAATACCATATGAATCCAGTTGAAGGATCTGTGACATGGTTTAAGTGGACTGCAGTATTGTTTGCAATTGTTGTGAATGTTATTTTGACTACCTTGTAGAAGTGGAGAGTTGTGAAATCGAACTTAGACTTCGAACAAAGTGTGAAACCGATGAAAGGTGCATTTAAACTGGAAGTGATTGAACCATGCTGTTGGTTTCTAGTAGGCATTTCTTCTTGACTGCAGTATCCAAGTGCATTCCCATTGGTTGTCGTTGCATCTTGTACATTTTTTTTAAAAATCACTGGGAATCACTGCCATTGTGAAAGCACCAAGAGAATCTCAAACAAAATTTTGAAGCAAAAATACCTGAAAACTTATATTACTTATATTATTTTATATTACTATGAAATAATGAAAACCCACTACTTGACTACCAGAAATTACGTATACTGTAGCTAGCCAATCAGATTGGAGCTTACCTTTTGAGAAAGTTCTCAGCCTTTTTTTTTTTTTTGTGTGCAATCTTGTGTACATGAGGTTGTACATTTAAGAGTCTGTAAAGGACTCCAGGTTAAATCATCAAGGCTTGAAAAAATTACTCTCCTTTTCCTCACCTCTTAAATCAGTGTTCTCGGATCATAGAATCAAGGATGACAACTTTTTCATAATTGGAAGGGAGGACTGGTTGAATGAATAAATACTTAAATTACTTTTATGAAAGGGAGCATTGCCAAACACAAGAATTTATGGCACCTCTGATAGGGAAAAGTGTTGACTCAGCCTGAAAAGAAGCGAGACCAACAGACCACAGATCCAAAGGAAGGACACTTCTGTGATTCCGTGGTGTCTAAGAAAAGATTTAAAGTAGCTCTTTAAACTTCAGATGTCCATATATTAATTGTCAGTGTGTTTCAATGTACCATTTCACGAGGTATGGACAGCACCAGGTGGATCACGCATTTACAAGAATTTGAGCTGATAAAACAAGACAATATGCCTTTCACTGGCCAGGGAATGACAGAACAGTCGATCATCTGTTCGGTATATGTGTGTGTGTGTGTGTGTGTGTGTGTGTGTGTGTGTGTGTGTGTGTGTCAATGGTACATTATAGACTGTCCCAGGTGAGGTCAGGAGAGACTGTGGTGTATCACTGTCTGGAATGTAGAAGGGCAGGATGGTCTATGTGAATGAGAGAAATCAAGTAATCTCTCCAAGAAAGTAACTGTTATGCAAGTAGCATTAATGTTTTACTCTTGATATAAGTCGAACCTGTTAGATCAAACGTACAAAAAGATCCTAACCCACAGTCTCAACTACTGCAGTACATAAATTTACTTGAGAAGCAACACCTCAGAGTGTTTTGGCCGTTCATTTACACAACAACAGGGGGCCTGACAACACAAACTTAAAAACTTTTTTCAAATTGCACATTTTTGAAAACGATACTATTATCTTCTCCGTGTAAGCTACAAAAAACGTGAATTTGTGAAAACGGTGACGTCATGCGTGTGCGTGTTCAGGCGCATCATGTAAAGAAATTACATAAATAGAAAAGTATTACCTCAGGCATTATGGTATCAACGGGTAACATAATTTTGTTGCTTCTAAAAAATAAAATAATAACAATGTAACTTTTGTAATGTAATGTTATATTAACATTACCCCAACTAACATCAGATCTATGACAGTCAGCAAACCGTAATTATAGATTCCCTGAGGAACTTCAGTGATTTATAACTGGTCTGTAGGTACAAGATTAAGAATATGGCACGTTAAGCTTCTTCTCTGTTCTTTGGCACAAAGAAGGCCTAGAACAGCTAAATAGCTATTGCTCCTGGCATCTGTTCCTTCCTTTTCGCACTTTCACAGATGCCACCAAATCTCCCACCATGACAAATCGCACCAAACGGAAACAACCAGCAGATCGCAAAACTTAGATATGTCAATTACAATGGAACCCTGCTTTTCTCTTGTTTATCTCTCTGTTTTTCTTACTATCTCTGTCCCTGTCAATTATTTCTGATATGAGACCCCGGGAAAGAGGCCAATGAAAGGAAGGAGAAGAGATTCGGTATGCTGATGCTGACAGAATTCAGTGGCACTCTGAAGAACGATCTCTACACCGAGATGACAGGAAATGTACAAAAATAAAAGCTTTAACTGAATTTAACCCTGCACGAATTTAAGCTTCTCCGACAAGAAGCGAGATCTCACAAAGGGCGCTTCGAGACTGATTTTGCGAGTAAGACATGTTCCTGGATCAACAAACTATGTTGATCCTGGAACAACATTTCTGTCTGAAAATTTTGTCTTAACCCTGCCTATAATGTATCCTTAAAATCAGAGGGAAATGATAGGTGTAGAAGCACCTAACCCTGGTTGTAAGCCTAAACTTGACATAAACAGTAAACTTGTACCTCAAATCTGATTGGTTGATGGGAATGTTGATCCAGGAACATGCTGTACTTGGTGAAATCACGTTCACCTTTTCACTCAGTGCTCTACATCTGAAATATGACCAAAATAACATAAAATTGTGATAGTCAGATAGTCTTAACTTAGCCAGTCACGAGAGCTGTACCTTTAAGCATCAAATCATGTATATCTCCACAAGCTAACTGACCAGTAATTAAGATTATATGTGGGCATTAATATTACACGTTGCCAATCCATGCAGTCCATTCAATCAGACAGTTCTGACCACCAATTAGCTAATCAGAGGAGACAGGGTTATGGGTCTTAACTGAAGTTCCCTTTGAACCTCAGCTGGACCAGTTAGAGTCTTGAGCCTTCGCTGGCCGAGACTTCATCTCCGGTAGAGTAAATATTAAAAAGACAAGCAATCCAGCAGAGATCAGAAAGGCAAATAGGGCGTTTGGTCTGTCTTATCGTGAGGGGCTGGATTTAATTTGACAGATGGTCTAATTTCTTCAAAGGGTGGATTAGTTCAGGCAAGAAATCAGGGTTGAAATAATTCATTGGAATTTTGATTTATCGTTTGACTTAGATGCCAATGTGCTAATGCTGTGTTCATGTCAGAATTACTGTAATGACTACTTGGTTATTGCCAATAAGGAACAACTTTAAATGTTAGCTATGTGTTATAGCATGCTAAAGTTAAAGTATTTTGTCACTTTAGACAAAGGTTCATTTGAGAAGCAACAATGGCTGACTGGGGGTGTGTTCAAGAACCTGTTACACACACACACACACACACACACGCACACACACACACACACACACACACACACACACACACACACACACACACACACACACACACACACACACACACAATATAATGAAATGTCATATTAAATAGAATTAGATTGCAAACCACTGCAGTGTTGGTTGCTTGTACATGTAAGAACTTGTAATTATTGGTTTGACATTGACAGACAATTTTTATTGGAAACTCATATTTATGATAATCCTTCATGACATTCACATTAGAACTATGCAATCCTATTGCCATAGCTCTATAGAACCTCCAATATCAAGTATTAAAGTTATTCAAAAGTTCCAAAACATGAATGGAATCCAAGGCGACGTCTCATTTGCTAGATTGCTTGAGCGAATATAGCACACTATTTGAAGGATTGTTCCAAATGAAAGTGAGCAACTAAATTCCTCCATGAAGGTTCCTTCCACAAGGCTCTTAACAAAGGATAAAAATGATGGTCACTTGAAGGAACAAAGTCTGTTTGCCTTTTATGAGGACACTAATCCAGGGTGGCTATATATCGTCAGGAAATAGTCCTTTGGTAAGTACACAATTTAAAATAAAGTTTTCGTAAAGAAGCCTATGCAATCTAGCCTGGCAAGCCAGACCTACATCAAGATGTTAGGTCTGGCAACTCACCAAAGACACGGCTCAATCCGAGGGGCGGGATAAACGGCTGTCTTTCAAATTCACTCTGCACGCAATAGGACAGCGCTTCAACCAACCAGAGCGTTTTCCCAACAGCGGAGCTAACGTTAGTTGATAGATTCAACTTTTGAATCTGGCCGGCAAAACTACGAACACATCTTCCTTTTTTAAGAATGACTTAAGTGCCGTTCTTTGCTCTTTTCTCAAAGAAAAACTTAACTCCAAGTCCTCCAGAGTCGTGGCCAAAGCCGATTCGAAAGACTGTTCGCCAGCAGCAGCAGCCATTCTTTGTTTTCAAGTAGTAGGGAACCGTCGCAACACTGTCGTCATTATGTTAAGCCCGTCCCTCCTACTCTATACACGACGTGATTGGCCTGACCCAATTTAGGTTTTTACAGCTCCAAAAGTTAACGGAAAGTTGCTAGACTACCCTGGCTGCAAAATAAATCTTGCTGCTGCTAGGGTGCGTCTAGATTTCTAGGCTATATGCAATCTTCTTCTTAAAAGTCATGACCCCAATACCAGTGCATATCTGTTTCAACCTCTGTTTCTGACTGTTTCTGATTTGTTGATGAACAAGTTTTACTGATGTGACACCGGCTCTGTTCCCAGTGTTGTTGCGTAAAGAGCTCCAAATTGGCTTTTGGAAAGTGGCCTGGAGTCACAACAGTAGATGATCTGCGTCATTCAGGAAACAATTGACACACCACACTGACGTCATACAATTATGTTGATGTGCCCTTTGGGTGCGAGAGCACATTTCAAGAAATTATGTTCATAGGTATTTTTGTCTTATTTTCTAGTTACAAAATCTGAAGTCCTTGAAACAGGATATATTCACTTGAGAAGCAACACTGCAAGTGATACTTGTACGTGTTTTCATAGATTGTATCTTTACGTAAGTGTATTTTTTCTTATGACTGGCTTTTTTTTCCCTTTTAACTATCCAGTTAAAAACAAATGAAAATTGGATATTTAAGTACAGTAGTTATAGATATGCCAAAAAGGATGTAAGACTTTTTCTGTGCAAAATATTGTATCCCACAATGCAGTGTACTTCACTTAACCTTCTATTTCATTTTAAAGAATAATCTGGAACTAATCTATACATATTCTATCCATAATATAGTCCAGAATCTACTTTTCTTGTCCCTTTTGACATTTGTTTTCTTAACCATTAAGTATTTTTACACAAAATTTTAAAAAACAATGCAAAACACATTAACACATTGTCACATGACCTTGTTAATTTGCATGTTTATTGTTGCACTGTTTCACATGCTGTATTTTTAAAATTGCAGTATACAGTGTATATTGTGCCATAAGCATCATGCTTGTATCCAAATATAGCCTCTGTGTGTGTTTCAACAGAAAGATCGACTTGAATTCTAGTTAATTTCCAGAGAAAAGGCGTAAAAATGTTCAAAAATCAAAGCTCGTTAAAAAGAGTGTGTGTGTCCGTGGTTATCATGTTCTGACTTGTGTGAGGTGAACTGAATAACGGGTAGCTGCACCAAAACTAGCGCGCTAATCAGAGTACACTGGTATTTCTCCCTAATGAAGCCCTCAGGTTAGAGTGCTAGCAAGAGAATTAAGTATGCACGTGATGTATGTGCCCAGACACACTGTCGAGTGGAATGTGTTCCCTTCAGCACATTGTGTTAAAGCTTAGAAGTTAGGAAATAGAACAGTGAAACTATAGCACCAAAGCATTACTGCACCATAAGCCTGTGTGTGACTGCGTCTTCATTTTCACCCATGAAATCATTTTAATCGTAACCCTGCCAGATAACTGCTGGCAGAGCGCTATGTTTTTCCTACGCTCAGAGCTTAATCTACTCCATCCATTACATCTATTGAGCTAAATGGTGGTGTAGCATATTGGCATGTTGCAGTTGAAGAGTTTATCTTTGTTCTGAGTACTTAATAATGTGCATTAGCTTTACACTGTGTGCTAACCAAGTGTAACACGGTAGTACTGAAGTCTCTTAGCAATGCTAATCAGAGTTTCTGTAATAACTAGTCAGGACAGCGACAAACATCACTATATTTTATCCGTAGCCTTGTGCACACATTGTTAGACCAGAAACTCACTACATACATATGCAAACACATATAAAAATTCTTGGCTAACACAAAATTGTGAGCGCACTGTCCTGTTTTGTTCCTGTGTTAACAAACCTCAGTACTCAAGCGGTCATCCGCTTTCTTCAAATATTTGTGCCATAAATCTGTTTTTTTTTTTTTTATTAATATAGCTAGCTATATAAATTAACTAAATAATTACTAAAATAATTAAGAATTTGTTCTCATAACTTAATTAACAAGGGAATTAATTACTACAAAGAGTCCACGATTTAACTTAATTAAAACAAAGGAATGAATTGGTACAACATGCATGTACATGATTTAACTTAATTAAAATGTAGGAACAAATTAGTTCAACGTGGCCATGATTTAACTATGGGTACGTTTAGACAACAACAATATGCTTAAAGCGGTGAAGTTTTTTCTTTGAGTTTTCCACATACAGAAGACACCATTGTCAAAACGATACCAAATCACACGGATCCACGAAAATGACTAAAAACCCTGTATTCAGGCTTTTAGATGGTGATGAAACACTATAGACTTTTTTATTATTATTTTTTTTATTATTTTTTATTATTGAACAGATATAACCGCAAATACATAGTTACATCTCAAAACAGAATTAATCAACAATAATATAATTATAAACAGTAAACAAAAAGCCAGTGAAAGCAAGTTAAATAAAAAGCAAGTAAAATAAACAGACAAAAAAATAAATAAAAATAAATAATAATAAATTGAGCCAGAGGTAACATATAATTTAAAATAAATTCAAGAGAGAGGGAAATGCCTTGAGTCCCTTTTTGTTTTTAAAACACTATAGAGCTTATGCGCCAGAGAAACGAGGGCGCCGCCATCTTTAGAATATTGTCTTTTAACTTTCGTTTTTGCGGTCGCTCTGTATATTTCAATGGCATTGCTGTCCAGGAGTAATTAGCTTTTGAAGTGGATTTACTTCATGTAAAGTAAACGAAAGTTATCATGAGGACTGTATAAAGAAGATGACTTAACAAATGTCAGTCGACCGGGAAGATTTTAAAACGAGCTGTTCATTAATAAACACGCAAAACCGCTGTGAAAATACAGACCGGAAGTCAAAAGACAACGAGCGCAGCGCTGAAAAGGGGCGGGGCTACATAAGGTCTATAGACTGAACACGTAACACGCATGTGCATGACGTCATCGTCTTCAGAGATTCGAATTTCGTTGTTTACACAGAGACCGTTTTCAAAAACGTGCACTTTGAAACCCGTTTAAGTTTGCGTTTTCAGGCACCCAAAGCGCTGTTGTCGTGTAAACAAACAACCAAAACGCGTAAAAAGTTTTATGTTTTTAGTTGAAAATGGTGTTGTGTAAACAGCCCCTAAAACGAGGTAACAAATTATTGCAAACCTGTCCACTATTGAACTAAAACAATGGAATTAATTAGTACAATGTGGCCACAACTAAAATGAGGGTTAAATTCCCCCCGGAACACGATCACTACCAATAGGGCTAACTTGTGCTATTATGTACTTTATCATGTGTTCATCTGTAAGATTCTCTTCACGTTTTTTGCTCTGCCATGTAGTTCAACTGAAAGAGAAGACAATTTGTGCTAATTCTTACTACAGCACCCCTTGAGGCAACACTGAGAATGCAACACATAATTCATCTATTATTCAACAAAAACAGACATCCTCACCCTTTATTATGTACTCTAAAATGGTAGCTACTTCATAAATCCCATCTGTTGTCTTCAAAAGTGAAAATCAGAGACAACAGAAACCCAAAATGCATCATATCCTGATTAGCAGTCTTTCTCAGGTGGCACTGACTAGATTAGAGGGGGAACACAGCTTGTCATTTTCCCAAAAAGATACACAACACACCCTTTGCATTAACTTTGGTTTAGTGAACGCCATGACTGTGACTAAATCACAGGCAATGCTAATGCTGCTAAACACAACAATGCTGCCAAGTACGTCAACATGCTTAGGCGTCTCCTAAAGTTTGAATTGAGTTAAATACGTAAAATTCATTTCTGCAGGACCAAATCTTCTGTTAGAAGCAGAGTTGACACATCTACAGTAAACATGTACTGTCCTGCTCTTGTTGTTCATGAAGAATTTATGGCGCTTAATGACAGACATCAGGACAGGCTGTTGATGCAGTTGTAAAAGCCAAGCATATCATTTGGCTGCTTAAGGAGGCGGGAGCCGCAAGAGTTTCCTGGTGTGAAGTCCCAGCAGAATGAATTTGGGACTCAGATCTTTCTCTCTCCTGGGGGAGGAGAGCAGACGATTGAAAGACTGGGCGTGAAACGAGAGGGGCTTCTCTCTGCCAAACAAGAAATGTAAGTAGATGCTTTAAGCTGTAGAGAGAACGAAACCGTTAAATACAAAGAAAACAAGAATGCTGGTCTTTAGGGTCCTTGATATCGCATCCGCCTCCCATGTTGAAGACGCCAGTTCGAATCCCGCTCGGTGCGGGTTGAGTAGGACCGGTGACATTTGGTGCCGTGACCCGAATGGGAGTGAAGTTTACACACACAACTCGTACTAGCTTGGCTCTGTTAAAATTGAAGACGTTGATTTGTGAAGCATGCTTGGGGAATATAGTGCAAGCTGTGTACTCTTATAGACACACACACACACACACACACACACACACAGAGCACAATCCTGACATCCCTCATTCAACGAGCCACCTGGTTGCTAGGCAACTGAGTTCTGTCAATTACCAATGCCAAGAACTCCCAATTCTGCTGTGAGCTTGTATGTGTGCAAATTCATCCAAGTCTATGAGCATAGCTGGACACTGAATTATAAAATCTTCAGCAGGACTGTCCCGTCTTTAGCTTTTTTTAAATGCACCACAGAGGAACCACCAAAGAAACACATTCACATTAAATGTCTGAATATTGGCAAGTGTCACAGCCTCAGGCTGAAAGGGGACATTTTTCACGCTTTAGCGCTCTGCAAGTTTCTCTTCTCTGACACACTAATGTGTTCAGTAACTGTCGCCTGATCATTCTACCATTGACAAACTGCTAAAATAGGCCAGAGTCAATTACCGTATAACAACCAATTGAAAACAAACACACCAAGTTCACAAAATATAGCTCTGTTTAAGAATTAGTAAAACTCTAATTACTAGTCCAAATCAAAGCTATTCAACCTCCCATACCTGATGTTTTTCTTTAAAAACCTATATCATTAATATACTATATTATATCATATTATATGAGATACTGTTTAACTTTTAGGCCCTGTTTACACCTGGTATTAAGGTCACCAGGTTTTGGTCGAACGGATCACAAGTAGACGAGGAAGACACATACCTGTTTACAATGAACCTGCAGGGAGATGACGGAAAAACTCACGTAGAGAATCAGCTTTTGTTTCTGCACTGACAGCCACAAGACCTCACCGTGTTCGGTGTGTGTGTTAGAAATCAGGAATGGTGAGAGAACATTGTGCTTGGTACATTTTTCGTCATCAACAAAACTTGTGTCTTCAGCCTACAAAGTTTAAATCGCGTCTGGCTAGAGATCTTCCCATAATGTTTACGAATTAGGTCAGTAGGCGGCTGCCTACGATGACGTCCGGCAACGGTCGACACACGTTCACGGCAGATGGATGTCGGCGTATGACGTAGGACGTAGCGTTTGATTTAGCTATACTTCGTTCTACGTCACAACGCTTCCTACGCTACGTCGTACACCGGCATCCATCTACCGTGAACGCGCGTCGACCGTTGCCGGAAGCAAGATATTTTCATTTATAAAGTTTTAAATATGTATATTTTTACGACAAAACCGCACGGATTACCCTCAGAAGGACTTCGTTTATCCCCCTGGAGCCGGATGGATTTTTGTGAAGGATGCATGCACATTTTGGGACTTGAAGAAGGTGGACCCCATTACTTCACATTATAACCACTGAAAGATCTAAGACATTTTCTAAAATAACTGAAAATGTGTTCGTCTGAAAAAAGATTGACATATGCATCTCGAACGGCTTGAGGGTGAGTAAATCATGGGTTAAATATCATTTTTGGCCGAACTATCCCTTTAAGATTAAGAAAGGAGAAATGCACAGGCACCAATTTGTTGTTATACCCCGGGTAATTTCATTCATATTAAGTTATTTCTACTGTACATGTTAATTTTTTGAACATTTGGATAGACTGAAATTAACAATATCAATGTTTTGATAGCATCTAAAATGTAAACTATGTACAACTTTAGAGACATAAAAATACTTACAAATCTTCTGTAGACTTGTCAGAATTTAAATTTGTATGAATACAATGAATTGCATAAATTCAATATTCTACGAGAAATGTCTATGTATGTCTAAAGTCGGAAAAACAACAACAACTAATAACCAAGTGGACCAATTAAAAATTTACCTGAACAAATGTATTGTGAAGCACTGATCAACTGGAAACTAACTATGGTGTTAATAATGTTAAATATTAATTGCACCATATGCTAAGGAAGGACACCAGTCTTATCAACTTTTGCCAGGATAAGAACATTGTTGGTTGGAACACGAACAAACAGCTGAATCTAGAAAACAGTACCATGTGCACATGTTTTTCGTTCTCTAATTCAAACTGTGACTGAATTTCTTTTAAATACCTTGGTGATAAAACCTCCATATCTCTATAAACAGTTCATCTGGACTGTGAATGTTCAGCAGATGACCTCAGTGTTCACCTCTCACCACAAAGGGCTCACCCTCTTTGGCTTTGCAAACACCAGGAACACATGGAGCTGTGGATCAAAGTGTTACATCGGGGGGTGGAGGTGCACGCAAACATCTTGTAAGGCAAATACATTTACGTCCATATTGAATGAATTATATGCTGATCTCCAGGGTTTGATGAGGTCAAACAAATACGTCACATGTCCAACAAAGGCTTCTCATACATCAAAAGCACCACAAGCTAACAGCTGCAAAACAAACAAACATAAAAAAAAGAAAAAAATATTATACAGCATTTAACATGAAAAATAACAATAATTATGTTTTGCATAGAAACAGGATAAATTCTACAGACAATATACCGATTAAGAATTGTACCACAAGCTAACAGCTAACATTTTTATTAAGTTATCCAAGTAACATGGAACGTTCTGGCTTATTTATTTATTTATTTATTTCCAAAAATATGACCAAATGCTCGCCCAGTATTGTTAATAAAACATTTATTCAAAATGATCTGGTCTTCAATATTGTTCTCAAAACATTAGCACAAAAATATTATTTATACATCGTTCATTGAACGTTTTTCTAAAACGTTTTAGATGAACGATCATCTAACATGTTTTAAATGTTGCTGCTTGTGTACAAAGAACATTCAAAAGTAACGTTCCCATAATGTTTGCAAAAATGATACAATGGAATGTTCGCTTAATAACCAAGAAAAAAAAACGTTTTTAAAATGTAAAAAATCTGGAGATCCACATACGTTTACGCGACAACAATGTACTTAAAACGAAAAATCTTTGCGTTTTTCACGTACAGATGGCAATGTTGTCAAAATGATCCCCGTTCACAAGGATTTGTGAAAACGACCAAAAAACAAAAGCTATATTATTCATGCCAGGCCAGTAGTTGGCGATGTCACTTTGTAAAAAAAACACTATAGTCAAGTCAAGTCATCTTCATTTATATAGCGCTTTTAACCATGTAGATTGTTTCAAAGCAGCTTTACAGAGATAAACGTATAATTTATGGTAACAGAGATTGTTTTGGCTTTATAGCGGTTCTTTAGTAAAGTTATTTTCCAGCTAAGGTTAGTTATGATTGATTCGCTTCCGTCGCAACAATCATTTGTTATTAAATTAGGGGCCGCTAAGACGACACAATTCCCTCTACACAGACTTTAAACGCGAACCTGTGAGAAACGCTGATGGCGTTCACATGCGCATTAAGAATTGGTTCTATAGTTATGTGCATTTGAATATGTGTACGCAGGTTTGGAATTCCCTACAAACCAAGCCTAAACAAAGTACTGGTGTTTCCTTATAATTTTTTGACACAGAATTTTATTTTATTTTATTACTATAGACTGAACACGTAATACGCATGCGCATGATGTCACCGTTTTCACACATTTTTGTAGTTTACATGGAGACAATAACTGTATCATTTTCAAAAACTTGCACTTTGAAACCTGTTCCCAAAACGCCCTTGTCGTGTACATGAACGACCAAAATGCATAAAAACTTTCCAGTTTTTATTTGAAAACGGTGTTGTGTAAACACACCCTTTGAGCACATTGAGAAATAAAAAACAACAACGTTTAATTAATTTAATTTGAATGTTATAGTTAAATATTCCCACAACATATTTTTTGTTAGCTGGGTAAATCCATAAAAAAATACTTCTGGCAAACAAGCTAACTAAAAGTTAACAATAAAAGCTATTAAAAGTTTTCGCACAACATTAAACACAAAGGTAATTCTTGTAAATAACTTTACTTTGCATAAAAAAAGGCTAAACCTAGTTTTGTTTGCTTAAAGGTTAGGTTACACTCAAGGTTCTTAGGTTAACATTTGTTAAATATTTACAGCGCTGTCTGGAACTTTTAAGTTCTGTTCCCAAGACCGAGACAAAGTTGATTCAGAGACCACGTTTATCAGTATAATCCTCATTCAGAAGTCAGACGTCTTGGTGGAGACCAGCAGATTATGGACTCAAGGTTCATGTGCGTTTGCTGATTCGGACACATTCCATAACATTACCAAAACATTTTTCTTATTCTGCCATCCCCACCTTGTTTGAATGCTTTCAAAACATTTTCTTTAAATATAATAGTTTTCACTTCATCATAAATGGAGAGACCACTTAATCCTGGATCAAATGTATACGATAGCTTAATGTTTAACGAGAGTTGGTTTGACCTTGAGGTTAACTGGGACCCTTTTTACAGGAACTTGCCTCTAAAAGCGACAGCCAATCAGGTGATTCATGACTACAAAACAAGTTGTCTTTTGAAATCTCAGAGAATTAACATGAACTGTTCTCTTTCAGATCCATACAGAAAAAAAAATGCATGTGGCACTGATTTCCAAAAATGAGCTGTTACCTTAATAAGATTGTTTCGCATTCAGATCATCAATTCATCTTTGACATGCATTTATAAAAACAAGCAAAAATCATATTTACAGAAATGCATGTACAATGAAACATAAGCGTTAAAATACATGCAGTATAAACAAGATTTAAATGTGTTAAATTTGTACTTTTAATTTGCTTTCGAGAAAGCAGTGCCTCCTAGACTTTCGTTGTAAATGCATGCACACTTTTTTGCCTTGTTTTACAAACTGACTGACAAGCGCATGCCACAAATGAAACTGATAAAAGACTTCCACTGAATGCAGAACATTCCTTCAGAGCCGTGTGTGTGGTTGGAAGAGCCTGTAAAATTGACCAAAGAGGCTGAACAATAGAATTATGCATCAAAGCGCTTGCAAATATTTGATCACTAAACTGTTTCATCACAACAGCAAGATCCAGAGCATCCAGTGAGCACAAGCATGTGTGTGTGTGTGTTTACGATGTCGACTGGGGCGTGCTTTGATCGTGGACTATCGAGCTCTGTGTTTGCTTATAGCGTTTGATCTTTAAAACACTGTCGCGTCAACAGCAGTCTGGCCTCTCAGGCGTACTTAAACCACACATACGCCGCAGAAGACAGCAGCTATATTTTCCAGACTTACGATCTCAATTATAAAATGACTTCCTGCTGATCAAAGGTGCTCTTTCGTGCACTCTGTATCATATCCACTTTTCTCTCGCTCTCTCTTGTTGCTCATACTTAGGGTACTTAATCTCCTTACCCTGATTTAAAATATGGTGTGTAGTTTGCCCTATACATGGATTATGGACCAGACATTAAATCATGTCTCTTTTTGAGGAGAGGTGTGTTATTAGTTTAAGTAATATAAACTACAATTTTCACTTGGTGTAATAATGCGGGGAAAAAATTCACATCTCTAGATTGTATAGAGACATAGAGACGTAAGTTGACTTGCGTATGCCAGAAGCTAGTTATTTTAAGCGATAAAGTTTTAAATATGGATATTTTTCTTACACAAACGCATCGCTTCGCTTCAGAAGGCCTTTATTAACCCACCGGAACAGTGTGGAGCACTTTCATCATGGATGGATGCACTTTGATGGACTTCAAAAATATACAGCTATTCACTGCCATTATAAAGCATTTTTTTATATCTCCGATTGTATTCGTCTGAAAGATGAATGTCATATGCACCTATGACTTGAGGGTGAGTAAATCATGGGCTAATTTTCACTTTTGGGTGAACTATCCCTTTAACTGGAATTTTCAGTATTGCATCCTTCTCGTGGGCATTTAATAATTTTTTTACGTTTCAGTCTGAGTTAAATCTCTTTTTTGGCTTATTTAACTGTAGAAGAAAACGCGCCTAATAATTATGATTATCCGAGCGCTGATTGGTTCTTCCAATGCCGTGGCATCAGCCAATCAGAAGTACTTCCTAATCCACGTAACCTTATATCTCGTACCCTAGCTTGCGATTGCCCTGCTCACGAATATGAAAACTTCTGTCTACCCCTCCTCCTCCCCAGCACCACCTGTTCTGCTACCGGGGTTCTCCCATTTTCTTGCACCAGGCTGTCCTTTTAGTTTATTCTGACCAAGCTGAACAAATTCTTTGCTCAGCAGCGTAGCAGATCTCTTCCGCCATAATCAAGCTTATGTATATTCCATGCCCTTGCCAATAAATGCTGGTTGAAATAATCCACTCCGAGAGTTGTCATGACTGAAATACAATATCACACCATGCATAATTCACAGTCTGAATCTTTAAAAGAGCCCGGCTCACAGAATGGGGTGTTTGGACCAACAGAACGAATTAGTTATGTATCCATAAAATCACACGTGATTCTTATCTTCTGTAATGACAACCACAGTGCGGTCAGAATCAGGTGAAATACACTCACACACACATATTACACACTCATACTCGTATAAAACCCTAGTCTCAGCTTTGACCCATTTCTGAGCCGTACAGAGCGGCTCTATAGATTAACGAGTCTGCCAGAAAGCACATACATTGAGTTCCCCAGAAGAGCTACGCTTTGGGGCTTCACATGTACACGGTTCTTCAGAGCAACTCGTAACAAGCTTATATACTCTGCTTGCTTTTTTCTTCTGACCTAAATAAATGCAAGAAAGAGAGCAACATGATTTCCATGCGCAGGTAGGTATGTGTGTCTTTGAGGGTTATTGGGTCAACAATATGAAATAGTGTTTGATTCAAATGTGTTTACAAATATAGCATCCTGAACATTGAAGGCAACATGCAACATTAACATTTAACATCCGGAATGTGCCGTATTTCAGAGGGAAAATGAACACTGGGCTATGTAAAGCAGAATATGAATAATCAAAATTGTTCGCAAAAGTAATTTCAGAGCTAGTGAAAGTAATATTATTTTTCAGGAAATTGTGAACCATTGAAATGCAAAAAAAAAATAAAAAATGGGAAAAAATTATTACAATACTTCACATTTTTATTGTAATAAAACATTTTAATGTTTAATATTTGATTTTAAAATATATATTAAAATATATTTTTATTATATGCATAACACATTTACATTTATTATATTTATAAATAACATTTTTATTACGATAAATATTAGATATTAAAAAATATATAAAGACATTAAGCCATGTTATTTACATAGGCCTAGATATACAATTTTATTTGAAAACATCAGGGAATGTGAATAGGGCTGTAAATTTATCATTTAAAAGGTGTGAGAACTGTTAAGCATTTGGCAGATGTTTTTATCCAAAGAAACCTTGTATTCAAGGTACACATTTTATCAGTTCATGCTTTCCCTGGGAATCAAACTAACACAATGCTCAATATTTGCGCTGTTTAAAACCACTTAACTCCACACCCTACCAAACAAAAATTCAATAATTTTCTAGCACAACAAAGCACTTTAATAGTGACCCACAAGCCTTATCAAGCCACCAGCCTAACTGCACTAAAACACATATGGGTTTCCTTTCGCAAGCCATAAAAACTTCCCTCCACCTAGAAATGGACATGAAGTACTATTCAACCCTTTTCTTGATAAAAGTGACGTATTATACCTAGAAGGCACCCCTGAGGACGTTTATGCAACACTGAAGTGCATTAAGCTCTCTCAGGAAAGTAATGAAACCTAAGTGTCCCCCAAGCGATCCTCTCTTTCATTAGCTAAAGAAAAAACTCTCTTTGCAGGACCATTCAAAGGCTACTGCAAATGTTAGTTCCCTCGGGACAGTCCCGAGCCTGCCGTTTGCCGCACTGCTGACAATGGCCAAGAGCCCTCATTTGCTTACTGAAGTAAACAAGCTCAGTTTGGTGCCCTTCGTATGACAAAGACTAGCAATGCTTACATCTTTTAATTAGTGTTTGCCAAGTTCAACATTTCGGTGGTTGCTAATACTTTGGTTTAGAGATCTGAACAAGCCCTTAAACTGAGGTATTAAACTTTGCGTTGACTTGTCAGCACCATTTATGCAACAGACATAAAATTACTAGCAATCATGCTAACAATGTTCGCCTGGTGCACCATAAAATGGCTGAAAACTTACATAGAGCTAAACTTCTTAGCAACCACCCACAACACCCTAAAACCTGTGTAGCAATGCGCTTAAACGTATAGCAATGCCGTATACAACCACTGAGAACTAGCATAATTTTAGCATATGTTAGCATACTATAGAGTTTACTCATGAAAACAACATTTAATATTACCAAGTGAATTAGTTTAGAATTAGTATTCTCTAATGCTGCGTTCGAAATCATGTACTGTCTGAAAACATACTACACTTGAATTTACTTAAAGACCATTAAAAAAGTATGTTAATGTGTGTAGTATGAATGAAATTCGGATGTAACATATCGGCCATGCTGTCATTATCATGTGACCTTCCAGCATCAGTTGTGTTGCTTCACTTCCATTTATAAATCATCTCCCTTGACCTCATGGGATAGTAAAGTGTCCATCGAATGCTCACTTCAGAATCTCACAGGAAGTAGTAGGTCATCCAGGGACTTTTCGCTCACTGTTTTATGAATACTGTGTATTTGGACATACTACTCGTTTGGCTTACTGTTTTTCGCATAATAGGGAAGTATTCGACTGTAGGGAAGTATTCGATTTTGGACGCAGCACAATTTTGTTCAATATTTATGCTTTATACTGACACCTACTGATGTGGATGTAGCATCACACAAAAGCATTTACTGTTACCGATTTCAGTGTAGAAAAAGGCATATTTGGCACATGACTAATTTAATCTGATCTTAAGCTGCATTCACGACCATGTTGTAATTACCGTAATTTCGTGATGACAACACATGGCGTTTTACTCTGAGCTGTTTATATCCTTGGACTGGGAATTATGCGTTTCTATGACAACACCATAAATGCCCAAATTAATCTGCAGCAATCTAAGTGGTACAGAGGTCACATGGTACAAGTAGGAGCTCTCAGAAATGTCCCAGTTTACAAGCTACGAGTTTTACAAGGACGTGAACGTTTTTGAACTTTTGAACGAAGTTGTATTTCGTAATTACGGTAAGTACGTCATGAATGTGAATGCACTTTTATACCAAAAGTGTTCAATAAGACATTTAATAATTTTTATATACAAAAAAAAAAAAACGTATTTGTTACTTAAAATAAAAGAAACTTTATTTGAAATTAAATACATTTTTGAAAATCCAAAAACATTTGAAATCCAAAAACATTTCTCATTTTCATTTAGTTTAACTTGATGTTCTAAAATAACAAACTAAAATAGAAATGATTATAAACTAAATATATATATATCTATATCTATATCTATCTATCTATATATATATATAATATTATATTATATTTTAGTTTGTTATTTTTTTATATAGTTTGTTATTTTTGTATGTGTATATATATATATATATATATATATATATATATATATATATATATTATATTATATTTTAGTTTGTTATTTTTTTTATATAGTTTGTTATTTTTGTATGTGTGTATATATATATATATATATATATATTATATTATATTATATTATATTTTAGTTTTTTTATATAGTTTGTTATTTTTGTATATATATATATATATATATATATATATATATATATATATATATATATATATATATATATAGTTTATAATATATATATATTAGGTTTTCTTGTTGGATGTTTCGGCTGAGCAAATTGCCTGCATGACGAATCGATCAACCTATAAACAGAACTTCTTTGTTTCACTCCATCATGACTAATAGGCAGCTGTATCTCGGATAATAACGGACTGAAGCATGTGGTTGTAAATGTGCTGAAAATGTTTTCTGAAAAGCATAGATAACTAAAGTTAAAGTCTGCAGTTTATGCACTACAAGTCCCCCATAATGACTGGGCCGAAAAAAGCAACAATTAGACAAACATGAACCAAACGTGATTTTTGGAGAAGATCTTGTTGGCCAAACAATGGCAGATGGAACTGTAAATTCTTCAACTAAATTACATATCAAAAGACTGTTGGAGATTTTAATTCTATATCTATATTGACAGAATGCACTGTTATGGTGTTCACAAAGGTCATATGCCACTGTGACTAGCTGAACAGTAGTTTGTTTCTGTCAGCTTCTCTGCTTTGGTCTGTGATTACAAGTCCTGAGCAAACACACACACGCGCACACACACACACACACACACACACACACACACACACACACACACACACACACACACACACACACACACACACACACACACACACACACACACACACACACACACACACACACACACACACACACACACACACACACACACACACACACACACACACAGCTAAACAAGCTTACTTAACCGATCCAGACCTGTAATTACAGTTAACTTGTAAAGTATGTCCAAGTCAAGTAGATAGAGATTAGGCTATAGGAAATATCCTGAACAAAGAGCAAAAGGTAAAGAAGATAGTGAATGAAGAAACTGGATAGAGATGAAAGAAGTATGAGACAAAACAAAAGAGAGAGGGAGTCACGGTTGTAAAGGTGTGATGGAAAGCAGATGTGTCTTTCTTTTCATAAAAGAGGGGGATGGGATGGAGAAAATCAGAGAGAGGAGGAACAGTACTGTACATGAACACATTTAACACCATACACCTACAAACATATCTAGGCAGTGACCAAATATGAATTTTAACTCTGAAGAGAAATGTAAACCTATCTATATCCTCTCCAAAGTGTCTGAAGATTAAAATAATGTGCTTAAACACAAATACAATTTTTAATGTTCAGTTTAGTCTTTTTTACATTTATTTTTTTTTTTTTTTTTACTGGAAAACAAGTTCAGTAATAAAAAAAAAGTTTTATTGCTTGACAGACAACATGCATATGAGAATAAAACTACTTTTCAGTTGTATTTATATATAACGTTTTTAATTTAAGTGTAAACTTAAGTGAAATATTTTCTAGATTTTTTCTTAAACAATTTTGCTTTTTAAGTGAATTTCTCATTTTAATGTTTTTTATCTTATAACAATTGATGAAATATAAACATAAGATATAAAACGACAAAAAAATGATTAAGAAATGTATTTTTGCAGTATTCAGGCCACATTAAAAAAATATGAACACAATTTGTGTCTGTGTAAAATCTATGTAAATAGTTTGTAAAACTACATTTAAGCATTCAGTTTAATAGGACAACTTGCACACAAAAGAAGACACTCACATTTGTTCTGGTCATGTTTCACGAACAAGGCCCAGTAGGCCAATGTTTTGCTGGTTAGCTTTAGCATGATTAGCATCTTTCTCCACAGACAGACATTCAAATTAGGCATGTATTCTGACAAAATATATTTGCTTGCAGTATATAAATCACACATATTTTGTAGTATTAAAGTAGATGTTTACCAGTGTCTGATTCCATCAGTCATTCACTGTTGTCATTATTTCCTGAGGCATCAGAATGATCAGTCACATGGCTTTTACAGCTCAGGTGATTGGTTCAAAATGTTTTATACTGCCATGAGAGAAGATGGCAGATTCAAAATCAAACTATTATGAACCTCATTGCATTTCACATGCATAAACAGCAGAGGTGAGTAAGCTACTTGAAACTTGTAGTTGGCTACTCATTACTTTTTGGCCTGCTGCAATACGTTTCCAAAAATGTTTCCTGATGAATTTAAAAAAGACTTTCAGCAGATGTTTTTGTGGTGTTTATGAAACGAATGTATGTGAATCTGTTCTTTTAAAGATGCTAATCAGATGTTTGTACACAAATAGCACTTTATGACACTTTTTTTTTGATGATTTCCGAAAAACTTGTGATGTACATTGTTAGCTTAGTTGTTTTCTGCTTGCTTAACTCTGTACACTGAATTGATACTGTGTAATGTGTCATTAAAACAGACCTTGTGAAAAATATAATTAAGTTAAAACTGTTGCTACTTGGGCCGCTGATTCAGAGACCTATTCAAGCGAGGTGGCGTTGTGTAGCTGCTAAAGGTCTGAGCAAGTAAAAGTTCCTGAAGTGAGAGCCATTTGCCATGAATGGCAAGAAATCGAAGACTCTTGGTCGAGTGAAAGTAAACATTCCATTACCATGATTCGCAACGTTTAACTTTGCGTCTAGCTTAACCTTTGCCACTGTCCCTCAAAATTCACCAGCTGAAGTCAATGCCTTGATACAGAACTACTCATTAACCGATTTGGACTGATACAACACAACACGTTATCGCTGCTCAGGGAGTTCTTGCCGAGAACGGAACCATACCGGCAATCCAAACTGTATGCTAATTGTCAATCGTATTTGACGATAGTGGTCCTAATAGAAATAAAAATTCTGTCATCATTTATTCACACTCAAGTTGTTGCAAACCTGTATGAATTTCTTTCTTCTGCTGAACACAAAAGAAGATATTTTGAAGAAGAATGTTGGTAACCAAAGAGTTGTGGGGCACCATTGACTTCCATAGTATTTTTTTTATTCAAGTCAATGGGATCCATCTGTTTGGTAACTCATATTCTTCAAAACATCCTCCTTTATCTTCAACTGAAGAAAGAAATTCATACAGGGTTGGACCAATTTGAGGATGAGTATATCTTCCCATTCATATTTACTTTTTTGTACACCAGGGTGACTAGGAACATGAAATTGTCCAGCCATGACTTCTTGTTTCACAAGAGTATAAATATGAGGTAACACAAAGGCCAAATAGAACAGCTGTTTTTTTGTGAGATTTATGGACAGTTGGCGATATAGCCTATGGGTGTTGACCTTTTTTACAGTCTATGTGTGGATCTTCACTCAATAGAGACATTAACATGAGCGTCCTCTAGTGTTTAAACTACAAACTGCATGTGTCTGACTACTACAATTTTACATTCAACACCTTTGTGTGTGTTAAGTGGTTAAGTTTATTGATGTTTTTCTCAGTGTGGTCTCTTGCTCGTAAGTGCATATGTGCATGTTTTGTATGTGCGTTAGCGTGTTAGCTAATCCTAAAACGCCTGTGGGGAGAGATTTCTGACTGTGTTGGGTTTTAACTTGCAATAATCTCTGTAGGGGTTCCCTGATCACTCTTCACAGGGGGTCACAGCAGGGGTTCTCTCTGTGTGTGTTTTTTTCTTTTCTATTTCAGCAGCACCAGAAGACACAGATGGTGGGCACACACAATTTATTGACATGATTTTCAGCTCTAAGAGAGTTATTAGCAGTGAAAATACATTTCTGTCTATAGTCCTGAGGGGAAACTGCTGTGATAACTGTTTTTGCGCAGTTTAAAACAGGAACATTTCTGATGAACTAAAAATGTGGAGCCTACTTAATGGAAAAATCCACATTGAAAACATTGTATCAGTCTCTTTTGTCTAATGTATGTATGATTCTGGGGGTGATACTTTTTTTCTTATTTAGTGCTTTTTATTTTTTGTTTCTATCGACACCTTGTGGTCGGATATGTTAATTTCGCCTTGGCGTCTGGTGCTATCTCGTGTCAGAGCCCGTCTATGGAGAGCCTGCCCACTCCCTATTAAGTCCTGTTGTACCGAATTTTGGTTGTAGTACCACCAGAGTTCCACTGAGGGGCGATCGCCATGAGTGCAAAATGAATGGGAGTCTATGGGGCTAGACGGCTAAATGTGTCTCTTTCACCCGATTGCCGTTGATAAATCTCTAATCTGATTGTAGATTTTGCAAGTTCAACATGGGTTTTAGGTCGAAAGTTGAATGAACGAGTACTTATGTCCTTTCGATTTCTTACAGGTTGAGTTGTTGTTGCCCATAACACGCTAGCATTCTGCTAATGAACGCTGATTGGTCAGTGAAGGACTGATTACGACCAGAGATACCGCTTGATGGCATCGTGTCATCCGCAGCGGGACCAGAAACAAACAAAACAAAAACTCTTCTAGCAAGTGTGTTTACCTGTGTCAGCTGTGTTGTCGATGCCTCGAGTGAAAAGAAAGTGCAGAGCGCGAACGCACCAAAGTGACTGAAGGACTGCCGTGAAGCAGTGTCTCTGGTCGTACATGTATATGACGTCATTGACACTTTAAAAGACTTTTTAAAGCAAATGAGTGACTCAAAAAAATCTAACACCCAGCAATGTGTAATTTATTTGCATCTCCTTTCGAATACAACATTCAAATTACTACACAAAAAATTATATCCTGAGAAAAGTGGATTTTTATTGGTATAGCGCCATAGACCTCCATTCATTCTGCACTCGTCCTGTGAGCGCCCTCATATGGAATCAGAGTGGAACTGCAACCAGTTCAGAAGCCGGAAGTGTACTGAGAGTGAAACTTCTCGCCATATTAGACATTCTCTGCTCGTGTTCAGATGAAAGGTTACATTTATGCCTCTGGCGCCATCTGCTGGTAAATATACAGAAATAAAATTCAAAAACGGCCAACTACAGCAATTTGTCTTTCGTACACTTTTAAAACCAGGTCACATAAGGCAAAACCAAACTAAAACAGAAATTCAGGGACAGAGAAATATGTAAAAACTCTGAAAAGTGCGTATAACGAAGCGTTTTGAGTTCGTTGGCTCAAACGGGGTTTTTCTTATTAGATGTATTTTTGTACTAAAATGTAATCGGTTTAATCCACTAATTTTACGAATTGTTACCTGATATGTAAACAAAACCAGTGATGTAAGCAGTCTCTATAACATTATTTTTAAAACACGTATTCGGTAATCACAAACTGCGGTAATTGGTTCAACCAGTCAGCGATGAAAAAAGTAACAGTAGCGTTATAAGCATACTGGGACACCTTATTAGCATTGAATTACAAAAATACACAAAGAAGAGTTTAAACATGATCATTATTATTTAAACTCATCGCATTTAATAACATAAAGGATGACTTAATAATTTTCATCAGATAAGCTCCGCCTTTGCTAACCTTTCTACTACTTTTTGTTTCTACACTTTGCAGTTAGCAGAAAACTCGAGCGATTACTCAAGCATTCACCCTGTTGGAGATACAGTCCAGAGATCTGCAACAGTTTGTTTGATTTGTGCATGATCTTTGAGGAAATGGCTGAACAAAGGAACGATGGCTTGATTTTCTATGTCAACGGGAAAAAGGTGCTTATTGCTTATGCATAATATATAATCAACGTAATTTTTGTTTACTCAGAAATTCTGGTCATGTGTTTATTGTAAAGGCTGTTAAACTGTAAAGACTTGTTTGGTTGTGAACCTGTTGTCAATTTCAATCCTTATAGTAATACTTGGCTCATATAAAGGCATTGAATCTAATTTGAACAGAGACTGTGATTATCTGTTTAAAGATATTTAAAATAATAGTAATCTGCATGCATTGAATGTAATCTGCATATGTTTATGCTTCTTGTTGACAGATAATGGAGAAGAACCCAGACCCTGAGACTATGTTGCTGTCTTATCTGAGGCAGAAATGTATGTTTACACGTTTTAATAAATGTGCATATTATTAATGTTATTATTATAAATGGTTATTAATAATTTGTATTGTGCGTATTATTAATAATTTAGACTTTCCTGGCATTTCTAACTAATAAAAAAAGTTTGGGTAGGCTATGATTGCGTGAATATATAATACTAATATCATTAACCTATACTTTCCTGACATTGCTAACTATTTGATATATGTTTGTATAATATATTATAAAATTATATGGTATATTATACTATGTATACGTATTATAATTGAATAATTTTATATATTTTTCAATAAGATATGTTAATGTTATTAGTATTATAATGTTAATATTATTTATTATAACTAACTTTCCTTTATCTATCTATCTATCTATCTATCTATCTATCTATCTATCTATCTATCTATCTATCTATCTATCTATCTATCTATCTATCTATCTATCTATCATTTATAAGTCATATTTATGTAACATAATACGGTTTGTTGATGTTAATTTTGAAGTGATACTGTGGATATTTTTTAGAGGAGATTAATCTGCAATTCTGAATATTATTGGTTTATTTTAGCTGTTTAGTTTTGCACTGTGTGTGTGTTCAGTGCGGTTAACAGGCAGTAAGTACGGCTGTGGTGGAGGGGGATGTGGAGCCTGTACCGTCATGGTGTCCAGATACGACCCTCAGACCAAGAGCATCAAGTATTTCAGTCACTCTCTCTCTACTTTTTTTCTTTTCATCACACTGTTTTATTAATGGGTCTGACCCATGATAGTACTCCTCTTTTTCTCCCACTTTTCACACTTGAAAAGATTCTAACTCAAATTCTAGGCTGTGTTTTTAGTCAGATTTCTCAAGGAAGATAGCCCTTTGTATGCTTTGTAAGATAGTATTTATATGTTTTTCGATATATATTAGTTTTTGTTACTCAATTATCATAATAAATCACTCCTGAGTGCATGTAAGAAGCTATATTTCTTCTTCAATGGCCAGTCATTCGTCAGTCAATGCTTGCCTGCTTCCTGTGTGCCAACTTCATGGAGTGGCAGTGACGACCGTTGAAGGCATCGGAAGCACCAAAACCAAACTACACCCGGTCCAGGTATCGGATTCACATTATAATCTATACTTGCACAATCCAGATTATGAGATCCAGATTAGGAAATCAGTATGCAGACATATTAAAATCCAGGTTAATATATTAGATCACTGCCAGTTCAGATATCATTTTTGAATATAGATTACACTCAGTCCTGATTATGAGATTAAATCACAGACAGTTGAGATATCATCTGATCATAACTTGATTTTCATCCTAGTTTGCATTTAGGTCAGTGGCATGATGCCTATTTTTTTCTTACCTATTAATAAAAAAAACATTAAAATGCAATTTATATTGCATTTAATGATTAAAAAAAAAAAAAAAAAATATATATATATATATATATATATATTTATAGATATATATATTTTGTTATATATTTAAAATAGTATACTAAAGAGTAATAAAAATTAAGTAAATAATATATAGTGAATATATATATATATATATATATATATAATTAATTTTTTGTAATATAAATATAGCAAATATTTATCTAAATAAAAATATATCTTACATAAGTTTTTGTTTACATAATATATGTATTACTTCAATTAATACAAATTAATGTAATATATATATTAAATACAGGGTATATATGGACACTTTAAGACATCATTGACAGTATATATGTGTTCTGTTCATCAGGAGCGTATAGCAAAGGCTCATGGGTCTCAGTGTGGGTTCTGTACTCCTGGGATGGTGATGTCCATGTATGCATTACTGAGAAACAACCCACAGCCAACTTTGGAAGATGTAACGGAGGGTCTCGCTGGTACAATGACACAAACACGATTTTAAATCTACTAAAACCTTAAGAACCTTTTGACCAATCACGAATGTTCCTATTGCAGGTAATTTATGCAGGTGCACAGGGTACCGCCCAATCGTTGATGGCTACAGAACCTTCTGTGAGGTGAACAACTCCGGCGTCCAGATTCATCCTTTATTTGATTCGTTTCAGCTGCTGAATCATGTGGCACTCATGTTACTTGACATTCCAGACCCTTTATGGATTTGTAGCTGCACATCCGTGTCTGATATTCTTGATTCATCTCAAAGCGACCCATTATGACTCCACATATTTTGATGCCATTTTTTTTATTTTTGTTTCTTTTTTTAAACATCTTGGTCTGCGGTTGACAATGTGATACACAATCTGGTAACTGCATGTTGCAATGTGACAGTCATTTAAACGCTTTTCTGTTTTTTGTTGTTTTTTCCACTTGAGGTTTAACTGACATTTGTGTGTTGCACTACATACATGTGCATTTACGAACATGAAACTTTTTCTGTAATTTTTGTAGAGTGAAAACTGTTGTCAGTTGAATGGCACCGCATGCAGTTTGGCCAATGGAAATGGATCCGTGGAGCCCATAGAGAATGTGAGTATCTTCATCTTGACCAGGGTTAATTTAGTAAACTTATTGCACTCACTTTTGTCCTATTTTATTGTACTGCTGGACTTTGACTTTTTAGTTGCAGTAAAACACACACACACACACACACACACACACACACACACACACACACACACACACACACACACACACACACACACACACATTTATATATATATAAATATGTGTTTTAAGAATCAAAGTGCAGATAAATGTTACTGTCTAACAAAAGCAGATTCTCAACTGCCGAAACAAGTCGTCAGTAATTCTAGTATTAAATCTTGTAACATACCTATGTAACAATGTAACAAATATGCATAATGCCAGCTTATGGTCTTCATTGGCTGTCCGCGAGCAACATCTACTTTGCTCCACGCTCAAACACTGTAGCCGAGGCCTTGAAGAGTTTGGTTTGTGTTGCCGACATGTTGAGAAGACGCTATTTTCAGCACTGTGAAAGAAAATTTACTAGTTTGCATGCAATTCCAAGGATGAGGACTCGAGCTCGAATTAATACGGTAAAACCGACACCATCGTTATTGTTCGTATTACTGTGTATCCAGTGCTGAGAAAGCTCTGGAGCTGAAATTCAGATATAGTAATTTTCGTTTAGTTTCCGACACCGTAACCGGTAGACCAATCACAACAGACTGGGCCATCTGACCAATCAGAACAGAGTAGACCAATCACAACAGACTGGGTCATCTGACCAATCAGAGCACAGTAGACCAATCACAACAGATTGAGCCATCTGACTAATCAGAGCAGAGTAGACCAATCACAACAGACTGGGTCATCTGACCAATCAGCGCAGAGTAGACCAATCACAACAGACTGGGCAATCTGACCAATCAGAGCAGAGTAGACCGATCACAACAGATTGAGTCATCTGACTAATCAGAGCAGAGTAGACCAGTGACAACAGACTGGGCCATCGGACCAATCAGAGCAGACCAATCACAACAGACTGGGCCATCTGACTAATCAGAGCAGAGTAGATCAATGACAACAGACTGGGCCATCTGACCAATCAGAGCAGAGTAGACCAATCACAACAGATTGAGCCATCTGACCAATCAGAGCAGAGTAGACCAATCACAACAGACTGGGTCATATGACCAATCACAACAGATTGAGCCACCTGACTACTGGAAAGTAGAGGTTTAGAGAGACCAAATCCTTTATCGAGCCATTTCAGACATGCTGAGAAAAGAAGTGAGAAAATTAAAGTGTTTTTTTGACCTTGGATGCATTTAAACCCATTTAAAAATCACTTGCGCTTAGTGGATTGAATGATGTAATAGTTATTTTTGTGTTTAATAGGGTCATCCAGAACTGTTTCGTAAAGAGGACCTGCTCCCCTTCGACCCCACCCAGGATCTGATCTTTCCCCCTGAACTCATGGTTTGTTCAAAACTTCATTCGTCTTTACTAGATTAGGTTATGTAACTATGACTAAGCTGTAACAAGGGTCACCATTCAGGTCTAGTTTATTATTCACTTGATTTTTGGCTTCGTCTGTCAGAAGTTAAAATGCTATTATCAACTAAACAACACATTTTAAAAATATATGCCATAAATTCACAGTCTATTTTTGTGTTTAGAGAATGGCAGAGATTAAGGACCAAACCATTCAGAAGTTTTGTGGGGAAAGAATGACCTGGATCAGTCCTGGATCTCTAGATGAGCTGCTTCAGCTGAAGGCTGATTACCCACAAGCCCCTCTTGTCATGGGCAACACCAACATAGGTTTCATATGGGCAAATCGTGGCCAAACCTAAAAACTCTTAATATATTTTTGTGTGCTATTTCAGCATTATCAGGTCACTATGACATTTCCCCTATTCTATTCTATTCTATTCTATTCTATTCTATTCTATTCTATTCTATTCTATTCTATTCTATTCTATTCTATTCTATTCTATTCTATTCTATTCTATTCAGGTCTGGACATGAAGTTCAAGGGTATTTTCTATCCTGTAATAATATCACCAACACGAGTGCCAGAACTATTCAAAGTTACCCAGAGATCAGAGGGTATGTGTGATTTAGTACTTCAACTTAACCTTATCCAGTTAGTTTTATTGGTAACACTTTACATTAAGGTTTCATTTATTAACATTAGTTAACTATGTAATTTAACATGAACTAACAATGAAAAATACATTTATTAATCTTATTTAATTTTCTGTTAATATTGTTTAATTGAGCCGAGCTACATGAACTAACCATGAACAGTTAACTAACGTTAACAAAGATTAATACAAAAAAATTTAGTATGTCACTACAATGAGAAAATATTCAGAAAATAATTTATAATGAAACAATGGCAAAAGTAAAATTTCGATATTTTGCATGTCTGTCCTTTTAAAGGTGAAGTATGTAGTTTCTTCGACACTAGTGGGACCTTGCGAACTTAAAAAAAAAAAAAAGCATATTATTTAGAAAACGCCCCTTTTGCACGTCACGCCTCCCCCAACTCGAAACTTCACAAATACAGGTGCTTGTGAAGGCTTGTTTCAACAGGTAAAATAGCTACTTTGAATAAAAGGTCCAACATATTAGGAATACTTTTAGTTGTGTTGCTATGTGTCATGATGAGTAAGCAATTGAGTAGACTGAAGCTGCGTCTGAAATCGAATACTTCCTTGCTATATAGTATGCGAAAAACAGTACGCCAAAAGAATAGTATGTCTGAATACATAGTATACGAAAAACAGTAGGCGAAAAGTCCCCGTATGATCTACTTCTTCTGCCGAGATTCTGAAGTGTAAATTCGATGGACTCTTTACAATGCCGTGAGGTCACGGGAGAGGATTTATGAATGGAAGTGTAGCGATGCACCTGTAGGTCATGTAACGGTAACAACATGGCCTGGCGAATGTAATATGCCAAATTTAATTTATACTACTGTATATATATAGTGTACTTTTTTTAACATTCGTGAAGTAAATACAAATGTAGTACCTACTCAGACAGTAGGCCTATGTGATTTCGGACACAGCGTGACACTATGTCGACTCGAGAGCAAACGCGAATGTCTCGCTTATCCACCTTTTTCCTAACCAGCTGTGTTTTAGATTAGGTTAAGGTGGAAAGAGATCGACAGATCTGAGCAGAGCGCTCTCAATGTTTCTATGATGCCTGGGAGGCTCAGTGTTTACTCTTTTGGGGGAGATAAACCCATGAATGGCATACTAATGGTAGTCAATGAGCAATAAACCGGCTTAAGGATATATTTTAACAACAACAACAAAACTTCACCTTTAGGAAGCATTAATGAATGCTTTGTATTTGTAGGTGTGTGTGTTGGAGCAGGGTGCAGTATGTCTGTTTTGAAGAGTGTGTTGGAGAGAAGTATAAATGATTTCCCGCTGGAGAACACACACTTGTTTCGGGCTCTTCTGCTGCAGATAAACCTTGTGGGCGGACAGCAGATACGAAACGTGGCTGTAAGTGTAAACAGACCTTGAATGCACAACGTCACTCTTGCTACACTCTCAAATATTTCTCAGTCTCTTATGCTCTGTTCCAAAACCTCATTCTGGCCTAATTTAAACTACTAAACTAATAAAAAAAGGTATCATAAAGAAATTTAAGGTAAAATCAATAATAAATAAAGCATAATACTTTATTATTTTTAAATAATTTTAGAATTTTAATATTTGAGCACTGAATCGCCAAATTAAGTTATTTTAGTATTAATGATATACTATTAAAGTGTTTATTACTGTTTTGAAATGGCTTTTATTTTTATATTTTCAGTTTTTATTTTAGTTTAAGTTTTATTTATTTTGTTATGGTTTTGTCTTTTTTTGTCATTTCTAGTTTTATTTTTAATAATTTTAGTTCTTCAACTTGTTTGAATGTTGAAGTACGCCATGAAAATTGAGCTATTTTAAATATTTTTCTTTGTGTGTGTTTATATTATTTATTATTTTGTTTGTTGAAATGTGTAGACACTGGGCGGCAATATTGCAAGCGCATATCCAAACTCTGACCTGACCCCCGTCTTAGCTGCTGGGAGATGCACTTTAGTGGCACTTTCTAAAGGTGAGCCAACTTTAATAATTTAAAAGTTGTAAAGTATAAGGTAACACTTTATTTCAATAGTCCACTTTAGACATTCTTCTTACTATAAGTAACTTTGCAACTACATACAATCATGGAGTATTAGTAGACGGTCTGCTTAATATCTGCTAACACTTTATTCTGATGGTCCGCTGTAACAAAGTTAAAGGCTCAGGGAATGAGGAGTTGCGAACCAGTGAACGTTTAACATAACTTTTATAATAAAATAAACAAAAACAACACTACGAAAGGAGAATGGCAGCTCTTCCAGTCCTGGTTCTTTTGTCCTACCGGAGCTCCTCCATGGGACTCATTAACACTGGTGTAACGGAGGCCAGCTAGTAAGAGCTGTGTGTTTAAACCTCACTCACTTGGCCTCAAGAGGGGCATTAGCGAGTGTCCCTAGATACTGCGATCTTTAGGGTACTTGTTAGAACGCCCGTCTCCCATGCCGGAGACACTGATTTGAATCCCGCTCAGAGCGGGTTGAGTAAGACTGGTTACATTTGGTGCCGTGACCCGGACGGGAGTGAGGTTTAGGGGGTGAGTGTAGTGGAGGTCAGCTAGTAAGAGCTTGGCAAGTAAACCTCACTCCCTTGGCCTCAAGAGGGGCACTAGCAAGTGTCCCTAGATACTGCGATCTTTAGCTTAGTTGTTAGAACGCCCGTCTCCCATGCTGGAGAGACACCGGTTCGAATTGTTAGAACTCCCATCTCCCATACTGGAGACCCTGGTTCGAATCCTGCTCAGAGCGGGTTGAGTAAGACTGGTTACATTTGGGTGAGTGTAGCGGAGGCCAGCTAGTAAGAGTTTTATGAGTAAACCTCACTCCCTTGGTCTCAGGAGGGGCACTAGCTACTAGCTAGAGACTGTGATCTTTAGCGTACTTGTTAGTACGCCCGCCTCCCATGCCAAAGATAACGTTTTGAATCCCACTTGGAGTGGGTAGAGTAGGACTGGCCCTGCCCTGCTTGCCACCAACAGACATTCTACTGACTATAAGTAACTTATAGTTACTCAAAATAATGAGTTAGTTGACATGTAGTTGTAAAGTTAGTAGAATGTCTAATGTGGACTAAAGTGAAATAAAGTCTAAATGTGTAATTTAGTTTAAACCAGTTCTAGAAGATATCTAATATTTCAGACCACAGAAATGTCACATTTTGCATTAATTCTGAAAGTAGTTATGTTCCTCAAGGAGGATATTTTGACACGCGTCTCAATTTCTACTAGATGGACGAAGGAGGGTGCCTATCGATAAAGATTTTTTCCTGGGATTTGCAAAGACGGCCCTAAAGCCAGACGAGATACTGTTGTCTGTTTTCATTCCAGCTACAAGACAGGTAAGAAATGAACCATCGACTAGCTTTTTGCGCATTGTTTGCTAAAGGATCATGTTTTTTTTGTCAGAATGAGATCATCCATGCCTTCCGACACGCCCCGCGTAAGGAGAACGCGCTAGCTACGGTGAACGCTGGGATGCGCGTTTGGTTCAACGAGAACTCAAATGTAGTGAAGGAGATCAGTATTTATTACGGTGGTGTGGGAGCCACCATCCTCAGCGCTGACCACGTGTGCAAACAGATTCTAGGAAGGTAGGACACAAATGTACATCTTTTTGAGCTGCATTTCCTCTTGGATGGGACGAAGGCTACGTTCACATTGTCAGTCCAAATCTGATTATTTGTGCATCCGATTGGAATCCGATCTAAAATTATTGACTATTCACACAACCGTTTCGACAATCGAAGCGTTTAGGGGAGTTCAGAAACGGTGCACACTGATATAGAGAATAACTCTGTTTGGAGTGACTTAAATTTGCAGACATTTATCATGCTCAAACAGCAACATTACAAACTAAAGAAGATTGAAAATGTAAAAAAGCATAAAAAGGACTTTGCACTGATTTTTTGCAAGGCCTTGGGAGGAGGCAACGTTAAGTGATGCGTACAGCGCGCTGGTTGATGAGATCAAACTTGGGCCGTCGGCTCCAGGCGGGAAGGTGGATTTCCGCAGATCCCTGACCTTGAGTTTGCTTTTTAAATTCCACCTGCTCGTCCTCCGTTACCTGAAGGAAAAGGTATGAACGACTTTTGGAGATGGTTATCAAATGGACATAGTTTATTACACCTTTTTTTTTTTTTTTTACAGGATGTGACTCAGATTGAAATACCTCAAGAGATGCAAAGTGCAATTCAGCCTCTTCCTAAACACATTCAGCCTGGCTACCAAGAGTTTCAGGTGACACTATACAATCCTCCACTTTGTGTCTTTTTATGGTAATGAATATTTATTTAAGTGTTTATTGTCATAAATATCGTTACGCAACACTATACAATCCTCTGGTGTGTGTTTGTTTTCATCGTAGCTGTCCGTAAAAGCAATGCAAATGGCAAAATCATGGTCTTGTGGTTCTCATATGGGAAATTTGTGTTCGAATCCAGTTGCAACTTTCCTGTTTCTGCTTCATTTCTCTCTACACATCTTTTATTGTCTTGTCTGCTAACTTTTTTCTATTAAAAGTCCACAAAAAGCAACACAAAAGTATGTGTTTTATGTGTACAGAATGTTTTGGAGGGTCAACCAGCTCAAGATCCTGTGGGCCGACCCAAGATGCACCGGTCTGCGCTGAGTCAGGCTACTGGAGAGGCGGTGTACTGTGATGACCTACCACACACCGATGGTGAACTTTTCCTCACAATCGTGACAAGCTCCAGACCACATGCCAAAATCAAGTAAGATGCATGCAGACAGTTTGACAGTTTTAACTTTAAAAACTGTTAGAAATCTATGTGTACAATCATTTGAATGAATGAATATTAATTTACATATCAGCAAATGAATTTACTGTCTTAAATATAGCCTTTGAAGCTGAAATGACAATGAATGTTTATTTATTTATTTATTTATATATTGTCATAAATATAGCCTTTTATTCTAATATGGCAATGAATATTTAATTATTTATTGACATAAGTATAGCCTTTGAAGTTGATATGCAATGAATATTTAATTATTTATTGACATAAATATAGCCTTTGAAGCTGATATGCAATTAATATTTATTTATTTATTTATTTATTTTATATATTGTCATAAATATAGCCTTTTATTCTAATATGGCAATGAATATTTAATTATTTATTGACATAAGTATAGCCTTTGAAGTTGATTTGCAATGAATATTTAATTATTTATTGACATAAATATAGCCTTTGAAGCTGATATGCAATTAATATTTATTTATTTATTTTATTTATTGTCATAAATATAGCCTTTGAAGCTGATATTTCAATTAGTTTGCATGTATGTATTTATTTATTGCCATAAATATAGCCTTTGATGATAACATTTATTTTTTTATTGTGAATGAGTTTGAATCCATTTCATTTGCTGATATGGAAATGAACATTCATTCATTCATTCATTCATTCATTCATTCATTCATCCATCATGGCGACTTCATCATCAGCTATCTACTAATGATATAATCTCATGCTAACTGCAAAAAAATTGCCTTTGATACTGAGATGACAATGGATATTTGAGTAAAAATGAGTACCGTCACATCTGAATGATTGCATTGTCTTATTGTCACAGTCATATTGACTTTAGTGAAGCTCTAAAGCTTCCCGGTGTGGTGGATGTGATCACAGCCAAAGACATACCAGGGAAAAAGTTCAGAACCTTCACAGGCATTGATGAAGAACTGCTGGCTGAAGATGAGGTCTGTGTATTATTATTTTTTTATACTACAGGGCCGTTGAATGCTTGAATCTGATTGGTTGACGAACGTTCTAAGGTGTGCATTATTTTCAGGGAAACGCACAGCTAAAGTAGTTCCAGGCAGGTCTTGACCGCATTACAGTTCCATATCACTTCGCGTAGTTAACGGTAATAACGGAAAATAGGATACAATTCATAACAAGAAAAAAACATTTAGCCGCATGAGCTTGATCTGGAATTTTCAATGTCTAGCTTCACAATCAATGGAAACATGCAGTTTAATTTGAACAAATAAAGTATATTCCTATCTATAATCAATAGAAAATTAAACTGAATATAGGCTAAATAAATGGATAATCCTGCAGCACGGATTATTATTGCAGATAATATAACAAATAAATAATTATTGATAGGCCTACTTGTTAAAAGGGCTTTGTGTTTCATTTATTTGGCTAGTCTGTCATCTGTCAATAATAGGAAAAAAAAAAGAATGAATTCGAATTAATTAAAAGGAATTGAATTAATAAATAAATAATAATATTGACGCACATGCTTTTCTGTCTCATTATTGCAACATCTCTCTCTCTAATAACTGCATTAATAACTGGGGACACACTTTAAGGCCGGTTATGAATGTAATTTGATACGTATGACTGATCATGCCCAAACGCGTGTTCAGCGCGTTCAGTCTGTGTTCAGAGTCGGTGTTTAAAATCTGCTGCAGTCGATGAAAACAGTCAGAGAATGTGTCAGCTAGTCGTGTGTCCCCAGCATTAGTCTGCTATCAGTGGCTCAAACCTCCGTTACTAACTCTAAAATGACGTTTTGGAATTAGCAACGGAGGCATTGGTTTAGATGCGTAAGAAATTAGTCCTACATACAAGAGCGTTTTAATGACAAAAACTTTACAAACGTCTTGAAATACATAATCTGAACAATGTTTCGAGGTGTGGTAACTGTAGTATAAGCGGAATAATTGACTTCAGGCCGTTGAATTATTAGAAAAATAATGCACACCCGAGGTGAACGGCCACTCCGCTTCGCGTCGTGACCGCATTACCACCTCGGGTGTGCATTATTTTTCTAATAATTCAACGGCCTGTCGTCAATTATTCCTTACTTATGTAAGGCATTTCTTTGAAGTATGAGTTTTAATTACATACAAAATTTGCAATCGTATTCTCCTTTGTGTCCTCAGGTGACCTGTGTGGGTCAGATGGTTTGTGCTGTGGTCGCAGATTCCAAAGCTTACGCTAAACATGGGGCGGCAGCCGTGAAGATCGGCTATGAAGATCTGCAGGATCGCATCTTCACAGTGGAGGTGAGAAGAAATAAGCTGCTCATTTTTATTCCCGTCTAACAAGATCCATTCTTAAAGAGCTGTTCTTGGATCTTCTTGTTTTCAGGAGGCCATCGAGAAAGAGTCTTTCTTTCTACCTAAAAGACAGATTGAGCGAGGACATGTGGAAAAGGCTTTGAGAGAGGCTGAAAATGTGTTTGAAGGTTAGATTGTGCTGCCATATCCATGATAAAGCACACTACCTCTCTGATCACCTGATTCATGTTTTATAACATGCGGCTTTGTGTTTCATAGGAGAGATTCGGATTGGAGGACAGGAGCATTTCTACATGGAAACACAAAGTTTTCTGGTCATTCCAGTTGGGGAAGAGAAGGAGATGAAAGTTTATTTGTCCACTCAGCATCCTACATTTACGCAAGTATGTTATTATGATCAGTTACATATAGAAATGATTATGTCATTATGTTATGATTAAGTCAGTAGCTGAGACTTTATTTTGTTTATATTTTGTTTTATGTTATTTAGATTTATTATATTATATTTAAGGGTGCTCCGTTATCGGCCAATAATGAGGACAATTGAGGGACTCAAACACAACTAATAAAAAAAGGTTCAAACATTCACTGATACTCCAGAAGGAAACACGGTGCTTAAAACTTTTGAACAGGTTGAAGATGTCCAAATTTTTCTTATTTTTTTTTTTATATAAATTTTTCATTTAGTACTGTCCTTCAGAAACAATATAGAAGATACTTACGTGTTTCCCAGAAGACAAATTAAGTACAATTTACCTTCATCTTCAAATTCAAAAAGTTTTCACCCCCCGGCTCTTAATGTGTCGTGCTCAGATGTGACAATTTTTCTCTGTGTTGAGACATCATATTATATTATACATTTAACAGTTTATATTATATTACATTTTTATTTTATTTTCGCAGATCATGGAGATAAACATGCACAAGAAAGTATAATACAGTAGTGGAGACTTTTTTTTAATTTTGTCTTATATTATATTTTATTTTATATTATATTATATCATATTATATTACTTATACTTTATAAATTAGATTTTATTTTACTTTATTTTTGCAAATCAGGGAGATTAGCATGTAGAATTATTTTTTTCTCCCTTTTCTTTGTAGGAGTCAGTAGCTGAGACTTTATTTTATTTTTTTTGTTTTGTTTTCATTTATTTCCTTATATTATACATTTTTTTAAATATTTTATTACATTTTTTTTATTTCATTTTATTTTACTTTATTTTTGCAAACCAGGGAGATAAACATGTACAAGAAAGTATGTTTGTTCCAATTTGTTTTAGGAGTCCGTAGCTGAGACGTTGGGAATCCCGTCCAATCGCATTTCTTGTTACATTAAGCGAGTGGGCGGAGCTTTCGGGGGCAAAGTCACCAAAACTGCCATTTTGGCCTCTATCACTGCTGTTGCTGCTTGGAAGTGAGTCGAAATAAGTCGGACCCCAATCATTAGAATGACAGATTCACAATCATTTATTTAAATTCGATATTAAATATTAAATCTCTCTCTCCAGGACTGGACGGCCAGTACGATGTGTTTTAGAGAGAGGAGAGGACATGCTGATAACCGGAGGGCGTCACCCAGTGTGGGGAAAATATAAGGCTAGTGGTTTTCCTAACACTAATAAAAAAAAAACTACTGTGAATGTTTATTAGCTGTTATTAGTATATTTATTAGCTACTCTTTATTTATGTAATTTACTTATATGTTGGCATGTTTCTGACTTTGACTCCAACAGGTGGGATTTATGAATAACGGGAGGATAACAGCAGCCGATTTCCAGTACTACGCCAACTCCGGAAACACAGCAGATGAGTCCGTACTGGTGAGATCACTTCCTGCTTTAATAGTGGAAGCTACATGTTCAGGGTCACTGCAGACACCTTTGTGAAAAACATTGGAGAACGTATATATTACAGAATTTGTACAGTATCATTATTCTTATATTTCACTCTGCCAGGTCGTCGAGAAGATCCTCCTACATCTCGATAACGCCTATAATATTCTAAACTTGCGTGGGCGATCGGCGGCCTGCAAGACCAACCTGCCCTCCAATACTGCATTCCGAGGGTTCGGTGTGCCCCAGTGCATGCTGGTCATTGAGAGTATGATCGATGATGTTGCTCTTAAACTCGGCCGTCTACCTGAAGAGGTCGGGTGTCATGCAGTCACAAAATGATGTTTTGCTTTTGGCTTGTTTACATCATTATACTATATTACTATTGATCGAGCTAATGAACTGTTGGTGTTAATATATATACTGTATATTTTGCATTTTTTCAAATATTTATATGTATATTTCCTTTCATCATTTATTTACGGGCATAAAAATACCCCTTAATTTTTATACCATCTGATATTTATTGATGTGTGGATGTATGGATGTATGGTCATAAATATAGCCTTTGATGCTGATATGGTAATGAATATGTATTTATTTGTTTACTGGTATGAAAATAGCCTTTGATGTTGATATGGCAATGCATTTTTATCCATTTATTTATTTATTTATTTATTTATTGTTATGAATATAGCCTTTGTTGATATGGCATTAATTAATTAATTAATTAATTTATTTATTTATATTATATTTATTTATTTGTTTTTTTTATATTTATTTATGCTGATACGACTATTTATTTTTATTTAAATTTGTATCGATATAGTCCTTACTGATATGGAAATTAATTTATATTTATTGATTGATTGTCATGAATATAGTCTTTGCTGTTATGGAAATTAATATGATGATATAGTAATTAATATGTATGTATTCATTTATTTATTGATAGTCAGGAATATAGCCTTTGCTGATATGGAAACTAATATTTATCTATTTATTTTTTTATTTTTAATCTTTCATTATTTCAGATCAGGGAGATAAACATGTACAAGGAAGTTTCCCTTACTCACTACAAGATGGAGTTTGACCCAAAGAATCTCGTCCTCTGCTGGAACGAGTGTATGGAAAAAGCTGCCTTCAGTCAGAGACGGCAGGCCATCGATCTCTTTAACCAGCAGAACCAGTACAAAAAGAGAGGAATTGCCATAATACCCATTAAATATGGCATTGGTTTTTCAGAGGGCTTCCTCAATCAGGTTACTGTAACCTAAAACATGCTGCTGAGACTTTTAAGTTATTTTAAATGAACTCCAAGTGATCCTTTGGTGTGTGTGTGTTTATAACAAAGGCTGCAGCTCTCGTGCATATTTATAAGGATGGATCTGTGCTAGTGAGCCACGGTGGGGCGGAATTGGGTCAAGGCTTACACACTAAAGTCCAACAGGTACCACTTCCAGCTTCCTGCACAGATCTGGGACCATTTCAGAGTTTTTGGGCTGATCTCATGTTTTCTCACAGGTGGCGAGTCGAGAGCTGAATATTCCTGCTTCTTTGATCCACATCTCTGAAACCAGCACACAGTGTGTCCCGAATACCTGCCCGTCTGCTGCGTCCTTTGGTACCGACGCCAACGGAATGGCTGTGCAGGTATATCGAACAGCAGATTTTGAAGCACAAGATCAGATTGGACAACATAATTTGTTGATCTTGAAGGATTTATGTCTTCTGTCTAGGTTTTGAAGAAATCATTAAATGTATGCATTTTGATTGTTTAGCCTTTTTATGCTTTTAATGTCTGTTTTAGGATTGTTCAAATAATTTTTTGCAGGATGCCTGCCAAATACTGTACAAAAGACTAGAGCCAATCAGAAAGAAGAATCCTGGGGGAACATGGCAGAACTGGGTAAAGTTGACAAACTATTCAAATTTCTCATTTTTGATGCAAAATAAAAATGATGGATACAGTAATTAATTCTACAATATCCTGTATGGATAGTTTGGACTTTAAAACCTGATTGAAACGGCCACGTTCAAAGCCGTTGTGAAATAACCTGTAAACTCAGTTTATTTATATTAATGCAAAAATCTATACTATCATCTATATTTATACATAATATAATTTACAGTTAATGAACTATATTATTTGGTGGAAGTTTTTTTTCATTGTGATTATTATTTAATGACTATTTAATTATTACATTTAATATATATATATATATATATATATATATATATATATATATATATATATATATATATATACATATACATATATATATATATATATATACATATATATATATATATATATATATATATATATATATATATATATATATATATATATATATATATATATATATATATATATATTACTATTGCTATTGCTGCTGTTATAAAAAATACAATAAGCCATTCAAAGTCATGTGTACAGGGACTTTACCATGTACATTTTTTTTTATTGCTTTATTATTATTTTATTGCATTATATTTTATGTATTTTATTTTTTATTCATTTGCTTTAAATGCAATGACCTTTAAATGTCTTTAAAGATAATGACAGCATTTTTGGAGAAGATCAGTCTGTCAGCCACAGGATTCTACAGGTAAATCATCCAAATGTCCTTTTGTTTTCTAAATGTACTTTGAGACATAAAAGTGCTAGCTGAGAGTGTTTTTCAACAGCGTGATCTTCAGGGAATCATCAAAGGCAAGAACAAAGGCTTAAAACTAGACAAAACATGGAGGTTTTGTTTGATGCTTCAGCGTTTTGTCTGTTTTCAGAGGTCATGATCTAGACATGGACTGGGAGAAGCAGGAAGGCAAGCCGTACGCTTACTTCACGTATGCCGTGTGCTGCAGTGAAGTTGAGCTGGACTGTTTGTCCGGAGAGTACAGGGTAAATGCAGATATGATGCAGAAGATTTAGGGCATATACATTTTCTGCTGTTTGTTTAATCAGTATAAAATGAATCTGACATACTGCACCTTTTCCTCATAGACCTTGAGGACGGATATTGTTGTTGATATTGGCAGAAGTATAAATCCGTCCATTGACATTGGTCAGGTAAGATGTTCTCTATGATGTTCCCTCGCTTTGTAGAAATGAACCTTATTAAATACCAAAATATATAATTTAAAAATTAGCGGTTAATATTGGTAAATTTTTTTTGATTAACCACTATTGTCCAGTAACTGTACCAGAATAAAAGAAGTGTTAGCTCCCCCTTGTGTCAGGTCCAAGAGCACATTTTGAGAAAAATAATTATTTTTTATTAATTGTATTAGTTGCCTAATATATTATATTATATTATATTATATTATATTATATTATATTATATTATATTATATTATATTATATTATATTATATTATACTCTATATATAGGCAAATGACCCATATACACTACTGTTCAAAGTTCTTTTTTTTGTTTTTAAATCAAAGTTTCCACAAAAATATGAAGCTGTTTTAAACATTGATAATAAGAAGAAATGTTTGTTGAGCATCAAATCAGCATATAAGAATGATTTCTGAAGGATAAAAATATATATTCAATATATATATATATATATATATATATACAAAAATATTTTCAAATAGAAAACAGCTATTTTAAATTGCAATATTTCACAATATTACTGTTTTTACTGTATTCTTGATCAAATAAATGCAGCCTTGGCGAACAGAAAAGACTATCCTACAATATACGTATATATGTTTTTATTCATGTATGTGTGTTAGATTGAGGGAGCGTTCATGCAGGGTCTGGGTCTCTACACCATGGAGGAGCTCAAGTTTTCTCCATATGGTGTTCTGTACACACGTGGACCAGGCCAGTACAAGATCCCGGCCTTTTGTGACGTCCCTCTAAAGTTCAATGTCTACCTTTTAGCCGGCTCAACCAACCCTCATGCCATCTATTCATCAAAGGTGATTCACTCTCACTCATCTTCTCCTTATTACGGATGTATGCACTTCCCAGGTTCACAGAGTCAATTTATTTCGATTTTGTGGAACCATTGTGGTTCACTTACAAGTGCATTCAAACCTGATACAGAACCCTATTTTTGATTTTTGTGTGACTTCGTATACATTTTTTGTGTTTTCTTTTTTGCTTTTCTAGATCTGATCTAGATGTGACGTAATTGCAAACTAAAGCTTTCTGATTGTGGTACACTTTCCCACTTGTTTTAGGGGATCGGAGAACCGACATTGTTCTTGGGCAGTTCTGTATTCTTTGCTATTAAAGACGCTGTGACTGCAGCCCGAAATGATGCAGGTTTAACTGGCCCCTTCCAGCTAAACAGCCCTGCCACCCCAGAGCGGGCATGTCTGGCCTGTGCCACACACTTCACAAAGATGGTATGAGAATTACAGTAACCCATTCGTGCTCAAGTGTCTAAATCTACATTAAACAAATCCTTAAATATAAATATGTTTTAAACCTGAATAAAATTTATATAATTTTGTTTTTGGTAGGTTGCACAAAGTGAACCTGGATCAACTTCTGGACCAGCTCAGCCATGGGCTCTGGACATATGAAAACCTGACATATGAAAACAACAGCATCATCATCCTAATATTATATTTTTATCTCACTCAAAGCTGTTGTGCTGCTCTTATCAAATCACATGACATTTATGATTTCACAGTCGCCTGATTTAACATCCAACTATTATCAGCTGCTTGCCAAAACTAATCAACTATAGCAAAAAAACAAAACAGACAAATGATGCTCTGCATGCAATCACGTCTCAAGACCAATTTATAGTTATGTTTATTATTGACACACTTAACATTTATGATTTCACAGTTGCTTGATTTAACATCCAACTATTATCAGCTGCTTGCCGAAACTAAAAACAGACAAAAGATCCACTGCATGCAATCACGTCTCAAGACCAATTTATAGTTATGTTTATTATTAACACACTTAACATTTATGATTTCTTTGACAGCTTGACAAGTTTAATAAATGTGAACTACATTATTCCTCATCCTACTATTGGTTATTTAAGCAAGTTACTTATTGCTTTTTTAAAACATTAACTGCACAATTAAAATATCAAGGACGCTAGAAGATATAGTCCCGGACATGTCATCTAAGGTTAATAGTTTGAATTATTAACCAATTTATGAGCTCAAAGTCTCCAACAATGAAAAGGAAGTTACATCTTATTTAGGTGAGGCATTAAAAAGTTTGATCCATATTTGGATATGTTTTTCTTCACACATTAATAGACCAGGGTTTGGTTTTTACTTTCTTGTCCAGTGGATTCTGTAAAAAAAAAAAAAAAAAAAAAGGTGATATTTAAGATTATTATCAAGAGCAAAACCATAAACCTGAAATAATATATATATAAATATACAGTATATTAAATGTATTAGATAATAAAAAATTTATAGAAAGTATAAAGTAAATTATATATTGTACTAAATTATATAATTTTAACATTATATATAGGTAGGTTATATATTGGTAACATTAATATGTATATTTCAAGTGAATTCACACCCACCATCCTGGTAAAGCAGTCTTCACAGGCCATGCGTATTTTTTCCGCAGTAGCAGGAGAAGAGAAAGGAAAACTGTCACTCAGGCCTCTCTCCCTTCGTGCAGCCGCAATCGCTTCTTTAATGGCGAAGAACAAAGTGCAGCCGAAAAACACAGGAGGCTCCCCGATCCCCTAAAAATTTAAACAACCTTTTCAACCGATATTTCAACATTAATAAAAACTTCCACTGTGCATAAATATCCTGTTTTGCTCGGAAGCATGTCAGACTATGGAAGTAGGTTTCAAATGTTGTTTTATCTGCTTAAATGATTGAAGTCTGCTGTGAACCAGCCTGACCTGAAGAGTTTTGCCATCACAGAAGCCTAGACACAACTTTTGGTGTTTGTTTTGTCTGCAATTATCACTGAGAGGTAAATATTACTAATTATTTGCCAGTTTACTTAAACAACTTTCTTATTTTGTCTCAACAACATATTGTATTGACATTCAGGTTTTTTTTGTCTTACCTTTGAAGAGTATATGGCGTGAGGATTTTCTGCATTGCTCAGCAGATGCACGTTTAGTTGAGGAGGGACGTCACAGAGAGCTGGGATTTTATACTGAGAGGGACCCTTGGTCAACAACACGCCCTCTGGGGAAAAATTCAGCTCTTCTATAGTGTAGAGCCCAATTCCCTGGACGAAACCACCCTCGACCTGTAAACACAAACAGATTTACTCTCTGTATGGTGACTAATTTGCCAAATAATACAACAAATATTTTATTATTTGTTTTTTTAGAAGAAATTTAGAAATATTATTCACACACTCACACCCATATATATATATATATATATATATATATATATATATATATATATATATATATATATATATATATATATATATATATATATATATATATATATATATATATATATATATGAAGAGTTCAGATGCAAAAGCCTCTAAGTGCTATCATAACCTCTAATCTGAAATTTTCTTCTAGAATGATCATTTTTATCAAGCTTGTATATTTAAGTTCAATAATTTAACTTAAATGGCAATGCATATTACCTATTAATTGTCATTTAAGTGAAATTACTTAAATATACAAGCTTTATAAAAATGATCATTCTAGAAGAAAATTTTTTTTTTATTTTGCATCTGAACTCTTCATATATATATGTGTGTGTGTGTTGATAGATAGATAGGTGTGTGTGTGTATATATATATATATATATATATATATATATATATATATATATATATATATATATATATATATACTTACTTACATGCATACATACATACACACACACACACACACACACACACACACACACATTTAAAATGCAGTAACATATCTTTCGTACCTGTCCAACATCCAGAGCAGGATTTATGCTCCGACCGACATCCATCACAATATCAGTCCTAATGTTCTGTAAAATATCATTTCACAGCCCACAAAATTTTGATATTCAAATTGTGAATGTACGCACACATAACCTGATAAATTGCAGCATTAGAATCTAGGCCAATGACATATAAATAACTGCTTATGAATCTTTAATAAAACATGTATCATAATTAAACATGTATCACAATGCATTCCATAGCCAAATTATATTAGTTTTTTAATGAATTATTTGATTTTATAAATATAGATGAATAAAAAAGACAAGCACCTTGTGATCTCCTGTCAAGCAGTCAATTTCCACCTCTGAGCAACAGGCACCGAAAGTAAAGTAATAGTATGCGCTGCCCTTACTCTTCTCCCAGTCAACACTGGTGTGTGGGCCCCTGTTATAAGTATATAATTTATTTTATATTTATACATTTAATCAACTATCAAAATATCACAAACAAATATTTTGTTGGATGCTTAAACGTTTTACCATGCTGCTACATCATGGTACATGATGCTACATCATCGAACACTTACATGAAGAAACCTGTTGCTGACAAACTGATCTTCTGGCAATATGCTTCCACCACCTGGAAACATAGTAGGTAAGTGATTCTCCTTTGGCACTCACTGTAACATCTTTAATTCACTTTGTATTATACGATTGAGTATTTGGATATCACTCTTACTAACCAGTTGGTGCCAGGTGTATTGGGTATGTTTCTTAATGAGTGGCTCCAGACGTCTCATTAGTTTCTCACAACCATTCTACATGCAAAATATTACAATTTCAGTTGTGAAAAAAAAAAAAAAGTAATGTAAATACTTGTAAATGGATGAATGTCACTATACCTTGACCGCCATCCCCACAGCATCCGTGCCAAAGGATGCAGCGGATGGTGCAGCATTCGGCACGTTTCCTGTGCAGGTCTCCTTGATGTGGATCGAAGACATTGGAACCTTCAAAATGCGACTGGCAATCTGCAATTTGTCGAAGATTGACATTATGTTGCAACTGGCGTATTTCATGTGATGTATGTATTTGGATCCATCGTTTAACACTGAGACTCATCATACCTGTATGGCTTTGGTGTTGATGCCTTGACCCATCTCGGTTCCCCCATGAGAAATGAGAACCGATCCATCTTTGTAGATGTTCACCAATGCTGCTCCCTGAAGAGAATAACAAGAAAATTTTCCAAGATTTGAAATTCTTAATAGTAGTCTTGACTAATACCAAGGTAAAACCTTTAAAGTTGTTGTGTAAAGCTTCAAACCAAAATGCACCGTTTTATGTGCAATCTCACAAGTTTTCACCCACCTGGTTATAGAAGCCCTTGGAAAATCCGATTCCAAACTTCAGTGGGACAATGGAGATCCCTCGCTTCTTCCAGTGGTTGTGGGCGTTAAACTGCTCAATGGACAGGCATCGATGGGTATAGTCAGATTTTTCTAGACACTCGTTCCAGCACCGCACCATGTCATGGGGGGAAAAGAGCTGCTTGTGGTGGGTGTAGCATTTCTCGTCCTTGTACAAGTTGATGTCTCTCACCTGTAAATTATGTTTTTTTTGAGAGTTGAGCAGAAGGCCCATCAAGTTTTTAACACACCAAAATAATCTCACTTCAGCAAATTTATGACACTTCTCAACAACTCAACAACCTCAATAACATCTTGAATCAACACTTAAACATAGTCTTTTGGTTATCAGCTCAAATTTCGAACCATTAAAACACTGTTTGACGTTTGTTCAGCCAACTTGTTCTGTTTTCATAAAGGTCCCACCTGATGTGTAGGCAAGCCACACTTGACAGCCACCTCGTGTAACACGCTTTCGATGATGGTCAAACCCTGAGGTCCACCAAAACCACGGAATGCTGTATATGAGGGTAAATAGGTCTTGCACACCAGTCCACGTCCACGTAGATGAGGGATCTTGTAACCATTATCCATGTGAAGGAGCGCTTTCTCCATGATCTGGTCGAAATTACAAAAAGTAAACAGTATGTGACTTGGGGACTGACCTACATAAGAATTCAAGGTAAACTTAGATCCATGAAAGTGTCTCTCTTTGCAAGCCTTGCTCACAGTTCCATTTCAGGATTTACTTATTTGAATTTCAATATTTCATCAGGGATTGCCTATTTATAAAAACCAACATACAAAAGAGGATTCGTCCAGAGTGCATCCTCCATTACTGTAGTATGTGATATCAGCAGCCAGGATTGTACCATCATTCATGTATCCAACCTGTAGGAAAAAGATGGGACTTAAGCTGTTGTAATGCACAGTTGTCCAGTGATTTCAAAAGTAATTGCCCATAATGCCAAATTACCTTGTACTTCCCCAAGAAAGGGGACCTGCCACTGGTGATGAGCATGTCATCTCCACGTTCTAGAACACATCGCACAGCACGGCCAGTCCTGTGGATCGATTTTGAGTGTAGTCAATACTTAGCATCAGTATTGTTCAGAAACATCTTTTCTTTAAATTTCACAAAAATAAGTAAACAATATACTTAAATATAAGCAATAAAAGCAAATACATATGCAAATGAAAAGAAGAAAGAATTTCATTTTGCCATACTTGTAAGCGGCCGTAGCAGCGATGGCAGATAATGATGCAATCTTCATGACTTTACCACCAAATCCACCTCCCAGCCTTTTCACATGACATGTGATCTTATTGGAGTCAATTCCAAGAGTGATACCCACCACTTCCTGTTGTTTAAAAAAGGAAATTATGCCAATACTGGAGTACGATTATGTAAATATATCATTGTTATTTCATATTCACAATCTCCTATTTTTAAGTTAATTTGGTTTATTTAAGCAGATTTACATCAAAATATGAATATATTTATATTGAATCATATTCATCAACGTATGTCTTTGGGGTAAAATATAAATATCTTTATATTGATTCATATTCATCAACGTATGTCATTGGGGTAATACAAACCTGAGTATAAGCTGCATGCTGACTGGCAACAAAGAGCTCCATTTCACTTGCTTCTCCCTTAGGAATTGCAATCAATCCCTGAGTTTCCATGTAGAAATGTTCCTGGCCACCCATATACAGCTCACCTGTACGATATAAAAGAATGATTATTCACATTGAATCAAGAAAAAGCCCAACTTACAGTTAAAAAAAGATTTCTATATAAAGAGATTCAAAGTTTAATCTGATTCAAATTAAGGATTCATATTTAATTGTACAAACCCTCCAGTATGTGGTCAACTTTCTCAAATGCTTCTTCGACATTTCCTCTTTCCAGTTTTCTCTTGGGGTCAAAAAAGGACTGGTGTTCTATGGCCTCCTTAATAAAAACAAAGATGTTGTGGTGATGTGATAGCAGGATAAAATATAAGTGCTGCTCCCAAACTTTCATGCAGCACTCCATTAAGTGTTTTATTAATGTAAATTTGTTTAGAAATACCTCTATAGTGAAAAAAATAGGTTGGATGTCCTGGTAATTAATGGCCACCTGCTCGGCTGCTCTCTTGGCTTGTTCTCTGGTCTCAGCCACAGTGGCACCAATAATCTGCCCCACACAGATGACCTGGAAAGGGCAAACAGACAAGACACTTCATTACAATGTACCTGAAATGCAAAAAAACAAAAACAACCCACTGTTGATGGATATTAAAGCTTGAAACATCTAATCTGAGCTAGAAATAATTTAGTATTCAGATGGATCTCTAAACCAGAGAATGTTTATAGTACCTCCTCTTCTGCAAAAAGCTCCTCTGGGTTGTTGAACCAGAGTCTTCGATTCTGACCAGGAACATCCTTGGCAGAGATGAAGGTGACCACTCCAGGCATGGCTAGAGCCACTGATGCATCTATAGAGCTGATGTGATGATAAGGTTGAGACAAGAATTTGATTCCCAAAGAAAGTGCATCCACTTGAAGAATGAATTAGTTAATAAGGCTGTCACATTTGTGAAAAAATCCTGTTCGATTTTTGAGACATAAGTGTTCATTGAATCGATTGTAAAATCGATTTTCCATGTCTAAAGACGTTTCCATTTTAAACGCCAAATATAGGCAAATCCACGGACAACTAACAGGCATTAGGACTAACGTAAAAAGGGCGCTTGAAATGCGCACAAGTCAGCAATATTCTTGATTTATTGGCGTGAAGTTTCGTGCACAATGACAAACAGGAGTGCAACATTCTTGAAAAACAGTAAGCAGAGTGGACTGCCATAACATCAATGAAAAACATTACTGCAGGCTTCAAACCAGAGCCTGTAGTTGCTGTGTGATGCGCGTTCACTGCGGGAAAAGACGGTTAAAATCAATTCCCTATTTTCGTTTTCGAAACTTGTGTGGGTTGGTACGATCGATTGTGCAATTGATTTTCGAACGTAAAGTGACAGCCCTATTAGTTAAACAAACTTCGGTACCTCCATTGATTCTACAGGGATTTGGACTTAACGTAGAGTGCACTCCCTTTAGTTAAACACATTCTAAAAACTCTTAACAACATAGTGGAGATCCCTTACATAGTGAGCAGTGAATTCTGTACGTAAATCTCCTTCATTCATTGAACATATCTATGATTCATTTAAATGCCATTTTAAACCAGTGGACCCTTTTTGCAGCCAATTCGGACAAATCAGTGATTGCGAATGCCATGTCGGTCTTTCACGCCAAAACCTGCATCCGCTTTGTGGCCAAATCATCTCAGACCGACTACATCAGTATTGAGAACAAAGATGGGTAAGAACAATCATATTATACCAACAAGAAACTTTTAACAGACCTTTAACAGATCAATATTTAGCCCCTTTATTTCCTCTCTCCTCTCAGGTGCTTCTCTTCTCTAGGTAAAACTGGTGGCAAACAGGTGGTCTCCCTCAATAGGAACGGCTGTATTTACAATGGCATCGTACAGCATGAGCTCAATCATGCCCTGGGCTTTTACCACGAGCAAACCAGGAGCGATCGTGACAAGTATGTCAGAATCAACTTTGAGAACATCTCTCCTGATATGGCTTACAACTTCCAGAAACAGAACACCAACAACCAAAACACTCCATACGACTACAGCTCCATCATGCACTATGGAAGAACTGCCTTCGCCATTCAGCCCTGGCTGGAAACCATCACTCCCATTCCTGATGCGACTGTGGAAATCGGACAGAGGCAGGGATTGTCCAAAATTGACGTTCTGAGGATTCAGAAGCTGTATGGATGCTGATGATGAGGCTTGCACACATCATTTTATATAGTTCATGTGTCTGTAGATGAATAATGTAATGAGATTATGTTTCTGTATTTTAATGGTGTTGGATTTCTGAAATGTGTGATTGTGTTGGGTTGGGAAAAATAAAGCTACACTGCAAGACAAAACTCATACTTTATTTGTGATTCAATGTCAAGTTTAAGAAAGTGCTCGATGGTAGCATTAAAGGTATCATAGTATTAAGTTTCTCCTACAGCCTAATTAAAGCCACCTGGTTTAACCTTAAGAGAACTGGGCACAGTGTATGATTTATACGTTTCAACAAAACTTTTTTTTTTTTTTTTGGCAAAATGCTATAATGTAGATTTTGGAAATATTTTTGAGATTTAGTTCTGGTATAATCATATGTTCACAGCTGAAAAGGGAGTTTTCCCGTTTGATACCTCAATTTTAAAGACCTTTGTTGTGCCGAGACCCTCTTCTGGAGTCAGTCGCTCTTGCATCCTCTAGTAAAACAAATTCAACTTTCAAAGTTGCCAAAGATTGAGAAAGTCTCAAGTAGACATAAATCTGATCACCTGAAGCACAAAGTCAGCCAAAGATGCAGTTCTAGACATGGCGTGAAGTTTTGGTGCAAATAAGGGCTGCGTTCACAATGAAGTTTGGTTCCAGAAAATTGTCTGGGAGCATTCTATGTGAATACAAGCCAGAGCCAGAATGCTGGAAAATCCGGCACTCATACAAGATCCTAGTAAAATTACTGGGATAAATCGTGGAAAACATCACTGTGAAAACAGCCAGAGCCGATGCCGTGTCTGGTGTGTGTTGCAGTGATGATGTTAGTTATCGTGGAACTATTTGACTGGAGGAAGAACAGTTAAAAAATTACATATTGACAAAGATACAAGAAAATAACAATCACTACAAACAAGAATGAAATCAAGATCAGGGATCTACTTCGTATCCATGGAGGTGACAAATGAACAAGCAGCTTAATGATACCATACACGATGTTATTGTTTGCTGGGGGATAACAAAATTATAAGAGCGGGACTTTTGAACACGTACGTTACACGACAGACGGGAACGCTCTGGCATTGTAGATGAACAAAATCACTCAATGTAAGAGCAGTTTCCAGAAAACAGTTTTCCCCCAGAATCTCTACGTAAATGAGATTCAGGACTTCTTGTCTGTGATGTTAAGATCAAAATAAAATTAGAGCAATTTTTCTGCTGTATTGCAAAGACTGATTATAACATCTGGACTGCAAAATAAAATACACAACTTCTGTAAAATCCAATCAGAAACTTTTTTTGATCAAAACTTTAAATCTCAAAGAGTTGAAATGTGACTTCTCTTTAACTAGTAGTGGTGTACAGTTTAATGTGTAAAATGCAGTAGCATTTTATGCATAGTTAAACGATTAAAAAACTAATCAGCAAGGTGGTTTTGACACTGTTTGAAATCATTTTGCTTTTCAGTAACAAAACAGTTATGTCAATTAAAAAGCACTGTAGTGCTATGAAATACTACATTTCTCCTGAAAATATTTGAGCAATTCACTGTAACTGTCCTATTTTCCCTGTTAAATCAAAAGCTTTCAGTTTAGCTATAAGCAAATTCTTTTCTATTAAATAACAATTGGTCCATCTTGCTAATATTTTTGGGGTCATTTACTAATCTCTATAGTAAATTCAGATGTTTTCACATATAAGTATTTATTTGTAATCAACCTACAGAGCACATTTAAGGTATTGTGGACCATCCCTGTACACCACTGGCTTAGGGCACGTGGTAAAGTCCAAAAGGTACAGCGTGTCCATTTTAGTGAATTAGTTAAACAAACTGAGGTATATTTTATGTTTTAGACCAACAGGCGAGGTCAGAGTTCCCTCCCTGTAGGCACACATTTTAGACTCTGGACACTAAGACCCTTCGCATAATCCTCCAGTAGACCCACCTACTCAGGTGAATATAAAGTCCAGACAGAACAGCTCACAGGCATCAAATCTCAGCACAGGAGCATCCTGAACATCTCTACACACTGAGGCAACATGGACACAAGAGCCTCCCTCTCCATTCTGCTGCTGCTTTTTGGCGTCGCCCAGGCGTCTCCTCTCATGGTAAGGGTCCTTTCTAGTCTCTCCCTTAAACGATTAACAGTCCTCAAATGAGTCGTTTTAAACATCTCTGTTTCTACCACCAGGAGCAGATGTTTGATGGTGTGTTTGTATCAGAGCCTGAACCTGTGGACATCACTACAAGGATTTTAGAAACCAACAACGGTGAAGCATCTTGTGTAGACAAAGCCAGCAATGGGTCACACTTCTAAAAAGTGATTGGGATTTATGAATATATTGCATTATTTCATCAATATATTTCTCTTGAAATACAGGATCTTCTGAGCTCTTGATTGAAGGAGATCTGCTGTTTCCCAAAACCAGAAATGCTCTCTACTGCCTCAACAACAACTGTTTCTGGAAGAAAAACTCTAACAACATAGTGGAGGTCCCTTACATAGTGAGCAGTGAATTCTGTACGTAAATCTCCTTCATTCATTGAACATATCTATGATTCATTTAAATGCCATTTTAAACCAGTGGACCCTTTTTGCAGCCAATTCGGACAAATCAGTGATTGCGAATGCCATGTCGGTCTTTCACGCCAAAACCTGCATCCGCTTTGTGGCCAAATCATCTCAGACCGACTACATCAGTATTGAGAACAAAGATGGGTAAGAACAATCATATTATACCAACAAGAAACTTTTAACAGACCTTTAACAGATCAATATTTAGCCCCTTTATTTCCTCTCTCCTCTCAGGTGCTTCTCTTCTCTAGGTAAAACTGGTGGCAAACAGGTGGTCTCCCTCAATAGGAACGGCTGTATTTACAATGGCATCGTACAGCATGAGCTCAATCATGCCCTGGGCTTTTACCACGAGCAAACCAGGAGCGATCGTGACAAGTATGTCAGAATCAACTTTGAGAACATCTCTCCTGATATGGCTTACAACTTCCAGAAACAGAACACCAACAACCAAAACACTCCATACGACTACAGCTCCATCATGCACTATGGAAGAACTGCCTTCGCCATTCAGCCCTGGCTGGAAACCATCACTCCCATTCCTGATGCGACTGTGGAAATCGGACAGAGGCAGGGATTGTCCAAAATTGACGTTCTGAGGATTCAGAAGCTGTATGGATGCTGATGATGAGGCTTGCACACATCATTTTATATAGTTCATGTGTCTGTAGATGAATAATGTAATGAGATTATGTTTCTGTATTTTAATGGTGTTGGATTTCTGAAATGTGTGATTGTGTTGGGTTGGGAAAAATAAAGCTACACTGCAAGACAAAACTCATACTTTATTTGTGATTCAATGTCAAGTTTAAGAAAGTGCTCGATGGTAGCATTAAAGGTATCATAGTATTAAGTTTCTCCTACAGCCTAATTAAAGCCACCTGGTTTAACCTTAAGAGAACTGGGCACAGTGTATGATTTATACGTTTCAACAAAACTTTTTTTTTTTTTTTTTGGCAAAATGCTATAATGTAGATTTTGGAAATATTTTTGAGATTTAGTTCTGGTATAATCATATGTTCACAGCTGAAAAGGGAGTTTTCCCGTTTGATACCTCAATTTTAAAGACCTTTGTTGTGCCGAGACCCTCTTCTGGAGTCAGTCGCTCTTGCATCCTCTAGTAAAACAAATTCAACTTTCAAAGTTGCCAAAGATTGAGAAAGTCTCAAGTAGACATAAATCTGATCACCTGAAGCACAAAGTCAGCCAAAGATGCAGTTCTAGACATGGCGTGAAGTTTTGGTGCAAATAAGGGCTGCGTTCACAATGAAGTTTGGTTCCAGAAAATTGTCTGGGAGCATTCTATGTGAATACAAGCCAGAGCCAGAATGCTGGAAAAAATCCGGCACTCATACAAGATCCTAGTAAAATTACTGGGATAAATCGTGGAAAACATCACTGTGAAAACAGCCAGAGCCGATGCCGTGTCTGGTGTGTGTTGCAGTGATGATGTTAGTTATCGTGGAACTATTTGACTGGAGGAAGAACAGTTAAAAAATTACATATTGACAAAGATACAAGAAAATAACAATCACTACAAACAAGAATGAAATCAAGATCAGGGATCTACTTCGTATCCATGGAGGTGACAAATGAACAAGCAGCTTAATGATACCATACACGATGTTATTGTTTGCTGGGGGATAACAAAATTATAAGAGCGGGACTTTTGAACACGTACGTTACACGACAGACGGGAACGCTCTGGCATTGTAGATGAACAAAATCACTCAATGTAAGAGCAGTTTCCAGAAAACAGTTTTCCCCCAGAATCTCTACGTAAATGAGATTCAGGACTTCTTGTCTGTGATGTTAAGATCAAAATAAAATTAGAGCAATTTTTCTGCTGTATTGCAAAGACTGATTATAACATCTGGACTGCAAAATAAAATACACAACTTCTGTAAAATCCAATCAGAAACTTTTTTTGATCAAAACTTTAAATCTCAAAGAGTTGAACTGTGACTTCTCTTTAACTAGTAGTGGTGTACAGTTTAATGTGTAAAATGCAGTAGCATTTTATGCATAGTTAAACGATTAAAAAACTAATCAGCAAGGTGGTTTTGACACTGTTTGAAATCATTTTGCTTTTCAGTAACAAAACAGTTATGTCAATTAAAAAAGACTGTAGTGCTATGAAATACTAAATTTCTCCTGAAAATATTTGAGCAATTCACTGTAACTGTCCTATTTTCCCTGTTAAATCAAAAGTTTTCAGTTTAGCTATAAGCAAATTCTTTTCTATTAAATAACAATTGGTCCATCTTGCTAATATTTTTGGGGTCATTTACTAATCTCTATAGTAAATTCAGATGTTTTCACATATAAGTATTTATTTGTAATCAACCTACAGAGCACATTTAAGGTATTGTGGACCATCCCTGTACACCACTGGCTTAGGGCACGTGGTAAAGTCCAAAAGGTACAGCGTGTCCATTTTAGTGAATTAGTTAAACAAACTGAGGTATATTTTATGTTTTAGACCAACAGGCGAGGTCAGAGTTCCCTCCCTGTAGGCACACATTTTAGACTCTGGACACTAAGACCCTTCGCATAATCCTCCAGTAGACCCACCTACTCAGGTGAATATAAAGTCCAGACAGAACAGCTCACAGGCATCAAATCTCAGCACAGGAGCATCCTGAACATCTCTACACACTGAGGCAACATGGACACAAGAGCCTCCCTCTCCATTCTGCTGCTGCTTTTTGGCGTCGCCCAGGCGTCTCCTCTCATGGTAAGGGTCCTTTCTAGTCTCTCCCTTAAACGATTAACAGTCCTCAAATGAGTCGTTTTAAACATCTCTGTTTCTACCACCAGGAGCAGATGTTTGATGGTGTGTTTGTATCAGAGCCTGAACCTGTGGACATCACTACAAGGATTTTAGAAACCAACAACGGTGAAGCATCTTGTGTAGACAAAGCCAGCAATGGGTCACACTTCTAAAAAGTGATTGGGATTTATGAATATATTGCATTATTTCATCAATATATTTCTCTTGAAATACAGGATCTTCTGAGCTCTTGATTGAAGGAGATCTGCTGTTTCCCAAAACCAGAAATGCTCTCTACTGCCTCAACAACAACTGTTTCTGGAAGAAAAACTCTAACAACATAGTGGAGGTCCCTTACATAGTGAGCAGTGAATTCTGTACGTAAATCTCCTTCATTCATTGAACATATCTATGATTCATTTAAATGCCATTTTAAACCAGTGGACCCTTTTTGCAGCCAATTCGGACAAATCAGTGATTGCGAATGCCATGTCGGTCTTTCACGCCAAAACCTGCATCCGCTTTGTGGCCAAATCATCTCAGACCGACTACATCAGTATTGAGAACAAAGATGGGTAAGAACAATCATATTATACCAACAAGAAACTTTTAACAGACCTTTAACAGATCAATATTTAGCCCCTTTATTTCCTCTCTCCTCTCAGGTGCTTCTCTTCTCTAGGTAAAACTGGTGGCAAACAGGTGGTCTCCCTCAATAGGAACGGCTGTATTTACAATGGCATCGTACAGCATGAGCTCAATCATGCCCTGGGCTTTTACCACGAGCAAACCAGGAGCGATCGTGACAAGTATGTCAGAATCAACTTTGAGAACATCTCTCCTGATATGGCTTACAACTTCCAGAAACAGAACACCAACAACCAAAACACTCCATACGACTACAGCTCCATCATGCACTATGGAAGAACTGCCTTCGCCATTCAGCCCTGGCTGGAAACCATCACTCCCATTCCTGATGCGACTGTGGAAATCGGACAGAGGCAGGGATTGTCCAAAATTGACGTTCTGAGGATTCAGAAGCTGTATGGATGCTGATGATGAGGCTTGCACACATCATTTTATATAGTTCATGTGTCTGTAGATGAATAATGTAATGAGATTATGTTTCTGTATTTTAATGGTGTTGGATTTCTGAAATGTGTGATTGTGTTGGGTTGGGAAAAATAAAGCTACACTGCAAGACAAAACTCATACTTTATTTGTGATTCAATGTCAAGTTTAAGAAAGTGCTCGATGGTAGCATTAAAGGTATCATAGTATTAAGTTTCTCCTACAGCCTAATTAAAGCCACCTGGTTTAACCTTAAGAGAACTGGGCACAGTGTATGATTTATACGTTTCAACAAAACTTTTTTTTTTTTTTTTGGCAAAATGCTATAATGTAGATTTTGGAAATATTTTTGAGATTTAGTTCTGGTATAATCATATGTTCACAGCTGAAAAGGGAGTTTTCCCGTTTGATACCTCAATTTTAAAGACCTTTGTTGTGCCGAGACCCTCTTCTGGAGTCAGTCGCTCTTGCATCCTCTAGTAAAACAAATTCAACTTTCAAAGTTGCCAAAGATTGAGAAAGTCTCAAGTAGACATAAATCTGATCACCTGAAGCACAAAGTCAGCCAAAGATGCAGTTCTAGACATGGCGTGAAGTTTTGGTGCAAATAAGGGCTGCGTTCACAATGAAGTTTGGTTCCAGAAAATTGTCTGGGAGCATTCTATGTGAATACAAGCCAGAGCCAGAATGCTGGAAAAAATCCGGCACTCATACAAGATCCTAGTAAAATTACTGGGATAAATCGTGGAAAACATCACTGTGAAAACAGCCAGAGCCGATGCCGTGTCTGGTGTGTGTTGCAGTGATGATGTTAGTTATCGTGGAACTATTTGACTGGAGGAAGAACAGTTAAAAAATTACATATTGACAAAGATACAAGAAAATAACAATCACTACAAACAAGAATGAAATCAAGATCAGGGATCTACTTCGTATCCATGGAGGTGACAAATGAACAAGCAGCTTAATGATACCATACACGATGTTATTGTTTGCTGGGGGATAACAAAATTATAAGAGCGGGACTTTTGAACACGTACGTTACACGACAGACGGGAACGCTCTGGCATTGTAGATGAACAAAATCACTCAATGTAAGAGCAGTTTCCAGAAAACAGTTTTCCCCCAGAATCTCTACGTAAATGAGATTCAGGACTTCTTGTCTGTGATGTTAAGATCAAAATAAAATTAGAGCAATTTTTCTGCTGTATTGCAAAGACTGATTATAACATCTGGACTGCAAAATAAAATACACAACTTCTGTAAAATCCAATCAGAAACTTTTTTTGATCAAAACTTTAAATCTCAAAGAGTTGAAATGTGACTTCTCTTTAACTAGTAGTGGTGTACAGTTTAATGTGTAAAATGCAGTAGCATTTTATGCATAGTTAAACGATTAAAAAACTAATCAGCAAGGTGGTTTTGACACTGTTTGAAATCATTTTGCTTTTCAGTAACAAAACAGTTATGTCAATTAAAAAGCACTGTAGTGCTATGAAATACTACATTTCTCCTGAAAATATTTGAGCAATTCACTGTAACTGTCCTATTTTCCCTGTTAAATCAAAAGCTTTCAGTTTAGCTATAAGCAAATTCTTTTCTATTAAATAACAATTGGTCCATCTTGCTAATATTTTTGGGGTCATTTACTAATCTCTATAGTAAATTCAGATGTTTTCACATATAAGTATTTATTTGTAATCAACCTACAGAGCACATTTAAGGTATTGTGGACCATCCCTGTACACCACTGGCTTAGGGCACGTGGTAAAGTCCAAAAGGTACAGCGTGTCCATTTTAGTGAATTAGTTAAACAAACTGAGGTATATTTTATGTTTTGGACCAACAGGCGAGGTCAGAGTTCCCTCCCTGTAGGCACACATTTTAGACTCTGGACACTAAGACCCTTCGCATAATCCTCCAGTAGACCCACCTACTCAGGTGAATATAAAGTCCAGACAGAACAGCTCACAGGCATCAAATCTCAGCACAGGAGCATCCTGAACATCTCTACACACTGAGGCAACATGGACACAAGAGCCTCCCTCTCCATTCTGCTGCTGCTTTTTGGCGTCGCCCAGGCGTCTCCTCTCATGGTAAGGGTCCTTTCTAGTCTCTCCCTTAAACGATTAACAGTCCTCAAATGAGTCGTTTTAAACATCTCTGTTTCTACCACCAGGAGCAGATGTTTGATGGTGTGTTTGTATCAGAGCCTGAACCTGTGGACATCACTACAAGGATTTTAGAAACCAACAACGGTGAAGCATCTTGTGTAGACAAAGCCAGCAATGGGTCACACTTCTAAAAAGTGATTGGGATTTATGAATATATTGCATTATTTCATCAATATATTTCTCTTGAAATACAGGATCTTCTGAGCTCTTGATTGAAGGAGATCTGCTGTTTCCAAAAACCAGAAATGCTCTCTACTGCCTCAACAACAACTGTTTCTGGAAGAAAAACTCTAACAACATAGTGGAGGTCCCTTACATAGTGAGCAGTGAATTCTGTACGTAAATCTCCTTCATTCATTGAACATATCTATGATTCATTTAAATGCCATTTTAAACCAGTGGACCCTTTTTGCAGCCAATTCGGACAAATCAGTGATTGCGAATGCCATGTCGGTCTTTCACGCCAAAACCTGCATCCGCTTTGTGGCCAAATCATCTCAGACCGACTACATCAGTATTGAGAACAAAGATGGGTAAGAACAATCATATTATACCAACAAGAAACTTTTAACAGACCTTTAACAGATCAATATTTAGCCCCTTTATTTCCTCTCTCCTCTCAGGTGCTTCTCTTCTCTAGGTAGAACTGGTGGCAAACAGGTGGTCTCCCTCAATAGGAACGGCTGTATTTACAATGGCATCGTACAGCATGAGCTCAATCATGCCCTGGGCTTTTACCACGAGCAAACCAGGAGCGATCGTGACAAGTATGTCAGAATCAACTTTGAGAACATCTCTCCTGATATGGCTTACAACTTCCAGAAACAGAACACCAACAACCAAAACACTCCATACGACTACAGCTCCATCATGCACTATGGAAGAACTGCCTTCGCCATTCAGCCCTGGCTGGAAACCATCACTCCCATTCCTGATGCGACTGTGGAAATCGGACAGAGGCAGGGATTGTCCAAAATTGACGTTCTGAGGATTCAGAAGCTGTATGGATGCTGATGATGAGGCTTGCACACATCATTTTATATAGTTCATGTGTCTGTAGATGAATAATGTAATGAGATTATGTTTCTGTATTTTAATGGTGTTGGATTTCTGAAATGTGTGATTGTGTTGGGTTGGGAAAAATAAAGCTACACTGCAAGACAAAACTCATACTTTATTTGTGATTCAATGTCAAGTTTAAGAAAGTGCTCGATGGTAGCATTAAAGGTATCATAGTATTAAGATTCTCCTACAGCCTAATTAAAGCCACCTGGTTTAACCTTAAGAGAACTGGGCACAGTGTATGATTTATACGTTTCAACAAAACTTTTTTTTTTTTTTTTGGCAAAATGCTATAATGTAGATTTTGGAAATATTTTTGAGATTTAGTTCTGGTATAATCATATGTTCACAGCTGAAAAGGGAGTTTTCCCGTTTGATACCTCAATTTTAAAGACCTTTGTTGTGCCGAGACCCTCTTCTGGAGTCAGTCGCTCTTGCATCCTCTAGTAAAACAAATTCAACTTTCAAAGTTGCCAAAGATTGAGAAAGTCTCAAGTAGACATAAATCTGATCACCTGAAGCACAAAGTCAGCCAAAGATGCAGTTCTAGACATGGCGTGAAGTTTTGGTGCAAATAAGGGCTGCGTTCACAATGAACTTTGGTTCCAGAAAATTGTCGGGGAGCATTCTATGTGAATACAAGCCAGAGCCAGAATGCTGGAAAATTCGGCACTCATACAAGATCCTAGTAATATTACTGGGATAAATCGTGGAAAACATCAGTGTGAAAACAGCCAGAGCCGATGCCGTGTCTGGTGTGTGTTGCAGTGATGATGTTAGTTATCGTGGAACTATTTGACTGGAGGAAGAACAGTAAAAAAAATTGCATATTGACAAAGATACAAGAAAATAACAATCACTACAAACAAGAATGAAATCAAGATCAGGGATCTACTTCGTATCCATGGAGGTGACAAATGAACAAGCAGCTTAATGATACCATACACGATGTTATTGTTTGCTGGGGGATAACAAAATTATAAGAGCGGGACTTTTGAACACGTACGTTACACGACAGACGGGAACGCTCTGGCATTGTAGATGAACAAAATCACTCAATGTAAGAGCAGTTTCCAGAAAACAGTTTTCCCCCAGAATCTCTACGTAAATGAGATTCAGGACTTCTTGTCTGTGATGTTAAGATCAAAATAAAATTAGAGCAATTTTTCTGCTGTATTGCAAAGACTGATTATAACATCTGGACTGCAAAATAAAATACACAACTTCTGTAAAATCCAATCAGAAACTTTTTTTGATCAAAACTTTAAATCTCAAAGAGTTGAAATGTGACTTCTCTTTAACTAGTAGTGGTGTACAGTTTAATGTGTAAAATGCAGTAGCATTTTATGCATAGTTAAACGATTAAAAAACTAATCAGCAAGGTGGTTTTGACACTGTTTGAAATCATTTTGCTTTTCAGTAACAAAACAGTTATGTCAATTAAAAAGCACTGTAGTGCTATGAAATACTACATTTCTCCTGAAAATATTTGAGCAATTCACTGTAACTGTCCTATTTTCCCTGTTAAATCAAAAGCTTTCAGTTTAGCTATAAGCAAATTCTTTTCTATTAAATAACAATTGGTCCATCTTGCTAATATTTTTGGGGTCATTTACTAATCTCTATAGTAAATTCAGATGTTTTCACATATAAGTATTTATTTGTAATCAACCTACAGAGCACATTTAAGGTATTGTGGACCATCCCTGTACACCACTGGCTTAGGGCACGTGGTAAAGTCCAAAAGGTACAGCGTGTCCATTTTAGTGAATTAGTTAAACAAACTGAGGTATATTTTATGTTTTGGACCAACAGGCGAGGTCAGAGTTCCCTCCCTGTAGGCACACATTTTAGACTCTGGACACTAAGACCCTTCGCATAATCCTCCAGTAGACCCACCTACTCAGGTGAATATAAAGTCCAGACAGAACAGCTCACAGGCATCAAATCTCAGCACAGGAGCATCCTGAACATCTCTACACACTGAGGCAACATGGACACAAGAGCCTCCCTCTCCATTCTGCTGCTGCTTTTTGGCGTCGCCCAGGCGTCTCCTCTCATGGTAAGGGTCCTTTCTAGTCTCTCCCTTAAACGATTAACAGTCCTCAAATGAGTCGTTTTAAACATCTCTGTTTCTACCACCAGGAGCAGATGTTTGATGGTGTGTTTGTATCAGAGCCTGAACCTGTGGACATCACTACAAGGATTTTAGAAACCAACAACGGTGAAGCATCTTGTGTAGACAAAGCCAGCAATGGGTCACACTTCTAAAAAGTGATTGGGATTTATGAATATATTGCATTATTTCATCAATATATTTCTCTTGAAATACAGGATCTTCTGAGCTCTTGATTGAAGGAGATCTGCTGTTTCCCAAAACCAGAAATGCTCTCTACTGCCTCAACAACAACTGTTTCTGGAAGAAAAACTCTAACAACATAGTGGAGGTCCCTTACATAGTGAGCAGTGAATTCTGTACGTAAATCTCCTTCATTCATTGAACATATCTATGATTCATTTAAATGCCATTTTAAACCAGTGGACCCTTTTTGCAGCCAATTCGGACAAATCAGTGATTGCGAATGCCATGTCGGTCTTTCACGCCAAAACCTGCATCCGCTTTGTGGCCAAATCATCTCAGACCGACTACATCAGTATTGAGAACAAAGATGGGTAAGAACAATCATATTATACCAACAAGAAACTTTTAACAGACCTTTAACAGATCAATATTTAGCCCCTTTATTTCCTCTCTCCTCTCAGGTGCTTCTCTTCTCTAGGTAAAACTGGTGGCAAACAGGTGGTCTCCCTCAATAGGAACGGCTGTATTTACAATGGCATCGTACAGCATGAGCTCAATCATGCCCTGGGCTTTTACCACGAGCAAACCAGGAGCGATCGTGACAAGTATGTCAGAATCAACTTTGAGAACATCTCTCCTGATATGGCTTACAACTTCCAGAAACAGAACACCAACAACCAAAACACTCCATACGACTACAGCTCCATCATGCACTATGGAAGAACTGCCTTCGCCATTCAGCCCTGGCTGGAAACCATCACTCCCATTCCTGATGCGACTGTGGAAATCGGACAGAGGCAGGGATTGTCCAAAATTGACGTTCTGAGGATTCAGAAGCTGTATGGATGCTGATGATGAGGCTTGCACACATCATTTTATATAGTTCATGTGTCTGTAGATGAATAATGTAATGAGATTATGTTTCTGTATTTTAATGGTGTTGGATTTCTGAAATGTGTGATTGTGTTGGGTTGGGAAAAATAAAGCTACACTGCAAGACAAAACTCATACTTTATTTGTGATTCAATGTCAAGTTTAAGAAAGTGCTCGATGGTAGCATTAAAGGTATCATAGTATTAAGTTTCTCCTACAGCCTAATTAAAGCCACCTGGTTTAACCTTAAGAGAACTGGGCACAGTGTATGATTTATACGTTTCAACAAAACTTTTTTTTTTTTTTTTGGCAAAATGCTATAATGTAGATTTTGGAAATATTTTTGAGATTTAGTTCTGGTATAATCATATGTTCACAGCTGAAAAGGGAGTTTTCCCGTTTGATACCTCAATTTTAAAGACCTTTGTTGTGCCGAGACCCTCTTCTGGAGTCAGTCGCTCTTGCATCCTCTAGTAAAACAAATTCAACTTTCAAAGTTGCCAAAGATTGAGAAAGTCTCAAGTAGACATAAATCTGATCACCTGAAGCACAAAGTCAGCCAAAGATGCAGTTCTAGACATGGCGTGAAGTTTTGGTGCAAATAAGGGCTGCGTTCACAATGAAGTTTGGTTCCAGAAAATTGTCTGGGAGCATTCTATGTGAATACAAGCCAGAGCCAGAATGCTGGAAAAAATCCGGCACTCATACAAGATCCTAGTAAAATTACTGGGATAAATCGTGGAAAACATCACTGTGAAAACAGCCAGAGCCGATGCCGTGTCTGGTGTGTGTTGCAGTGATGATGTTAGTTATCGTGGAACTATTTGACTGGAGGAAGAACAGTTAAAAAATTACATATTGACAAAGATACAAGAAAATAACAATCACTACAAACAAGAATGAAATCAAGATCAGGGATCTACTTCGTATCCATGGAGGTGACAAATGAACAAGCAGCTTAATGATACCATACACGATGTTATTGTTTGCTGGGGGATAACAAAATTATAAGAGCGGGACTTTTGAACACGTACGTTACACGACAGACGGGAACGCTCTGGCATTGTAGATGAACAAAATCACTCAATGTAAGAGCAGTTTCCAGAAAACAGTTTTCCCCCAGAATCTCTACGTAAATGAGATTCAGGACTTCTTGTCTGTGATGTTAAGATCAAAATAAAATTAGAGCAATTTTTCTGCTGTATTGCAAAGACTGATTATAACATCTGGACTGCAAAATAAAATACACAACTTCTGTAAAATCCAATCAGAAACTTTTTTTGATCAAAACTTTAAATCTCAAAGAGTTGAAATGTGACTTCTCTTTAACTAGTAGTGGTGTACAGTTTAATGTGTAAAATGCAGTAGCATTTTATGCATAGTTAAACGATTAAAAAACTAATCAGCAAGGTGGTTTTGACACTGTTTGAAATCATTTTGCTTTTCAGTAACAAAACAGTTATGTCAATTAAAAAGCACTGTAGTGCTATGAAATACTACATTTCTCCTGAAAATATTTGAGCAATTCACTGTAACTGTCCTATTTTCCCTGTTAAATCAAAAGCTTTCAGTTTAGCTATAAGCAAATTCTTTTCTATTAAATAACAATTGGTCCATCTTGCTAATATTTTTGGGGTCATTTACTAATCTCTATAGTAAATTCAGATGTTTTCACATATAAGTATTTATTTGTAATCAACCTACAGAGCACATTTAAGGTATTGTGGACCATCCCTGTACACCACTGGCTTAGGGCACGTGGTAAAGTCCAAAAGGTACAGCGTGTCCATTTTAGTGAATTAGTTAAACAAACTGAGGTATATTTTATGTTTTGGACCAACAGGCGAGGTCAGAGTTCCCTCCCTGTAGGCACACATTTTAGACTCTGGACACTAAGACCCTTCGCATAATCCTCCAGTAGACCCACCTACTCAGGTGAATATAAAGTCCAGACAGAACAGCTCACAGGCATCAAATCTCAGCACAGGAGCATCCTGAACATCTCCACACACTGAGGCAACATGGACACAAGAGCCTCCCTCTCCATTCTGCTGCTGCTTTTTGGCGTCGCCCAGGCGTCTCCTCTCATGGTAAGGGTCCTTTCTAGTCTCTCCCTTAAACGATTAACAGTCCTCAAATGAGTCGTTTTAAACATCTCTGTTTCTACCACCAGGAGCAGATGTTTGATGGTGTGTTTGTATCAGAGCCTGAACCTGTGGACATCACTACAAGGATTTTAGAAACCAACAACGGTGAAGCATCTTGTGTAGACAAAGCCAGCAATGGGTCACACTTCTAAAAAGTGATTGGGATTTATGAATATATTGCATTATTTCATCAATATATTTCTCTTGAAATACAGGATCTTCTGAGCTCTTGATTGAAGGAGATCTGCTGTTTCCAAAAACCAGAAATGCTCTCTACTGCCTCAACAACAACTGTTTCTGGAAGAAAAACTCTAACAACATAGTGGAGGTCCCTTACATAGTGAGCAGTGAATTCTGTATGTGAATCTCCTTCATTCATTGAACATATCTATGATTCATTTAAATGCCATTTTAAACCAGTGGACCCTTTTTGCAGCCAATTCGGACAAATCAGTGATTGCGAATGCCATGTCGGTATTTCACGCCAAAACCTGCATCCGCTTTGTGGCCAAATCATCTCAGACCGACTACATCAGTATTGAGAACAACGATGGGTAAGAACAATCATACTATACCAACAAGAAACTTTTAACAGACCTTTAACAGATCAATATTTAACCCCTTTATTTCCTCTCTCCTCTCAGGTGCTTCTCTGCTCTAGGTAGAACTGGTGGCAAACAGGTGGTCTCCCTCAATAGGGACGGCTGTATTTACAATGGCATCGTACAACATGAGCTCAATCATGCCCTGGGCTTTTACCACGAGCAAACCAGGAGCGATCGTGACAAGTATGTCAGAATCAACTTTGAGAACATCTCTCCTAATATGGCTTACAACTTCCAGAAACAGAACACCAACAACCAAAACACTCCATACGACTACAGCTCCATCATGCACTATGGAAGAACTGCCTTCGCCATTCAGCCCTGGCTGGAAACCATCACTCCCATTCCTGATGCGACTGTGGAAATCGGACAGAGGCAGGGATTGTCCAAAATTGACGTTCTGAGGATTCAGAAGCTGTATGGATGCTGATGATGAGGCTTGCACACATCATTTTATATAGTTCATGTGTCTGTAGATGAATAATGTAATGAGATTATGTTTCTGTATTTTAATGGTGTTGGATTTCTGAAATGTGTGATTGTGTTGGGTTGGGAAAAATAAAGCTACACTGCAAGACAAAACTCATACTTTATTTGTGATTCAATGTCGAATTTAAGAAAGTGCTCGATGGTAGCATTAAAGGTATCATAGTATTAAGCTTCTCCTGCAGCCTAATTAAAGCCACCTGGTTTAACCTTAAGAGAACTGGGCACAGTGTATGATTTATACGTTTCAACAAAACTTTTTTTTTTTTTTTTGCAAAATGCTATAATGTAGATTTTGGAAATATTTTTGAGATTTAGTTCTGGTATAATCATATGTTCACAGCTGAAAAGGGAGTTTTCCCGTTTGATACCTCAATTTTAAAGACCTTTGTTGTGCCGAGACCCTCTTCTGGAGTCAGTCGCTCTTGCATCCTCTAGTAAAACAAATTCAACTTTCAAAGTTGCCAAAGATTGAGAAAGTCTCAAGTAGACATAAATCTGATCACCTGAAGCACAAAGTCAGCCAAAGATGCAGTTCTAGACATGGCGTGAAGTTTTGGTGCAAATAAGGGCTGCGTTCACAATGAACTTTGGTTCCAGAAAATTGTCGGGGAGCATTCTATGTGAATACAAGCCAGAGCCAGAATGCTGGAAAATTCGGCACTCATACAAGATCCTAGTCATATTACTGGGATAAATCGTGGAAAACATCAGTGTGAAAACAGCCAGAGCCGATGCCGTGTCGGGTGTGTGTTGCAGTGATGATGTTAGTTATCGTGGAACTATTTGACTGGAGGAAGAACAGTTAAAAAATTACATATTGACAAAGATACAAGAAAATAACAATCACTACAAACAAGAATGAAATCAAGATCAGGGATCTACTTCGTATCCATGGAGGTGACAAATGAACAAGCAGCTTAATGATACCATACACGATGTTATTGTTTGCTGGGGGATAACAAAATTATAAGAGCGGGACTTTTGAACACGTACGTTACACGACAGACAGGAACGCTCTGGCATTGTAGATGAACAAAATCACTCAATGTAAGAGCAGTTTCCAGAAAACAGTTTTCCCCCAGAATCTCTACGTAAATGAGATTCAGGACTTCTTGTCTGTGATGTTAAGATCAAAATAAAATTAGAGCAATTTTTCTGCTGTATTGCAAAGACTGATTATAACATCTGGACTACAAAATAAAATACACAACTTCTGTAAAATCCAATCAGAAACTTTTTTTGATCAAAACTTTAAATCTCAAAGAGTTGAACTGTGACTTCTCTTTAACTAGTAGTGGTGTACAGTTTAATGTGTAAAATGCAGTAGCATTTTATGCATAGTTAAACGATTAAAAAACTAATCAGCAAGGTGGTTTTGACACTGTTTGAAATCATTTTGCTTTTCAGTAACAAAACAGTTATGTCAATTAAAAAAGACTGTAGTGCTATGAAATACTAAATTTCTCCTGAAAATATTTGAGCAATTCACTGTAACTGTCCTATTTTCCCTGTTAAATCAAAAGCTTTCAGTTTAGCTATAAGCAAATTCTTTTCTATTAAATAACAATTGGTCCATCTTGCTAATATTTTTGGGGTCATTTACTAATCTCTATAGTAAATTCAGATGTTTTCACATATAAGGATTTATTTGTAATCAACCTACAGAGCACATTTAAGGTATTGTGGACCATCCCTGTACACCACTGGCTTAGGGCACGTGGTAAAGTCCAAAAGGTACAGCGTGTCCATTTTAGTGAATTAGTTAAACAAACTGAGGTATATTTTATGTTTTGGACCAACAGGCGAGGTCAGAGTTCCCTCCCTGTAGGCACACATTTTAGACTCTGGACACTAAGACCCTTCGCATAATCCTCCAGTAGACCCACCTACTCAGGTGAATATAAAGTCCAGACAGAACAGCTCACAGGCATCAAATCTCAGCACAGGAGCATCCTGAACATCTCTACACACTGAGGCAACATGGACACAAGAGCCTCCCTCTCCATTCTGCTGCTGCTTTTTGGCGTCGCCCAGGCGTCTCCTCTCATGGTAAGGGTCCTTTCTAGTCTCTCCCTTAAACGATTAACAGTCCTCAAATGAGTCGTTTTAAACATCTCTGTTTCTACCACCAGGAGCAGATGTTTGATGGTGTGTTTGTATCAGAGCCTGAACCTGTGGACATCACTACAAGGATTTTAGAAACCAACAACGGTGAAGCATCTTGTGTAGACAAAGCCAGCAATGGGTCACACTTCTAAAAAGTGATTGGGATTTATGAATATATTGCATTATTTCATCAATATATTTCTCTTGAAATACAGGATCTTCTGAGCTCTTGATTGAAGGAGATCTGCTGTTTCCCAAAACCAGAAATGCTCTCTACTGCCTCAACAACAACTGTTTCTGGAAGAAAAACTCTAACAACATAGTGGAGGTCCCTTACATAGTGAGCAGTGAATTCTGTACGTAAATCTCCTTCATTCATTGAACATATCTATGATTCATTTAAATGCCATTTTAAACCAGTGGACCCTTTTTGCAGCCAATTCGGACAAATCAGTGATTGCGAATGCCATGTCGGTCTTTCACGCCAAAACCTGCATCCGCTTTGTGGCCAAATCATCTCAGACCGACTACATCAGTATTGAGAACAAAGATGGGTAAGAACAATCATATTATACCAACAAGAAACTTTTAACAGACCTTTAACAGATCAATATTTAGCCCCTTTATTTCCTCTCTCCTCTCAGGTGCTTCTCTTCTCTAGGTAAAACTGGTGGCAAACAGGTGGTCTCCCTCAATAGGAACGGCTGTATTTACAATGGCATCGTACAGCATGAGCTCAATCATGCCCTGGGCTTTTACCACGAGCAAACCAGGAGCGATCGTGACAAGTATGTCAGAATCAACTTTGAGAACATCTCTCCTGATATGGCTTACAACTTCCAGAAACAGAACACCAACAACCAAAACACTCCATACGACTACAGCTCCATCATGCACTATGGAAGAACTGCCTTCGCCATTCAGCCCTGGCTGGAAACCATCACTCCCATTCCTGATGCGACTGTGGAAATCGGACAGAGGCAGGGATTGTCCAAAATTGACGTTCTGAGGATTCAGAAGCTGTATGGATGCTGATGATGAGGCTTGCACACATCATTTTATATAGTTCATGTGTCTGTAGATGAATAATGTAATGAGATTATGTTTCTGTATTTTAATGGTGTTGGATTTCTGAAATGTGTGATTGTGTTGGGTTGGGAAAAATAAAGCTACACTGCAAGACAAAACTCATACTTTATTTGTGATTCAATGTCAAGTTTAAGAAAGTGCTCGATGGTAGCATTAAAGGTATCATAGTATTAAGTTTCTCCTACAGCCTAATTAAAGCCACCTGGTTTAACCTTAAGAGAACTGGGCACAGTGTATGATTTATACGTTTCAACAAAACTTTTTTTTTTTTTTTTGGCAAAATGCTATAATGTAGATTTTGGAAATATTTTTGAGATTTAGTTCTGGTATAATCATATGTTCACAGCTGAAAAGGGAGTTTTCCCGTTTGATACCTCAATTTTAAAGACCTTTGTTGTGCCGAGACCCTCTTCTGGAGTCAGTCGCTCTTGCATCCTCTAGTAAAACAAATTCAACTTTCAAAGTTGCCAAAGATTGAGAAAGTCTCAAGTAGACATAAATCTGATCACCTGAAGCACAAAGTCAGCCAAAGATGCAGTTCTAGACATGGCGTGAAGTTTTGGTGCAAATAAGGGCTGCGTTCACAATGAACTTTGGTTCCAGAAAATTGTCGGGGAGCATTCTGTGAATACAAGCCAGAGCCAGAATGCTGGAAAATTCGGCACTCATACAAGATCCTAGTAATATTACTGGGATAAATCGTGGAAAACATCAGTGTGAAAACAGCCAGAGCCGATGCCGTGTCTGGTGTGTGTTGCAGTGATGATGTTAGTTATCGTGGAACTATTTGACTGGAGGAAGAACAGTAAAAAAAATTGCATATTGACAAAGATACAAGAAAATAACAATCACTACAAACAAGAATGAAATCAAGATCAGGGATCTACTTCGTATCCATGGAGGTGACAAATGAACAAGCAGCTTAATGATACCATACACGATGTTATTGTTTGCTGGGGGATAACAAAATTATAAGAGCGGGACTTTTGAACACGTACGTTACACGACAGACGGGAACGCTCTGGCATTGTAGATGAACATAATCACTCAATGTAAGAGCAGTTTCCAGAAAACAGTTTTCCCCCAGAATCTCTACGTAAATGAGATTCAGGACTTCTTGTCTGTGAAGTTAAGATCAAAATAAAATTAGAGCAATTTTTCTGCTGTATTGCAAAGACTGATTATAACATCTGGACTACAAAATAAAATACACAACTTCTGTAAAATCCTATCAGAAACTTTTTTTGATCAAAACTTTAAATCTCAAAGAGTTGAACTGTGACTTCTCTTTAACTAGTAGTGGTGTACAGTTTAATGTGTAAAATGCAGTAGCATTTTATGCATAGTTAAACGATTAAAAAACTAATCAGCAAGGTGGTTTTGACACTGTTTGAAATCATTTTGCTTTTCAGTAACAAAACAGTTATGTCAATTAAAAAGCACTGTAGTGCTATGAAATACTACATTTCTCCTGAAAATATTTGAGCAATTCACTGTAACTGTCCTATTTTCCCTGTTAAATCAAAAGCTTTCAGTTTAGCTATAAGCAAATTCTTTTCTATTAAATAACAATTGGTCCATCTTGCTAATATTTTTGGGGTCATTTACTAATCTCTATAGTAAATTCAGATGTTTTCACATATAAGGATTTATTTGTAATCAACCTACAGAGCACATTTAAGGTATTGTGGACCATCCCTGTACACCACTGGCTTAGGGCACGTGGTAAAGTCCAAAAGCTACAGCGTGTCCATTTTAGTGAATTAGTTAAACAAACTGAGGTATATTTTATGTTTTAGACCAACAGGCGAGGTCAGAGTTCCCTCCCTGTAGGCACACATTTTAGACTCTGTCTGGACACTAAGACCCTTCGCATAATCCTCCAGTAGACCCACCTACTCAGGTGAATATAAAGTCCAGACAGAACAGCTCACAGGCATCAAATCTCAGCACAGGAGCATCCTGAACATCTCCACACACTGAGGCAACATGGACACAAGAGCCTCCCTCTCCATTCTGCTGCTGCTTTTTGGCGTCGCCCAGGCGTCTCCTCTCATGGTAAGGGTCCTTTCTAGTCTCTCCCTTAAACGATTAACAGTCCTCAAATGAGTCGTTTTAAACATCTCTGTTTCTACCACCAGGAGCAGATGTTTGATGGTGTGTTTGTATCAGAGCCTGAACCTGTGGACATCACTACAAGGATTTTAGAAACCAACAATGGTGAAGCATCTTGTGTAGACAAAGCCAGCAATGGGTCACACTTCTAAAAAGTGATTGGGATTTATGAATATATTGCATTATTTCATCAATATATTTCTCTTGAAATACAGGATCTTTTGAGCTCTTGATTGAAGGAGATCTGCTGTTTCCCAAAACCAGAAATGCTCTCTACTGCCTCAACAACAACTGTTTCTGGAAGAAAAACTCTAACAACATAGTGGAGGTCCCTTACATAGTGAGCAGTGAATTCTGTACGTGAATCTCCTTCAGTCATTGAATATATCTATGATTCATTTAAATGCCATTTTAAACCAGTGGACCCTTTTTGCAGCCAATTCGGACAAATCAGTGATTGCGAATGCCATGTCCGTCTTTCACGCCAAAACCTGCATCCGCTTTGTGGCCAAATCATCTCAGACCGACTACATCAGTATTGAGAACAAAGATGGGTAAGAACAATCATACTATACCAACAAGAAACTTTTAACAGACCTTTAACAGATCAATATTTAGCCCCTTTATTTCCTCTCTCCTCTCAGGTGCTTCTCTTCTCTAGGTAGAACTGGTGGCAAACAGGTGGTCTCCCTCAATAGGAACGGCTGTATTTACAATGGCATCGTACAGCATGAGCTCAATCATGCCCTGGGCTTTTACCACGAGCAAACCAGGAGCGATCGTGACAAGTATGTCAGAATCAACTTTGAGAACATCTCTCCTGATATGGCTTACAACTTCCAGAAACAGAACACCAACAACCAAAACACTCCATACGACTACAGCTCCATCATGCACTATGGAAGAACTGCCTTCGCCATTCAGCCCTGGCTGGAAACCATCACTCCCATTCCTGATGCGACTGTGGAAATCGGACAGAGGCAGGGATTGTCCAAAATTGACGTTCTGAGGATTCAGAAGCTGTATGGATGCTGATGATGAGGCTTGCACACATCATTTTATATAGTTCATGTGTCTGTAGATGAATAATGTAATGAGATTATGTTTCTGTATTTTAATGGTGTTGGATTTCTGAAATGTGTGATTGTGTTGGGTTGGGAAAAATAAAGCTACACTGCAAGACAAAACTCATACTTTATTTGCGATTTAATGTCGAATTTAAGAAAGTGCTCGATGGTAGCATTAAAGGTATCATAGTATTAAGCTTCTCCTGCAGCCTAATTAAAGCCACCTGGTTTAACCTTAAGAGAACTGGGCACAGTGTATGATTTATACATTTCAACAAAACTTTTTTTTTTGGCAAAATGCTATAATGTAGATTTTGGAAATATTTTTGAGATTTAGTTCTGATGTAATCATATGTTCACAGCTGAAAAGGGAGTTTTCCCGTTTGATACCTCAATTTTAAAGACCTTTATTGTGCCGAGACCCTCTTCTGGAGTCAGTCGCTCTTGCATCCTCTAGTAAAATAAATTCAACTTTCAAAGTTGCCAAAGATTGAGAAAGTCTCAAGTAGACATAAATCTGATCACCTGAAGCACAAAGTCAGCCAAAGATGCAGTTCTAGACATGGCGTGAAGTTTTGGTGCAAATAAGGGCTGCGTTCACAATGAAGTTTGGTTCCAGAAAATTGTCGGGGAGCATTCTATGTGAATAAAAGCCAGAGCCAGAATGCTGGAAAATTCGGCACTCATACAAGATCCTAGTAATATTACTGGGATAAATCGTGGAAAACATCAGTGTGAAAACAGCCAGAGCCGATGCCGTGTCTGGTGTGTGTTGCAGTGATGATGTTAGTTATCGTGGAACTATTTGACTGGAGGAAGAACAGTAAAAAAAATTGCATATTGACAAAGATACAAGAAAATAACAATCACTACAAACATGAATGATATCAAGATCAGGGATCTACTTCGTATCCATGGAGGTGACAAATGAACAAGCAGCTTAATGATACCATACACGATGTTATTGTTTGCTGGGGGATAACAAAAGTATAAGAGCGGGACTTTTGAACACGTACGTTACACGACAGACGGGAACGCTCTGGCATTGTAGATGAACATAATCACTCAATGTAAGAGCAGTTTCCAGAAAACAGTTTTCCCCCAGAATCTCTACGTAAATGAGATTCAGGACTTCTTGTCTATGATGTTAAGATCAAAATAAAATTAGAGCAATTTTTCTGCTGTATTGCAAAAAATGATTATAACATCTGGACTACAAAATAAAACACAAAACTTCTGTAAAATCGAATTAGAAACTTTTTTGATCAAAACTTTACATCTCAAAGATATGAACTGTGACTTCTCTTTTACTAGTAGTGGTGTACAGTTTAATGTGTAAAATGCAGTAGCATTGTTATGCATAGTTAAACGATTAAAAAACTAATCATCAAGGTGGTTTTGACACTGTTTGAAATCATTTTGCTTTTCAGTAACAAAACAATTATGTCAATTATAGGGATACTTCAGGATTTAGCATTAAGCTTTGTATTAGTAGAAAACCTGTAGTATTTTCGAATTACCGTGCTTTCCACCCTTATATCCCCCTGAGACAAGAGATTTATGTATTTTTTGTCTGAAAAAAAATCCTCCGATGACGCAAAAATCGTCATTTTGCGTCATCGGAGGATTTTCTGGCCAGAGGCTAAAGACTACAGCCAGTAGAAGGCGCTGTCCCGCATGTTTTCAGCCCGCCCATAGAGGATGGGATCTCACTCACAGAATGTACACAGTGTCAGCCGTCTTTCTTTGGAAGCTAAACTAGCAGGCTTTTGTTCTGTGAAAAAAGCTGAGTAGTAGGAGAAAGCTGAGTATTAGGGGTTACCCATAGACTGTAAAAAATAGGGGTTACCATGCTCTTTTTCCCGGACTTGTCCGGCGGGCGAGATCGTTCAAAATGTCCGGGATTCGGCTTTTGCTTTCTGCAGTCGCCATTCATTGTTTACATGCACACCTTTTGTTTTAATCGAACTGAATTAATTCCGATTGGTGAATCTGAATGTAGTGTTTACATGAATGCTTAACAAGTGATCGGTTGATGTGCGTTTTACCATTGCTAAGAAAATTCCCGCTCCTCCGTGAGAGATACGAGACCGGCGCGTCTCAGTAATGACGCCACCGGCCTCGCGCCGTTCTCCCGCGGCCGTCAGCCTCGTCCTGCTCGCCACAGTAAACATGATGAATGGCGACTTTAGAACGCAAAAGCCGAATCCCTGACATTTTCGGCGATCTTGAAATCCCTGGCAAACTCATCACGGAGTCACAATAGTAGCCTAGCCTTGTTGTTTTCAACTGCGCTCTCTTACCGGTAGGCGTGGCCTCCTAGGGCAGCGAAGCAAGTGCATTCTGGGAGTTGTTGTCTTTCATCCACATAAGCCAAAAATACATTTTCTGGCTTTTCTCAGTCTAGAAAGCTCCAAATTCAAAAATTTCTTCACATTTCTTCTACATAAATTACCTATTTTAAATACACATTCATCTTTCCAGAGGTGAAGTATCCCTTTAAGAAGCACTGTAGTGCTATGAAATACTATTTCTCCTGAAAATATTTGAGCAACTCACAGTAACTGTCCTATTTTCCCTGTTAAATCAAAAGCTTTCAGTTTAGCTATAAGCAAATTATTTTCTATTAAATAACAATTGGTCCATCTTGCTAATATTTTTGGGGTCATTTACTAATCTCTACAGTAAATTCAGATGTTTTCACATATAAGGATTTATTTGTAATCAACCTACAGAGCACATTTAAGGTATTGTGGACCATCCCTGTACACCACTGGCTTAGGGCACGTGGTAAAGTCCAAAAGCTACAGCGTGTCCATTTTAGTGAATTAGTTAAACAAACTGAGGTATATTTTATGTTTTAGACCAACAGGCGAGGTCAGAGTTCCCTCCCTGTAGGCACACATTTTAGACTCTGTCTGGACACTAAGACCCTTCGCATAATCCTCCAGTAGACCCACCTACTCAGGTGAATATAAAGTCCAGACAGAACAGCTCACAGGCATCAAATCTCAGCACAGGAGCATCCTGAACATCTCTACACACTGAGGCAACATGGACACAAGAGCCTCCCTCTCCATTCTGCTGCTGCTTTTTGGCGTCGCCCAGGCGTCTCCTCTCATGGTAAGGGTCCTTTCTAGTCTCTCCCTTAAACGATTAACAGTCCTCAAATTAGTCGTTTTAAACATCTCTGTTTCTACCACCAGGAGCAGATGTTTGATGGTGTGTTTGTATCAGAGCCTGAACCTGTGGACATCACTACAAGGATTTTAGAAACCAACAATGGTGAAGCATCTTGTGTAGACAAAGCCAGCAATGGGTCACACTTCTAAAAAGTGATTGGGATTTATGAATATATTGCATTATTTCATCAATATATTTCTCTTGAAATACAGGATCTTCTGAGCTCTTGATTGAAGGAGATCTGCTGTTTCCCAAAACCAGAAATGCTCTCTACTGCCTCAACAACAACTGTTTCTGGAAGAAAAACTCTAACAACATAGTGGAGGTCCCTTACATAGTGAGCAGTGAATTCTGTACGTAAATCTCCTTCATTCATTGAACATATCTATGATTCATTTAAATGCCATTTTAAACCAGTGGACCCTTTTTGCAGCCAATTCGGACAAATCAGTGATTGCGAATGCCATGTCGGTCTTTCACGCCAAAACCTGCATCCGCTTTGTGGCCAAATCATCTCAGACCGACTACATCAGTATTGAGAACAAAGATGGGTAAGAACAATCATATTATACCAACAAGAAACTTTTAACAGACCTTTAACAGATCAATATTTAGCCCCTTTATTTCCTCTCTCCTCTCAGGTGCTTCTCTTCTCTAGGTAGAACTGGTGGCAAACAGGTGGTCTCCCTCAATAGGAACGGCTGTATTTACAATGGCATCGTACAGCATGAGCTCAATCATGCCCTGGGCTTTTACCACGAGCAAACCAGGAGCGATCGTGACAAGTATGTCAGAATCAACTTTGAGAACATCTCTCCTGATATGGCTTACAACTTCCAGAAACAGAACACCAACAACCAAAACACTCCATACGACTACAGCTCCATCATGCACTATGGAAGAACTGCCTTCGCCATTCAGCCCTGGCTGGAAACCATCACTCCCATTCCTGATGCGACTGTGGAAATCGGACAGAGGCAGGGATTGTCCAAAATTGACGTTCTGAGGATTCAGAAGCTGTATGGATGCTGATGATGAGGCTTGCACACATCATTTTATATAGTTCATGTGTCTGTAGATGAATAATGTAATGAGATTATGTTTCTGTATTTTAATGGTGTTGGATTTCTGAAATGTGTGATTGTGTTGGGTTGGGAAAAATAAAGCTACACTGCAAGACAAAACTCATACTTTATTTGTGATTCAATGTCAAGTTTAAGAAAGTGCTCGATGGTAGCATTAAAGGTATCATAGTATTAAGTTTCTCCTACAGCCTAATTAAAGCCACCTGGTTTAACCTTAAGAGAACTGGGCACAGTGTATGATTTATACGTTTCAACAAAACTTTTTTTTTTTTTTTTTGGCAAAATGCTATAATGTAGATTTTGGAAATATTTTTGAGATTTAGTTCTGGTATAATCATATGTTCACAGCTGAAAAGGGAGTTTTCCCGTTTGATACCTCAATTTTAAAGACCTTTGTTGTGCCGAGACCCTCTTCTGGAGTCAGTCGCTCTTGCATCCTCTAGTAAAACAAATTCAACTTTCAAAGTTGCCAAAGATTGAGAAAGTCTCAAGTAGACATAAATCTGATCACCTGAAGCACAAAGTCAGCCAAAGATGCAGTTCTAGACATGGCGTGAAGTTTTGGTGCAAATAAGGGCTGCGTTCACAATGAACTTTGGTTCCAGAAAATTGTCGGGGAGCATTCTGTGAATACAAGCCAGAGCCAGAATGCTGGAAAATTCGGCACTCATACAAGATCCTAGTAATATTACTGGGATAAATCGTGGAAAACATCAGTGTGAAAACAGCCAGAGCCGATGCCGTGTCTGGTGTGTGTTGCAGTGATGATGTTAGTTATCGTGGAACTATTTGACTGGAGGAAGAACAGTAAAAAAAATTGCATATTGACAAAGATACAAGAAAATAACAATCACTACAAACAAGAATGAAATCAAGATCAGGGATCTACTTCGTATCCATGGAGGTGACAAATGAACAAGCAGCTTAATGATACCATACACGATGTTATTGTTTGCTGGGGGATAACAAAATTATAAGAGCGGGACTTTTGAACACGTACGTTACACGACAGACGGGAACGCTCTGGCATTGTAGATGAACATAATCACTCAATGTAAGAGCAGTTTCCAGAAAACAGTTTTCCCCCAGAATCTCTACGTAAATGAGATTCAGGACTTCTTGTCTGTGATGTTAAGATCAAAATAAAATTAGAGCAATTTTTCTGCTGTATTGCAAAGACTGATTATAACATCTGGACTACAAAATAAAATACACAACTTCTGTAAAATCCTATCAGAAACTTTTTTTGATCAAAACTTTAAATCTCAAAGAGTTGAACTGTGACTTCTCTTTAACTAGTAGTGGTGTACAGTTTAATGTGTAAAAGCAGTAGCATTTTATGCATAGTTAAACGATTAAAAAACTAATCAGCAAGGTGGTTTTGACACTGTTTGAAATCATTTTGCTTTTCAGTAACAAAACAGTTATGTCAATTAAAAAGCACTGTAGTGCTATGAAATACTACATTTCTCCTGAAAATATTTGAGCAATTCACTGTAACTGTCCTATTTTCCCTGTTAAATCAAAAGCTTTCAGTTTAGCTATAAGCAAATTATTTTCTATTAAATAACAATTGGTCCATCTTGCTAATATTTTTGGGGTCATTTACTAATCTCTACAGTAAATTCAGATGTTTTCACATATAAGGATTTATTTGTAATCAACCTACAGAGCACATTTAAGGTATTGTGGACCATCCCTGTACACCACTGGCTTAGGGCACGTGGTAAAGTCCAAAAGCTACAGCGTGTCCATTTTAGTGAATTAGTTAAACAAACTGAGGTATATTTTATGTTTTAGACCAACAGGCGAGGTCAGAGTTCCCTCCCTGTAGGCACACATTTTAGACTCTGTCTGGACACTAAGACCCTTCGCATAATCCTCCAGTAGACCCACCTACTCAGGTGAATATAAAGTCCAGACAGAACAGCTCACAGGCATCAAATCTCAGCACAGGAGCATCCTGAACATCTCCACACACTGAGGCAACATGGACACAAGAGCCTCCCTCTCCATTCTGCTGCTGCTTTTTGGCGTCGCCCAGGCGTCTCCTCTCATGGTAAGGGTCCTTTCTAGTCTCTCCCTTAAACGATTAACAGTCCTCAAATGAGTCGTTTTAAACATCTCTGTTTCTACCACCAGGAGCAGATGTTTGATGGTGTGTTTGTATCAGAGCCTGAACCTGTGGACATCACTACAAGGATTTTAGAAACCAACAATGGTGAAGCATCTTGTGTAGACAAAGCCAGCAATGGGTCACACTTCTAAAAAGTGATTGGGATTTATGAATATATTGCATTATTTCATCAATATATTTCTCTTGAAATACAGGATCTTCTGAGCTCTTGATTGAAGGAGATCTGCTGTTTCCCAAAACCAGAAATGCTCTCTACTGCTTCAACAACAACTGTTTCTGGAAGAAAAATTTTAACAACATAGTGGAGGTCCCTTACATAGTGAGCAGTGAATTCTGTACGCAAATCTCCTTCATTCATTGAACATATCTATGATTCATTTAAATGCCATTTTAAACCAGTGGACCCTTTTTGCAGCCAATTCGGACAAATCAGTGATTGCGAATGCCATGTCGGTCTTTCACGCCAAAACCTGCATCCGCTTTGTGGCCAAATCATCTCAGACCGACTACATCAGTATTGAGAACAAAGATGGGTAAGAACAATCATATTATACCAACAAGAAACTTTTAACAGACCTTTAACAGATCAATATTTAGCCCCTTTATTTCCTCTCTCCTCTCAGGTGCTTCTCTTCTCTAGGTAGAACTGGTGGCAAACAGGTGGTCTCCCTCAATAGGAACGGCTGTATTTACAATGGCATCGTACAGCATGAGCTCAATCATGCCCTGGGCTTTTACCACGAGCAAACCAGGAGCGATCGTGACAAGTATGTCAGAATCAACTTTGAGAACATCTCTCCTGATATGGCTTACAACTTCCAGAAACAGAACACCAACAACCAAAACACTCCATACGACTACAGCTCCATCATGCACTATGGAAGAACTGCCTTCGCCATTCAGCCCTGGCTGGAAACCATCACTCCCATTCCTGATGCGTCTGTGGAAATCGGACAGAGGCAGGGATTGTCCAAAATTGACGTTCTGAGGATTCAGAAGCTGTATGGATGCTGATGATGAGGCTTGCACACATCATTTTATATAGTTCATGTGTCTGTAGATGAATAATGTAATGAGATTATGTTTCTGTATTTTAATGGTGTTGGATTTCTGAAATGTGTGATTGTGTTGGGTTGGGAAAAATAAAGCTACACTGCAAGACAAAACTCATACTTTATTTGTGATTCAATGTCAAGTTTAAGAAAGTGCTCGATGGTAGCATTAAAGGTATCATAGTATTAAGCTTCTCCTACAGCCTAATTAAAGCCACCTGGTTTAACCTTAAGAGAACTGGGCACAGTGTATGATTTATACGTTTCAACAAAACTTTTTTTTTTTTTTTTGGCAAAATGCTATAATGTAGATTTTGGAAATATTTTTGAGATTTAGTTCTGGTATAATCATATGTTCACAGCTGAAAAGGGAGTTTTCCCGTTTGATACCTCAATTTTAAAGACCTTTGTTGTGCCGAGACCCTCTTCTGGAGTCAGTCGCTCTTGCATCCTCTAGTAAAACAAATTCAACTTTCAAAGTTGCCAAAGATTGAGAAAGTCTCAAGTAGACATAAATCTGATCACCTGAAGCACAAAGTCAGCCAAAGATGCAGTTCTAGACATGGCGTGAAGTTTTGGTGCAAATAAGGGCTGCGTTCACAATGAACTTTGGTTCCAGAAAATTGTCTGGGAGCATTCTATGTGAATACAAGCCAGAGCCAGAATGCTGGAAAATTCGGCACTCATACAAGATCCTAGTAATATTACTGGGATAAATCGTGGAAAACATCAGTGTGAAAACAGCCAGAGCCGATGCCGTGTCTGGTGTGTGTTGCAGTGATGATGTTAGTTATCGTGGAACTATTTGACTGGAGGAAGAACAGTAAAAAAAATTGCATATTGACAAAGATACAAGAAAATAACAATCACTACAAACAAGAATGAAATCAAGATCAGGGATCTACTTCATATCCATGGAGGTGACAAATGAACAAGCAGCTTAATGATACCATACACGATGTTATTGTTTGCTGGGGGATAACAAAATTATAAGAGCGGGACTTTTGAACACGTACGTTACACGACAGACGGGAACGCTCTGGCATTGTAGATGAACAAAATCACTCAATGTAAGAGCAGTTTCCAGAAAACAGTTTTCCCCCAGAATCTCTACGTAAATGAGATTCAGGACTTCTTGTCTGTGAAGTTAAGATCAAAATAAAATTAGAGCAATTTTTCTGCTGTATTGCAAAGACTGATTATAACATCTGGACTACAAAATAAAATACACAACTTCTGTAAAATCCTATCAGAAACTTTTTTTGATCAAAACTTTAAATCTCAAAGAGTTGAACTGTGACTTCTCTTTAACTAGTAGTGGTGTACAGTTTAATGTGTAAAATGCAGTAGCATTGTCATGCATAGTTAAACGATTAAAAAACTAATCAGCAAGGTGGTTTTGACACTGTTTGAAATCATTTTGCTTTTCAGTAACAAAACAGTTATGTCAATTAAAAAGCACTGTAGTGCTATGAAATACTACATTTCTCCTGAAAATATTTGAGCAATTCACTGTAACTGTCCTATTTTCCCTGTTAAATCAAAAGCTTTCAGTTTAGCTATAAGCAAATTATTTTCTATTAAATAACAATTGGTCCATCTTGCTAATATTTTTGGGGTCATTTACTAATCTCTATAGTAAATTCAGATGTTTTCACATATAAGGATTTATTTGTAATCAACCTACAGAGCACATTTAAGGTATTGTGGACCATCCCTGTACACCACTGGCTTAGGGCACGTGGTAAAGTCCAAAAGTACAGCGTGTCCATTTTAGTGAATTAGTTAAACAAACTGAGGTATATTTTATGTTTTGGACCAACAGGCGAGGTCAGAGTTCCCTCCCTGTAGGCACACATTTTAGACTCCGGACACTAAGACCCTTCGCATAATCCTCCAGTAGACCCACCTACTCAGGTGAATATAAAGTCCAGACAGAACAGCTCACAGGCATCAAATCTCAGCACAGGAGCATCCTGAACATCTCCACACACTGAGGCAACATGGACACAAGAGCCTCCCTCTCCATTCTGCTGCTGCTTTTTGGCGTCGCCCAGGCGTCTCCTCTCATGGTAAGGGTCCTTTCTAGTCTCTCCCTTAAACGATTAACAGTCCTCAAATGAGTCGTTTTAAACATCTCTGTTTCTACCACCAGGAGCAGATGTTTGATGGTGTGTTTGTATCAGAGCCTGAACCTGTGGACATCACTACAAGGATTTTAGAAACCAACAACGGTGAAGCATCTTGTGTAGACAAAGCCAGCAATGGGTCACACTTCTAAAAAGTGATTGGGATTTATGAATATATTGCATTATTTCATCAATATATTTCTCTTGAAATACAGGATCTTCTGAGCTCTTGATTGAAGGAGATCTGCTGTTTCCCAAAACCAGAAATGCTCTCTACTGCCTCAACAACAACTGTTTCTGGAAGAAAAACTCTAACAACATAGTGGAGGTCCCTTACATAGTGAGCAGTGAATTCTGTACGTGAATCTCCTTCATTCATTGAACATATCTATGATTCATTTAAATGCCATTTTAAACCAGTGGACCCTTTTTGCAGCCAATTCGGACGAATCGGTGATTGCGAGCGCCATGTCGGTCTTTCACGCCAAAACCTGCATCCGCTTTGTGGCCAAATCATCTCAGACCGACTACATCAGTATTGAGAACAAAGATGGGTAAGAACAATCATACTATACCAACAAGAAACATTTAACAGACCTTTTACAGATCAATATTTAACCCCTTTATTTCCTCTCTCCTCTCAGGTGCTTCTCTTCTCTAGGTAGAACTGGTGGCAAACAGGTGGTCTCCCTCAATAGGAACGGCTGTATTTACAATGGCATCGTACAACATGAGCTCAATCATGCCCTGGGCTTTTACCACGAGCAAACCAGGAGCGATCGTGACAAGTATGTCAGAATCAACTTTGAGAACATCTCTCCTGATATGGCTTACAACTTCCAGAAACAGAACACCAACAACCAAAACACTCCATACGACTACAGCTCCATCATGCACTATGGAAGAACTGCCTTCGCCATTCAGCCCTGGCTGGAAACCATCACTCCCATTCCTGATGCGACTGTGGAAATCGGACAGAGGCAGGGATTGTCCAAAATTGACGTTCTGAGGATTCAGAAGCTGTATGGATGCTGATGATGAGGCTTGCACACATCATTTTATGTAGTTTATGTGTCTATAGATGAATAATGTAATGAGATTATGTTTCTGTATTTTAAGTGTTGGATTTCTGAAATGTGTGATTGTGTTGGGTTGGGAAAAATAAAGCTACACTGCAAGACAAAACTCATACTTTATTTGTGATTCAATGTCAAGTTTAAAGGAGAACTCCGGTCAATTTTAACATTGAGCTCATTTTTTTGTACATTTGGAGTGCTGTCAATACAGAGAACAACGACAAAAATCAGTGTTGCCTACACCGAGTTATTCTATTTTTAAAATTTGCACCCTGTTGACTTCAATGGGGCAAGTACTAAACCTGCTTTTAGCCTCTTAACATCCTTGATGTGTCATTACAAGTGCACAGGTCATGTGAGTGATTCCTTCTGAGTGAACACGAGTGAATCTGACTGCCGTAGATGTGAAAGATATGTATAAAAATGATGTTATTTAAGGCAGCGCAAATACATGTGTTTACATCCTGTTTTCGGCTGAAGTCCAAAGTAATCAATTGCCGAGTTCACGCGCGTGATCATAGGTAACTAAACTAAACCGATTTTTGTCGTTGTTCTCTGTATTGACAGCACTCCAAATGTACAAAAAAATGAGCTCAATGTTAAAATTGACCGGAGTTCTCCTTTAAGAAAGTGCTCGATGGTAGCATTAAAGGTATCATAGTATTAAGCTTCTCCTGCAGCCTAATTAAAGCCACCTAGTTTAACCTTAGGAGAACTGGAGGACTAGGCACAGTATGATTTAAACATTTTTATTCTTTTTTTGGGGCAAAATGCTATAATGTAGATTTTGGAAAGATTTTTTAGATATAGTTCTGGTGTAATCAAATGTTCACAGCTGAAAAGAAAGGTTTCTTATCTGATACCTCAATTTTAAAGACCTTTATTGTGCCAAGACCCTGTTCTGGAGTCAGTCACTCTTTAGACACCAACAATGGTGAGGCAGCTTGTAGATAAAAGCCCTATTCGGATGGGATTAGTTTTATATGGAGAGGTGGGGTAAAGTATTTATTACCAGAGTTTCTTAGTGATATTAGGCCCGTCCGAACGTGCCATCTTATCTCAGTAATTTTTACAGACAGTGTCCGTAAAGATTACGGCAATTTTTACCTTCAGTAAAAAGGTCCAGAAAAATTACCTCAGGTAATGCTAATAGACCAGCTGTAAATATGTACGTAAATATCTCCATAGTTTTTTCGCATATGGAGGCTCTTGAAGAAGCATTCATTTGCATTCTAGGTGGTGAAACAAGTCTATGGCAAACCTCAAGTGATTTCCGCATATACCATTCAGATGAAAAAGAAGGTCGAAAGCACTTGTTAGAGGCACAAAACTTCTTTTAGCTTTAGGTAAGTGCCTATTACCAACAGAATCCAATCAGAATTTAATTAATTTAATTAATAAATTGTTCGACTGGACCTAGATGATATATATATATATATATATATATATATATATATATATATATATATATGCGTGTGTGTCAGATAATCTAATGTATACGTTTCCGTTAATGAATAATGGGGTGATGGTCTTTGTCTTTTAATTGAGTTGAATTTCTGTAATGTGTGGCTGAGTAGGGGAAAAAATCAAGATAATAAAAATTCTGAACAAACAGTAAAATGTGGATGTTTTTATCTTTAAAATAAAATCATTTCTTAAATTATCAAAAGATATCATTTTTCTTAGCCTTTCCTAAGTCCCATAACATAGTTTGGATGCAATGACACATGTTAGGTTGAAAAAGTGTACGTTGATTGACATAACAAAGGCCAAGCTTATGACAGACGCACATTTAAGCTCCAGGGAAGAGCAAATCCTCGCCTACTCTTGGTCAACACCCAAATTCTGTTATTTTGTCACAAATAACAAGTGCAACTGCATTCCACTAAATCAGATATATTTTCATTTTAATGGTATTATGAAGTTTTTAAAATATAATTCTCGGAGTGGGCTGACTTTGTCACTCTCTGCACGTACTGATGAGCAAGACACGGTCTCTAGACTTAAAATGCCCATCATACTCATGCATATTTCAGCTTGTAGGTGTCTGTACATAAATAGGAAAGTAGTGATTGTTACTATTTTGCAAAAGTAACTTAAAAAAAAGAGAAAATTTACCAAGAATTCAGCTACTAAACTCCTTTCCTGGAAAAGACATTAAAGTGGTTAGGACTAAAGGAATATTTGGTACAGTTGGTCCTGTGAAATGAAATGCACTTAAATGAATTGTAAAGAAAATTCTAAATCATTTTGAGCTTGACTATGACCTCTGGTCCACAATTTATGTTGACACGAATGTGTTCTGTCTTAAGAAACCATTTAAAGTGTTTGGGACACTCCCTGTACAATACAGTTTTGGGGCTCTTAATACAATCCAATAATTGCATTTTTTTTTATTTCAGTGGATTAGCAAAACAATCTGTAAATTATCTGGTTGTGCAAGGTTTTGGATTAACAGATGAATTAGTTACCTCCCTTTGGGCACTAAGGCTCAACCCCTGGTTGACCCACCTGCACAGGTGAATATAAAGTTAAGGTTCAACAGCTTGCAGACACCAAATTTCAGTCCGGGAGCATCCTAAACATATCTACACTGAGACAACATGGACCCAAGAGCCTCCCTCTCTATTCTGCTGATTCTCTTTGGCATCTCCCAGATGTCTCCTGTCAGGGTAAGACTTTTTCTAGTCTCTTAATGTACTCAGATGATGAACTTTCCTAACAAGAGTAATATTTAACTTTTCTTTTTTTTTTTTTCATAATCAGAAGCCTGATCATCACAATGGGTTCTCACCCATACATGGAAATGTGGACATCACAACAAAGATTTTGGAGTCCAACAATGGTCAGGCATCTTGTAGATTCCTGTTAAGCCAACTAGGGCTGTGCCGGTAAACTTGACAACCGCACCACCGCGGTTGTAAAGCGCCACCGCGGTGGCTGAATAGTACCGGCGGTGTTTTGCCTAAAAAAAATGTTTGTATATGAATGCTGTTTTATATTAATATTATGACACACAAAGCTTTGTTTACAAAAGAAATAATAGGTTAGCAATTAAATGTTATATCGCAGCCATGGAAAAGTTTGAATTCATGACGAATGAGAGAGTTGTAGCCTACGTGAGCCCATAAACTTAAGCTTTGTCGACTTTGAATTCTGGTTTGCGATCTGGTCACCCGATTATTAGCGAATTTAAAAATATTCCATTAGTTATCCCTTATAGAAAGCTTGAATTATCTACTTTTAAACAAAACAATTCAAAACGAAAATAAACCGACTAGCATGCTTATGTTTTCCATATGAAGTGTGCATTTCTCAGGCGCGTTCACTGCAAGAGTGAGCATCGACTTCATCTTTGCAGCTCGACACTGACACACACACACAAAACACTTTATTAATAAACAATTCAAATGTCTCCTTGCTATATTTGACACGTTCATAATCATTACTTTTGCCGGTTCTTTGTGACAGCTGTTATGTGCGTTATTTGCAGCACTGCGTCACCCTCCGGTTACATGAACGTGTCACCACTGCATCAGCACCAGAACATGGAGATTTTATTTTAGAGAATGATCGCACAACAGACATTAGAACATTAGATATTCTTTAATTAAATCAACTAATCGAATATTCAAAAATCGTGACTCATCCCTGAATGGAATCTCTTTTTTCTTTTCCCATATCTTCACTCGCGTCTCACCCAAAGGGTGGGTGGGTGGGGGGGTCCTGATAAATTCGGTTCGAGAGTAGAGATAAAATCCCGAGGCACACACGCACACACGCAAGGTCTCTCGCTCCGATATCTATGTCTCGCTCCCTTTCTCTGCCGTGCGCGCGCTACGCTTGCGCGCTCTTGCTTCCGGGAGATTTTAACTGATTTGCGGGCATCAGGGAGCCGCTATCAATATGCGGGAGACTCCGGGAACTTCCGGGAGACTTGGGATGTCTGAAGTAGAAAAACGCTGTAGGACAGATAGCCAACATTTTTACTTGTAAGTCAAATTATTTATAACACAGTTTGTGCTTGTTAGACATATGATAATTTGTAAGGCGCGTCAAGTTCATTTTGTAAAGCGCGTTTCACACGCGCGGGTGATTTTAGTTTTGCTTTCTCTGGCAGCGCGCAAACAGCTTAAATGCCGTGCCCTTGTGGAAGATAAAATTCGCTCTTCATACCTTTTTCAAGTAGAAAACATGAGGATATCAGAAACGAGATCGATGGTCTCTTTCCTGCTCGTGTCCACATCCCTCTCAAAGCGCAGAGCGGTAGGCTTTATCACGCGCCTTTGTGTGGAAAGTTTATTTTTTTTATTTTTAATTTTTTTTTAATAGATTCAACTTTATTATATTATGTAAGTTACCAGTATTTACTGATATTTATTTCAATGCTTTTCAGGCTTTAGTGTGTTGTTTCTTTCTTTTTTTCTTTTTTTAAAACACCCCCCCCCCCCCCCCAACCACCGCAACACCGCCGGTATTTGGGTCCATTACTACCGCGGTGGTAAAAAACTGCCATCGTCACAGCCCTAAAGCCAACAATGGGTTTCATAAAATAGGGATATATATCTAAAATGTGGTTGAATTTACACATTCTGAGAAATTTCATAAAAACATTTTTCATTTAAATACAGCATCATCTGAACACCTGATTGAAGGAGATATGGTGTTTCCCAAAACCAAAAATGCTCTCTACTGCTACAGTAACAACTGTTTCTGGAAGAAAAACTCTAGCAACCTAGTGGAGGTCCCTTACATAGTGAGCAGTGAATACTGTAAGTGAATCATCTTCTTTAATTTAGCATATGTATGTGTGTAAATCGTATTTAAAAACCTGTGGTACTTTTTCTTTGCAGCCTCTAGTGACATCTCAGTTATTCAGAATGCCATGTCCACCTTTCACAACAAAACCTGCATCCGCTTTGTGCGCAGATCATCTCAAACCGACTACATCAGTATTGAGAGCAAAGATGGGTGAGGATACTCATACAATACAAATGAAAAACATTTAACTGGCCTTAGCAGAAACTCTTTTACAATGAGTAAGATTTTTAACACAGATTGATAATATAAAATTCTCTTTTTCTCTCAGTTGCTACTCTTATCTTGGTAGAATTGGTGGCAAACAGTTGGTCTCCCTCAAAAGAACTGGTTGTGTGTATCATGGCATCGTACAACATGAGCTCAATCATGCTCTGGGCTTCTACCACGAGCAAACCAGGAGCGATCGTGATAAGTATGTCCGAATCAACTGGGAGTACATCCCTACCGATAAGGCCTCCAACTTCCAAATACAGAACACTAACAACCAAAACACCACATATGACTACAGCTCCATCATGCATTATGGAAGAACGGCCTTCACTAACCAAACCGGGAAGGAAACCATCACTCCCATTCCTAACGCGATGGTGGAAATCGGACAGAGGCAGGATATGTCTAACATAGACATCCTGAGGATCAACAAGTTATACAGATGTGTTGTTTGATCATTTAATATGGTTTATCCATACACAGATGAATAATATAATGAGGTGATGGTCTTTGTCTTTTGATGGTTTTAAATTGTCAAAATGTTTGATCTTATGTGGGAAAATAAAGCTAATTACGTGGTGTTCAATTTCTGAAATGTGTGATTGTGTCAGAAAACAATTAAATTAATCTAACTGATCAAAATTTTCTTTTTAAATGTATTATTTCATAAATGAATTTCCTTCCACTTACATGATCTTTGCATGAGCCCTGGTGCTGGTTACCATGGAAACGAAGAGTTCTCCTTTAACAGATGGGATGTCATCATAATACACAGCTTCTCCTGTGGCCTGTTGAAGGGCGGCCTGGTGTACATTGGGGCGTCCCACTGGGTCACTAGAAGACTGAGTCTCTGGTACAAGCTGTAATTTAATTGTAATGTAATAAGAAAGTTTTTGTAATCAGACAGATTTGATATGACAACTCAAGCTTGACTCGGGTCTGCTCACCTGAAAAGAGTGGTTTCCTTGTGGTACCTCGTTTTTGAAGGGTTTTAGAGCACTGAGATACTCCAATGGCAAACCATTCGCAGAAACTTCCTTTAGGGAAAAAAGGACCATGAATTAAAGGGTTAGTTCACCCAAAAATGAAAATTCTGTCAGTAATTACTCACCCTCATGTTGTTCCAACCACGTAAGACTTTCGTTCATCTTCGGAACACAAATTAAGATATTTTTGATGACATCTGAGAGCTGAATCACTCCTCCTGCAGGCTCATGGACACGTTAACTTGCTGGCCCAGAAAATGTATTAAAGACATTGTTAATAAAGTGACTCCAGTGGCTCAATCTTAAGTTTATAAAGCGACGAGAATACTTTTTGTGCGCAAAAACAAACAAAAATAACGACTTTATTCCACTTTTCATTTCCTTCTCTTTGGACCTCGAGTCTTTTCACATAGTGTTTAAGCGTAGCGCGTCTGTGTTGCACGTCACCAACGTAGGCTCACTATTGGGCGACTCTGGTCATGTGTGATACGTGGTGATGTGAAACACAGACATGCTACGCTATTACACTATGTAAAAAAAACTCAAGGTCCAGAGAGAAGGAAATGAAAAGTGGAATAAAGTTGTTATTTTTGTTTGTTTTTGCGCACAAAAAGTATTCTCGTCGCTTTATAAACTTAAGATTGAGCCACTGGAGTCACTTGGACTATATTAAAAATGTCTTTAATACATTTTCTGGGCCAGCAAGTTAAGGTGACCATAAGCCTGCAGGAGGAGTGATCCAGCTCTCAGATTTCATCAAAAATATCAGAAGATGAACGAAAGTGTTACGGGGTTGGAACAACATGAGGGTGAGTAATTACTGACAGAATTTTCATTTTTGGGTGAACTAACCCTTTAAAAGAGAACTCCGGTCAATTTTAACATTGAGCTAATTTTTTTGTAAATTTGGAGTGCTGTAAATAGAGAGAACAACGACAAAAATCAGTGTTGCCTACACCGTGTTATCCTCTTTTTAAAATTTGCACCTTGTTGACTTCAATGGGGCAAGCTTTAAACCTGCTTTTAGCCTCTTAACATCCTTGATGTGTCATTACAAGTGCACAGCCAATGTGAGTGATTCCTTCAGAGTGAACACGGGTGAATCTGACTGCAGTAGATGTGAAAGATATTAATAAAAATGATGTTATTTCAGCCAGCGCACATACCTGTATTTTCTTCCTGTTTTCGGTCGAAGTCCATAGTAATCGATTGTCGAGTTCACACGCATAGGTTTAGTTACCTATGATCACGCGCGTGAACTCGATAATCGATTACTATGGACTTCAACCGAAAACAGGATGTAAATACAGGTATGTGCGCTGGCTGAATTAACATCATTTTTATTAATATCTTTCACATCTACTGCAGTCAGATTCACCCGTGTTGACTCTAAAGGAATCACTCACATTAGCTGGGCACTTGTAATGACACATCAAGGATGTTAAGAGGCTAAAAGCAGGTTTAAAGCTTACCCCATTGAAGTCAACAGGGTGCAAATTTTAAAAAGAGGATAACACGGTGTAGGCAACACCGATTTTTGTCGTTGTTCTCTCTATTGACAGCACTCCAAATTTACCAAAAAATTATCTCAGTGTTAAAATTGACCGGAGTTCTCCTTTAAGTAAATTGTCCCACTTTTAAAGTAATAATTAGCATCATCATACCCTTTGTTGGAGTTCCAGCAGGACTTGCATGTAAAACTTGAAAAAGAAGCTGAGTACTAGAGCCTTGCGATACTCCTCCCGTCCACCAGGGGCAGTAGGGGGCACAGAGATTTCTTCTTCTAAGAGCTGGGTTCCATCTACCAGAAGTTTCTCATCCCATTTTCTGCCAAACAAAAAACAATGTTCATTGACTGGAATATATACAATGCAGCTAAGATGTCAGATTTTGATGTCACATTTTCAGCCAATGTATTTGTCAATACCGTCTGTTCTTACATATACAAGATTTACGGATACAAATTATGTAGGCCTTGCGATAGCTGTACCTTCCCATCAGCTCTTTACAGGTATGTCTGGCTTTTACCAGAGTGGGCCCCACACCTCCAAAAAAAATATCCAGATGCTCCACCACATTTGAGTCATGACTGAACAATACCCTCATGCCAGAATTCACTATGGAGAAGGCGAACTCTCTGCGCTGTGCCTGGCGAAATGTTGAAACAAACTCCCACTGAAAAATACAGGGATTAGTATTTAGCTTTTCAAAATGGCAAGTGAATTCGTAGCATATTTGTGGTTTTAAAAAATGAGAATAGATGGAAAAGCAAAGACTAATAGTCTTTTAGGGCCAAGCTATCTGTTGAAACTTGACATAGTTTTGTAATATTAAGTAGGCTTAGCTTCCTTCATTTTGAAGTATATACCGGTGTTGAGTGGGAAATATCAATTGCCAGCAGAATCTCATCTGGTCGTAGAGCTGTTTTACCAAAGTCTGTGAAAAACTCCTCACTTAGACAAATCTCTCGAGTACCATCTATATTTAAGAACAAAGGAACAAAAATGTAATTCTTATTAAAAAAATACATAGTTACTTTCAATGTTTAATATATTGGCAAATGAGAAATAATACAAAAAGCCAGTTATACAAAACTATGTAAATGCCACATTTACAAATAAAGTCCAAATACACTGACATTACCTTTGGAAACAATGTGTAGCGTACACTCTGCTGCTGCGAGGATGCTGCTCAGGTCATATTTGGGGTTGGCGCTCAGGATATTTCCACCGATGGTCTTGAAATTCCAACATAAACAAAACTGTAACATGTAAACAACTGTTCTTCCTAATTCCACATGGTGATTTGTTTTTGTTACTCACAGCCATGTTGCGTATTTGTTGGCCGGCCAAGCACTGTAGAGTCTGAACAAGGGCCTGGTAAACCCTGCTCTTTTCTGGGCCGAGTTCCTCAATTCCACGCAGGAGGACGTCCTTCAAAACAGACAAACTGCATCCTGCCCCTACAGTTATGCCTAAGTAAAAAAAAAAAGTGTTGTTGAATTTACTTTGGGCTTTAATATTCACTAAATAACCATATGTAACGGCGATGCTTTGTTTTAATGTGATTTACTATTGTTTTGCCATTTGATAGCACGAAGTTCTGGAATGCTTCCACCATAGATCACCAAAGGATTGATGGTTCCCTTCAGATTCATCTTTGGCCCTGTGAGAGAACAAAATCAGATGGACGGATAGATAGATAGATAGATAGATAGATAGATAGATAGATAGATAGATAGATAGATAGATAGATAGATAGATAGATAGATAGATAGATAGATAGATAGATAGATAGATAGATAGATAGATAGATAGATAGATGAACTTCCTCTTTAAACCAACCTATGGTTGTGTTCCCAACCAACAGAAGTGCGTTGGGGTATTCAGTTTTCAATCTAATTAAATCTTTCAGATCTGCTGGGGAAATCCACCTGACCTTTTCACCCTGAAAACAAAGTTGTTCCGCTTTTTTCTTCCCCATAATCTGATAGAAAGAAGGGATATAACAAAAATTAGTGGCCTGAAATATCCATGTTCTTATTAGCTACCACAAGAACACAAACGGCTAGCTTACCAGTAACTCTGGGGGAAAGATCAGATCCTGAGTTGGGTCGAGGGGTAAGACATCATCCATGCTGAAAAGATTTCCAGATATCTACCAAAAATACCAGTAGTAGAAGAGTTACTATAATTGTGTGTACTACTCTGCTAAAAAGTAAAGGGTGTTCTGTTGTGCAGTTCCACTAATAATAAGTCACATTTCATTTGTATATGCAATTGTAAGAATTTCTGTTTCTCATATTGTCTTACATCAGATTCATTGTTGTGGGAATTGCTGCTTTCCATGCAACATTTTCCATTTCCGTCACCATTTTGGCAACATATTGGAGTCTGGAAACATATGGATCACATTATGAACACATGTTAGTTTCCTTCAGTCAAAGTCAATAGTTTTACAAATTGTTACATGTACTGATTGTCACTTCTTTGTTGAAATTTTTATGTTGTATTAAAAGTCCAAAGCCATTACATCACAGAATGTTTTGAATCCATCAATTATCGGTCGATATCCAGTGCAACGACACAGGTTCCCTTAGAAGAGAGAAACCACAATGTTAAATGTGTTTAAATTCTTCGTTTTCAAAATTGTGAGTATTTTGAGTATTTTTGTTACCTCCCAGTGCCTCTCGAATGTCCTCCATGTTGGGATGTGGGTTGTTTCTAAGTAATGTGTACATGGACATTACCATCCCAGGAGTACAGAACCCACACTGAGACCCATGAGCCTTTGCTATACGCTCCTGAACAAAAAAACCCCAATGTCTACATGGTTTGTTCTGGACAATCTATTCAAAGAACCTACTTTGAAACCTGATATGTAGTTTGTCTCTTAGGTAGAATCAGGTACCTGAACAGGATGTAGTTTAGTCTTAGTACTTCCAATGCCCTCGACGGTCACCACCGCCGCACCGTACAGAGCACAAATCGGCTGCAGACACGCGTTTACTGACCGGTGTCTGAAGAACGGATTAAGGATTATGAAACTATCGAATTTATTGAATTTTTCATTTAAAAACCACTTTGTACGTTCTTTCTAATTGAAACACTGATTTAGTCGAAAGCTGCAAACAAACATTCCATTCGTTTGTTTGTTTCATATAAAGGTTTTATACTGCTAGTTTTGATATATGAGTAAAAGATACAACACAGTGTCCTGGACAGAGTCATATCTAGACAGCATCACAGTACAGGCTCCACATCCCCCTCCACCACAGCCATACTTTGTGCCCGTCAGACCCACTGGACACAGAAACATCAAACAAGCAAATGCAACCTTGGTGAGTATACAATCTTTAATAAATATCCTTGGCTAAGTATCTACACCGTTATTTGGAGAATGTTTGTCATATGGCAATTACCATACCTTTCCGTCGCAGGTAAGCCAATAACATCTCTTCTGGATCAGCATTCTTCTCTACTATCTTCACATAAAAATAGCAAAAATATGTGACTGCCATTGCTCAAATATCTTCAGTTGATAACTATAAGCCAAACACAGTTTGGTATGTGCCATGTCATGTGATTTCTTAGACTATCACACACACCAATGAATTAATATCACCACCAATTTTATGTTACTTGTTTTGAGTTGAATTCTGAGAGAAATGTGGAAACTGGAAACATTAGAATATAGATGAACAATCGTAGTTATAGTTAGAAAGTGTATGTGTGTGAGAAGGGCAAACACATGATGGACTGACTGTGTGTAGCGTAGAAAATCATTTTCATGGCATCATACATAAAGATGAAAGATTTAAAGATAAAGATTTCTTTTTGGGCTGCTGGCTGACTGTCATGTGCCACGATTCAGACATGCACGTTTAGTCACGCCATTTAGTGCTGGTTATATGTTCAAGCTTGGTTAAGTACATTGAATATGAGAAGACTAAACATAAAATGTTGAATATTCATCACAGTATAAGTAATAATAATACCAGCATCACATCTTTCCTTCTTTTGTGATAGTAACTTGAAATTGAAAACACTTTTATTTATGAACTAACACACTATAAAAGCCATATATTACATATTAACAATAGTATGAGCCAAAAACTATGAAAAAATTAAACGTCCACCACATTTTTGCACAAGTTAAATGCCTGTGCCTTACATTTTCAGATCTGTAATTGAATCATACCTTCTTGCCATTAACGTAGAAGATAAGCTCGCTGTTCACAGATAGAGATGACATGATGAGTTGAGAAGGATCGCAGTGCTTTGTCTCCGGAGATGCTCCTGGTTTACTGACCATCAGTTGAATGAGCGACTGACTGACTGACATCACATGTTAAAGGCTTTGCCCTGCCTTTCATGGTTAAATTCAGGAATGCGTGAAGAAGACGTGCATGCAGGTTTTTCCTCCATTTTTATATCTTTATTTATTGCTTTGGAAATTCTTTGATTCGCTGAAAAAGAAGAAACACTATTAGAGAACAAAAACTATTAGATGCAAAGAGTTCACAAAAAGGTTTACATTTGTTAAATACGACAGGTTCACACATTTCAGAAATACGACGCCATTAGAAAGTAAAGACCATCACCACATCACACTATCTATACAGACACATGAACTGTTTATGTAATGTTTATCAGCCTCATCTTCAGTATCCATAAAGCTATTGATCCTCAGGATGTTGATATTGGGCCGTCTGTCTGATTTCCATAGTCTCATCAGGAATGAGTAATGTAAAAAAAAAGAAAAAATTGCATCACAATAGGTGTAATTGTGATTGTCAAAACATTTGGTAACTTTAGTGACAACCTGTTACAATGTTTACATGGTACAATGACTGGTAGGCTACTGTTTCTTTGTATTATTGCTTAACACAATTTTCACGATTCAATTCAATTCTTGGGATTTGATTTCAATCATGATAAAAAAAAATCTCATTTGGATAAATATTAGGTAGGCTACAGTAGATAGCCTACGTGTTAATTTTTCTCAAGAAAAAATATATCTCACATAATGCTGTAAACATACAGAGAGCCCTATCAGCTGGTATTAGTAAAGGTTAAAAATAACAAATCAAATATAATGCGGTTTTCATTATAATAACAATTATTTAATGATGACACAAGTAAAAATATAATAAATATGTAATATAGTGCACATATTTAGCAAAACAGGCAACTCCTCTCTTTAGCTATTTTTTTTTTCTAGTCAACTAACCTGCTATGGTCATTAAATTGCTTTCCTGAGGTAAATGTAACGTTCTTTGCCATAATTGTTCTCCTGCTGTTTTAGTCTGTGGTTGAAAAACACTGATTGAACAATATTATTTATGAGGCATATTATAAACCTTTTGGTAAGTTGTAACTTAGGCTACTGTATCTTTAAATAAAAAGTAACAGATTATCGGTTATAGCGATCTGTCACGTCACATTTACAAGCGCCAAAACGGTATTTATTGTCTGAATTTCGCAATAAAATGGACAGAACCTGAGAGCTGAGTGTTTTGGTTGTTGGTGTTCTGTTTCTCAAAGTTGAAGGCCATATCAGGAGAGATGTTCTCAAAGTTGATTTTGACATACTGGTCACTGGTTTGCTCGTGGTAAAAGCCCAGGGCATGATTGAGCTCATGTTGTACGATGCCATTGTAAATACAGCCGTCCCTATTGAGGGAGACCACCTGTTTGCCACCAGTTCTACCTAGAGCAGAGAAGCACCTGAGAGGAGAGAGGAAATAAAGGGGTTAAATATTGATCTGTTAGAGGTCTGTTAAATGTTTCTTGTTGGTATAGTATGATTGTTCTCACCCATCTTTGTTGCCAATAACAATGTAGGCCTAGTCGGTCTGAGATCTGTCCACAGAGCAGATGCAGGTTTTGGCTGATCTATTGTGGCCTTATTGTTAGACTTGTAAACCGAATGTTGTAGGTTCGATTCTCAATACTTGCAGGAAACAACTGAGGAACCATTGAGCAAGGCACCTAACCCCAATCACTCCCTGGGCGCCGCAGTGAATGGCTGCCCACTGCTCTGGGTGTGTGTGTCCAGTCCACCACGGTTTACAGTGTGTGTGTGTGTTCACTACTCCTAATGTGTGTGCACTAACTTGGATGGGTTAAATGCAGAAGACAAATTCATGGTTTGCCATACTTGACCTTCACATCACTTCACTTCACTTCACTTACTCGGCTAATTATCAATGGAATAAATGGACATGAAACTCTTTTTTGATTTAGGTATATAATACACTATGTAGCCTACTATATCAAAGTATATGTGAAAATCTTTTATATTTAGCTTAAAATATAAATGTCAAGAAAATTACAATAATACAAAAATATGCAAATCAAAGCTTAGCGTGCTGACCCAATTGAACTAAATGCTTTTTATGGTTTACCCTTGGCGATAAAAAAAAAAAAAAAAAAAAAAAATCACACCCCCTCATTACAATGGTATGACCCGCATTGGGCTTACAAATCACTGTCAGCTGGGAGGGGGTATGTTTTTATGAACTTTCATATAGTAAGGCGAGTAAATCTTTTACTCTACGAACATTTTTATGATATTTAAGTTTTGTAAGTTACAAAACAATAGTTGTAAACGTCTAACTAGCATTATTTTATCAATAAACACCTCTCTAACCCCCCGCACTCCCCTGTAACGGACGGGTCCATTGTTTCCCCCCCCCCGTTCTTCTTCAGCGCAGGCGCATCAGGCTCTTGCCATCAGGGAGGGTTTTGTGTGTTGAGTTTGGACCTGCTATTGTCTTGCTTTGTTCTTTGGTTCAAAAAGCCGTTTTTTATCTGAATTCATTTCGGTAAGCCCACCATGTATTTTATATACGTATAATAAGCGTATACAGTTCAAACTTGAGTTGTTGTATATCCTTTTTTTATAAGGATGGCTGTTTTTTGGGCTAACGTTTATGATCAACTGTTTAAACCATGATGGCGGAGCTCGCGACATGATATCATTTTAACATAAACGATAATACCTTTAATAGTTCCCGTTGTTTAATGTTAATTCAGTCAAATATTGGCATTGCGCTCTTTTTGGTCTGAAATACTTGTAAATAGTGATTATAAGTGGCTCTTAAAAAATGTTTTGAGTGGTTAGGCCTCATTTTAGCCGGTTAGCTTTAGCGCGTGCCCGGCGCGTGAGTTGCAGTTCAGACCCCCCAAAATAATAATACATAAACGCTATTTAATACATTTATGCAGCAACATATGCAAGTAGTAATTAAACAAGTTTTGGATTTTATCTGAGCAATAATAAACCCTAACGTATATAATTTGCCCACGAGACAATGTGATTGATTACTTTCACGTTGGATTAATTAGCTGCTACAGGTTTCACTGGTACTAATTAAACTAGTTTATTATTAAAGGTTTAAATCGCTTAAAGTATTAAGGGTATTGTTTTGCGTATTTTCTATTGGAATGTTATTTTTGGTTTTGGAAATGTCCTGCCACATCTACATGCGGTTTCTTTGTGATTTTCAATGAAATGTTCTTAAACATTGCTATTCTTTTCATAGGTGTCTTTTATGAATAATCAAAAGCAGCAAAAGCCAACGCTTACCGGCCAGCGTTTTAAAACTAGGAAAAGAGGTAAGTAGCCTAACCATAAGGGCTTCTCAAACTGGGGTCCAGGGGGCTGTGATGGAGTACTAAGCAGTCCGTAGAAAAATTCAGAGAAAAACGGTGTGTACATTTTTACTAACAAGATATTTCAATGAGATTTAACTAAATATTCAGTAAAATAATTTTATTAAATTGATTTAGAGTCTGTTCATAAGACACCACTCAGCTAAAAACTGAAGTAAGCTGTTCACTTACATGACAATTTTTAATTGGCTTAAATTTTAAAATTTCACGATGTGGGTTCCTTTGTATGAGGATGATCATATTTGGGGCTTTGTGGTATCTAAAGCCTTTTTTGCATTTCATACTTCTATGAACTTAGTTATAGGAACTAGCCACCAGGGTGGTTCCCTGAGAACTAAATATTCCCCTAGGGCCATTTTCCTGGTTGCATTCGCACCGCCAGTAGGAACTCTGAAGTTGTGCTGCTTGTTAATTTTATTTTGATGGGTTATTTTGAGCCTGAGCACACAGCACTCCCATTCTCCGTTTAGCAATCCTGTCTAAAACATTATTCCATAAAACTGTTATACAAAGAAAATAGACAGTAGGTTATATGAAAAAATATTAGTGTTTGCCGCGTGGTTGAACAGAAATATATTAGGCCTATGTTTCACTTGGTCCCCTTAAAGTTGCGTTGGATTTTCTCCTTATCGTAAAGGTCGAGAGGTCCATCTATTAATGTTTGTAGAGTTCGTTCATGGAGTAAATATAAACTATAATCTGTTTACACATCTTTTTTTTTTTTTTTTTAAATGGCTGGTACTGGTTTCGTGTGCGTTCGGCCAATCAGCGTGCACTTATGCCGCTGGTAGTTGTTATTGTGCAGGGTTAGATCCTACTCTGAAGTAGGAGCTAGGGGTGGGACAAAATATCGATAGGGCAATATACCGTTGTCCTTCTCCGTCCGATACAAGAATTGATATGCTGGCACCAAATATCAATATTTTAATGAAGAAAATAACGCTCTAAATAAATTTCTCTGCTCCCAGCATCATTACTTCATGGCTTCTCAACAAATTAATTAGGGAATGTGAACATTGTTAAATGTCCTAAGAAAAAGATTTTTAACGGAATTGCGAGCAACAGTGTGAGTAAAATAAGTCCAAAGTCTGGAAAAACCTGCACTTAACCTTTTCACAGGCGTTTTGTTTTCATAGACCGATATCGTGATGTATCATTAAAGGATTGTCTAGCAATAGATTATCGCAGAATTGCTGTATCGTGATATTATCAGTATTGTGAGCCATGTCTCGTGAGGTACCCTGTAATTCCCACCCCTAGTAGGAGCTAATTTTGTTCCCCCAAAAGGCATTCCTATAGCTAAAATCATTCCCAGTTCCTGCGGTGTGAATGCGCCAAAAGGTTGGTACTTCCGCCATTAGTTCTAGGAACTATGAAAAGGTTCCTCTGGTGCGAAAGCCCCTCAAGAGATTAAACCCTTAGCCTCAGGAACTTCCTTGTAAAAAAAATAAATAAAAGTGCCGCCCATTTTAAAACGCTCATTTCCCCACAGATGAAAAGGAGAGATTTGACCCTACTCAGTTTCAAGAAAGTATTGTTCAAGGCTTGAACCAAACTGGCACTGATTTGGAAGCGGTTGCAAAGTTCCTTGATGCCTCTGGTGCCAAGCTCGATTACCGCCGGTATGCTGAGACACTCTTCGACATCCTGGTGGCTGGAGGAATGCTGGGTAAGCAACTGTTTATGGCTATTTCAGTGGGCTGGAATTGAAAAACCATCTTAATTCAATCTTGTATTTGTATATATAAATTTTTTTCAGCCCCAGGAGGGACTCTGTCTGATGACTTGACCCGTACTGAGTTCTGCCTCTTCACGGCAAGTGAAGACCTGGAGACCATGCAGGCGTACGCTCAGGTATTTACCGTTATAAACTGCTTGACTGGCAAATAGTCTCACGTTTCAGTTTGTTCTGATTTAATGTCACTGTGATGGATATAAATTGTACTTTTCGGCTTTCTCTTTACATGTTTCAACACATTCACCTTGTGCTGTAGGTTTTTAACAAGCTGATCAGGCGTTACAAGTACCTGGAGAAAGGGTTTGAAGAGGAGATTAAGAAGGTAAGCAAAATTGTTGAAATAAGGATTATCACGTATTTGTTAGTCAAACAAAGACCGCGTCATTATTCATCTGGAAAGTCCCATAATATCATTTTTTTTTTTTTTTTTTCTCACAGCTGCTGCTGTTTTTAAAAGGGTTCACCGAGTCAGAGAGGAATAAATTGGCCATGCTTGCCGGAATCCTGCTGGCCAATGGCAATATATCAGCCTCCATCCTGAGCAGCCTCTTTAATGAGAACTTGGTCAAGGAAGGTAACGACAGACTTGTTTATCAGCAGTACTTTCTGAGTAAAGATTATGTAAACTAACTCATCGTCTGGATTTTATTGTAGGGGTGTCTGCCGCCTTCGCTGTGAAACTCTTCAAGTCCTGGATCAACGAAAAAGACATCAACTCAGTTGCTGCTAGCCTGCGTAAAGTTGGCATGGACAACAGGCTAATGGTAAATATCGTACTGCAGACTCAACTCAGGGAAAATCTGATATGTAAATAATTGGGAGTTATAAAGGCTAATATATATATATATATATATATAAAAACATTTCCTTTGAATTTTCACATTGAAAAACACAAATATAGTTAGTTATTGTTTAGTTTAATTGGTTGGTTAGGCCTTAATTGCGTCTAGATGGTTTTCTGTAATCGATATCTGGCAACAGCACATTGTTTTTCTGCTCGGGCGAGCAATTCCTAGTAGATGAAGGGCTCATAAGCTTTGTTGCACCTCAAATGACAAGGAAATTGATAATTGTTAATATTCAGAAGCAAATTCCCATACTCATTCTCTCATATGGCTGGGGTATTGCAGAGCAGAGTTTGAGGTGTGTGCCGCTGCTGCACCGGTGTTCTGGAGTCTTTGGTAATTTACACATAGAAGCATGGATTGACAGAAGGGGGATAATTACGTTGTCACAGATTTAATGTTTTTGTTTTAAATAAAATATTGGAGTTGGTTTATTTTAAGAGAATATCTGACGCCCGTGGCAAAGTTTTGGACCTGAACTTTCTAAGTGGACCTGTGAAGACTTCTAGTTTTTTTTCTTACCTATCATCCTCTTGCCCAAAACAGGAGCTGTTCCCTGCCAACAAGCGTAGCTGCGAACACTTCTCAAAATATTTCACCGATGCCGGGCTGAAGGAGCTCTCAGACTTTGCTCGCAACCAGCAGTCCATTGGAGCGCGCAAAGAGCTTCAGAAAGAACTGCAAGAGCTGATGTCCCGCGGCGAGACCCTCAAAGACGTGAGTTTGTCTTGTCAACAGCTGTGCTACTTTCCCACTTTCAATTTAAAGATTTAAAACTTCTTAAATAGGCATCCAAATATTATGATTTATTTAAAATATTAAAGATTTTGATTAATATTCATCCATATTTTGGCTATGCAGGTTTATTGTTGCCGTAATCAGCTAATGTGTTTTTGTTCCCCAGATCATTGCCTACGTTCGTGAGGAGATGAAGAAAACGAGCATCTCTGAGCAGACAATGATCGGTATCGTGTGGACCAGTGTCATGAGCGCCGTCGAGTGGAATAAAAAGGAGGAGCTCGTCACAGAGCAAGCCATCAAACACTTGAAGGTATCTACATCGCTCATGGAAGCGGCATTACTTCCTTTTATTGAATTTTACCAGTAGTAATATTTTCTGCTAACTTGTTTTGCAGCAATACAGCCCACTGCTGAAGGCCTTCACCTCCCAAGGCCTGTCTGAGCTCACCCTCCTGCTGAAGATCCAGGAGTACTGCTACGACAATATCCACTTCATGAAGGCCTTCCAGAAGATCGTTGTGCTTCTTTACAAAGGTGTGTCTTCTGTACTTGATCCTTTCAAAACTATGCACTTAAGCCAAAGGCTTGCGACACTATGGTAATTTTGTACAAAAATGTTACTTGGCTAGTGGAATGCAGAGGTTATATCTGTTTTTTGAAGCTTTCTTTTTCTTGTTTTGACTGCCTGTAGCTGATGTTTTGAGCGAGGAGGTTATTCTGAAGTGGTATGCAGAAGCCCATGTGGCCAAAGGAAAGAGTGTCTTCCTGGAGCAGATGAAGAAGTTTGTAGAATGGCTGAAAAATGCTGAGGAGGGTAAGCATTTTTTTTTTTTTTCTGTTTTAAATGGCTCATGATATTAATTTTGCCTGTTGTCTTTTTTTTTTTATTACCAGAATCTGAATCGGAGGAAGAGGAGGCAGACTAAAACACAATGTCAGCAGAATGTTTTGTTACAGAAGTGCTCGTCTTTCTAATTTTATTTCTTTTTGGCTTTTTTTTTTTTTTTTGATTCTACCTCCTGTTTTTCAAACCATAACATTTAGATGTCATTTAAGGGCTTTATAACAAATGGTTAATTTTAACAGTTTTTTCTAATATAAAGGTTTACACTTAAAATAGCACAAAAGTTGTGGTCAACCTTTGTAATTATTTACTCACTCAAGGAACTTTTAAGTGTCAATACACTTTGGACATCTTAAATTATTGTTAAAATGATTCCTTTATGAATTGACATTCCATTGATTTTGATCAGGCTGCCTTGTTTGCTTTTAAGACTTCCTTTTCTATATGGTATTGATGCCTTCATGCCCCGTCATGATCAGTGTCCACAAAGGAAAGAACAGTCAGCTTGTCTCATTGTGATGTTATTGCCAACGGGTTAAGTCCTTCTCCCATAACATCCATCAGCGTTCTGTTCCCTGCCTATGAAACTGTACAGCGCTGAAAACAAATTGCTGATCACCCTGTAAAGACCCTTAAATGACTCCCAACCACTTCTATGATGTATCCATCTTATTTGTCACCAGTTTCTTTAAACTGAATAACTAATTGACTTTTTTTAAGAAATAAAGACCTAGAAGTATATGCTTTGTGTGTGGTTCATGCCTATTCTTAACATGCTGGTTTTTGAATGATTGTAAAATCAGATTTAAGTCCACCATTTTAAAGGGGTGTGCAATATGTCTTTCACAAGAGGGCACCGCAAAACCCAGGAAGAACCACATTCAGAACATGTTTTTCAAAAAATAATTTATTGGTTTTGAAAAAGTCACAAGAACAGACTTTTCTTGTACAAAAATATTTGATCATTAAATAGCAGCTTGTTTAATGTTTGGCATGTGCAAAGGACTACTTTTTGAAGACAATTCAAGTATTAGAATGACAGGCTAGTTTTTAAACTGTTTTAGAAGTAGGCCATATTGACATAATGCACTTTGACCTTTATTTTGGTGGGGAAAAATAAAATTACAAATGACTTACAAAAGCCATGTCACAGTATTTCCAGTGTAGTATGATACTTCCATTGCACTTTTTTTTTTTTTTGGTTGCACATCTTTAGTAAAAGGAAAAAAAAAACTCCATTTTCACAAAGTGAATGCAAGAAAAAAAGTCATGCAGTCTACAAAAATACAGGAAAACCTTACAAGTGGAAGTTTTGATTTGTGCAAGATACACGGGTAAACATTGTGGATTATAAATGGCGATTCTCTACATCTTGATGCTTTTACAAAAGTAAAACTCACCCTTAAATATTAAAATAGCAGGTGCAGATTCTGAAAATAAACTAAATTGTAATCACAGTAAATGTTAGGCTCAAATTTGTGATTCCTCTTCTAATAATGTAAACTATACAACAAAAGTTTCAGCACATGTGAGAATTCAGTGGTGTACTTGAGTCTAGCGCATGATACAAGCCAGAAGCTGCTTGACCTTTCCCCCAAACCAGGGGAAGGCAAGTTTGGTCTTAGAAAGCCGTTGTCCTTCAGATTTTAGCTCCAACCATAATCAAACACACCTGAACAAGCTAATCAATGTCTTCAGGATTACTAAGGCTACAGGCAAGTGAGGTTTTTTTTTCAGGGTTGGAGCCAAACTGCAGGACAGCAGCTTTCTAGACCCAAACTTGCCTACCCCTGCCCCAAAACCATTGTTAAATTAAACTGCCCCTTAAGTCTTGCACACTTCGACAAGCAAAAGAGCTGCAGTTAACAATAGCCAATGAGAATTGAGGAACCAGAGGAATTACCAGCTACTCATGTCTCATAAATATTTTGGTTCCATTTGGTGCAAATTCATTCTCATATAACTATTTGCATGTTTGTAGGAGATACAATTGTGGAGAAAGTTTGTGTATTTGACAAGGGCCTCATTAATAAAATGTTGTGTAGAAACTGTCCTTCATTTGATCTTCCTATCATTTCTCCAATGTGCGTACGTGTGATTCAGAGAACTATCCTCTCTTCCAGATGTGAAATCGATAAATCGCAAATGATCTTAAAATTGTGTTAGTTTTCCAAATACCTGCAGTGCTCCGACTCCAAAGAACAAGTCTGTATGTCTGCTTAGACCCTGACGTGGCACTAAGCAATTTTCAAAGTCAAAGACTTTTAATAAACTAATAATGAACGTTGGCATGGATTTTAGCATACACACACTCTAAGATCAAATATGTGCATACGCACATTTTATAAATGAGGCATCAAGTGCACACTATTACATTGACAGCAGTCATGATTTGAAATGCAATCTTGTAGCATGCCCAAAGCCCTGTTTGCACCTGGTATTAAGATCACAAATTATGTTTGATTAACAAAGTTCGGGAAATGCACGTTCAGATATTTAACCTGATTAACACGAGAGGGGCGCATTCAGCCAATCAACCCAAATAACGATAAGAGGTATATCATCAGTATCCCTCCACCGCCCCATCTCCTCACTTCTAGTCGTAACTATTCTTATCACAACCGGGGGGGGGGGGGTACTCTGGGTTCGGGCCACAATTCAAAGCTCGGAGCCCTCCCCCTAGAGAGCACGCCAAATACGCATAACCCATACTAAATTATATGCAAGTGTGAACTCATGAAGTGGACGACGCTAAATACAGGTGTAAACGGCCTGAAACGCTTTGAGCTTGTCCACTCGCATTCGACCGGATTGCTTTCGTAGTATAGATGCTGATGTTGTCGATTCTGTTCGAACAGCCACAAAAAAACTCCTGCTCTCCGCCTACTGACCTAATTCATAAACATTATGTTAAATGCGCTAGCCAGACGGGATTTAAACTTTGTTGGCTGAAGACCCAAGCTTGGTTTGAAGACAAAAAACCAAACCCAGCACAATGTTCTCTCACCATTCCTGATTTCTAACATACACTCACAGCGTTCGATGTGGTCTTGTGGCTGTCAGTGCAGAAACGAAAGCTGTTGCTCTCCGTGTGTTTTTCCGGCGTCTCCGGCGCGTTCATATGTAAATTGCAAAAGCTTATTTGTCCATTAGATCGAAAGATCTGAAAAAGCCAATACATTTACCCGCCCATGGACCTTACTATCGAAGAAAGCAGGACAGAAGTGGTTGAAAGTGGACAAAAAAGAGGTGTAAACAGGTACGTGTCTCCCTCGTCTACTTGTGATAAGATCGACCAAGACCAGGTGACCTTAATACCAGGTGTAAACAGGGCCCAACATGTATATGCTTGTGATTTGGACTTGTGGTAACATGGCCTTCTCTCACACAATGTCAATGGAATCCACAATACCGAATTTGGTGTTCTATGATTTATAAGCACAAGCTTCTCTTTTGTGTTTGCAGTGTGACCTTGTTGTACCCATTTCCCTGAGCATGCACTGGTGCGCGCTTTTACACGACTAGTCTATGCGGCGTTATGTCTAGTCAAGTCTTTGCGGCGTTACGTCACCAAACTGGACTCAAAGAAAGACAGCAAGGACTGCGGGTAGCATTTGAGACAAGACTATATCATATTTGGGGTCAGGGTCATGACCCAAGGCTCGTGTTAGGGATCATGTACCTTGTTCCCAAGACATGGAAGATTATGTTCTCATTATGAAATACTTCCACCTTTAGCATTCAGTCATGCCACTTGAACTTTCTAATAAATATTTAGAATGCTTTGCCCAATCCAAGTTCTCGTGCTGAGGTTAGATTCTTGTGTGCAGTCTCCTGAGAGCCATGTTGGGATTGGGGTCCCAGCTTAGATGTGGAGACAAGAGGGAGGGGATGAGATTTTGCCTGCCGTTGTACTGACAGCGACTACTGCAAACCGCAAGGTTTCAGTTACCATCATGTGACGAGCAAGAGGCAGACACAAGACTGTTTTTTAAGGCAAGGGATGGTGTAGCTTACTATATCTGATACTGAAATAGCCTCCCACCAGGTGCAACATTACACATATTCTCTGGTTACATTAACCAATACACAGTTGATAAGGTGGCCACACATGCAGAAGCAACACATTTATAGGAAATGCAGAAAAAGTGCAGATTCTTCAAGAATCTTTTAAAGAAGATCTCTCTTCTTGTCGCTCATTTTGTCTGTCCTCAGAGATAAAAATAAAAAACATACAGCAGAAAGTCTTGTCTCTGTGCAAGGCGATGTCTCTATACATGTAAACAATCAGAAGTTGAGAGCTTGTACATAGCAGCAGTCAGTCAGAGAACTTCTGCTGTCACGCAGTTGTTTGCTTTTCCCCGTCTCTAAGCTGCAGAAGTAGATGATAATTGAAAGGTGTTAGAATTCACACATGCACAAATTTTATCATATCAGTTTACAATTCTGTGTGAAATACACAGGCATGCGTTATTGCTGTTAAACAGCTAAAAGGACAATTCGAGGAAAGGTAGTTGCAATACTACTGGCAAGTAACATGAAATTCAATAAAGTTTGGTATGCAAATATATTCCCAAATACGCCACAATTTCTGGACATTTTCAGGCAAGCCCAACCTGTAAAGACTCAACAGGTAGAAGTTGATAGTTTCGCCACCTTCAAGGACTCACCATTTTCCTTTGGTTACTCAGGCAAAAGGTGCAGATGGGTCGTACTGGTGGGGTTTTGAGGTTGGTGTTGCTTTGTAAGATGTTTTGATATTTTAGACACGGTTGCCCGTCCCTGCAGTCCTCCCCTAGCAGAAGCACGTTGGCCAGGTGTGAAATGTAGCTTGATGCCAATCGCAGAGTCTCGATTTTCGACAACTTCCTGTCGGCCGGCTCCGTGGGGATGAGGGTGCGTAGAGCCGTGAAGGCGGTGTTGACGCTGTGTGTACGGTCTCGCTCCCGAGCATTAGCTGCCTGCCGTTGTTTACTGACCCCTGAGAGTCTACGGCCTCCTCTGTGTCTCCCCGCCTCCCTGTGGCCCCGCGTTGGGCTCCCCGTGGATTTCTCCGAACTGTCGCTGCCGCTGTCGAGCTCATCAGGGTCGGAGGGTAAGCTCTGGGTATCGTGTGCAGGATGTTCATGAGTTAGCCCTCGTTCGCCTGCAGTGGACTTCATGGCGTGCAGAGACAGACTGGTTGTTGTGGGTAGTCCATGGCATAGATGCTGGCTGCCCATGGTGCTTTAAGCTGAGTGAAAATAGCAGCCGGGGGGCAGCTGCGTCTGATCCGGTGTCCAGAGATCTTCCGTGGCCCCGTGGCACTTCAGCATGCCATTTCTTGAATGACTGATCCCTTTCTGGATTTGTCCGCTACCATGTGGCTGTGGAAAAGGATGGACAGGTGAAGCTGAGGGGCACCTGTCATGGCCCAAAGAAGGAGGACGTTTGAAGATGTATAAATAAATGCACGCACTAACACACATACAGGGATTTGGATGTTTGTTACTCCTTTGGGCTGTAATATTTGGGAACCGGGTCCTCTGGGTGATCTTGGTGATTTGCTCTACTTTCTCTGAGAAGACCCACCTCTGTTTTTGTCCCTTCATTCTAGTCCATTCATCTCTCGCTCCTGATATTGTTTGCTTAAAATATCATGTTCTCTATGGCTTAAACATGTATTTGCATGCTATATAATATGTATGCAATAGCTAAGCAACCTTGTTGTTTGACCCAGTGCTAAATTTAGCCCAGAAAAGTTTACAGACAGAGACTGTTGTCGTTGCCTGTAAAATTCGTATCACATGGGCTATGGGTCACTTCAGGTCCAAAAGGAGAGACACAGTTGGGACTTTACTGCACATAGGGGGCAGTGTTTCAAATCTGACAGATTGTAATTCAAAAAATCTGTTTGACATGCTAGCAATGAGAAAGACTGTGAAGAAAGTTATTGGAGAGCTTTTTACTTAAATCAATTGTGTTACTATCAATGTAGCTGCAATCATTTGCTTACTTGTAGGTGTAATGAACATTGGTGTTCTGAAAGTTTACATTATTTACGATTATTTAATGAGCAGCTTGTCAGTGCAGTGCGGCTGATCGGTAGTAAATGCTGCTCCACCTGAACGCCAGAGGGTGTCTCACGCAGACACGCCAAATATGCCCCACCGCATAAGAACAACAACACACATCATTCCAGGAAATCCCTATTGGGCATTATCTTGGAGAAGGATGCTCAACTGTCATTATGAAGTGAGTTGGGAGTAAAAGCATGTTATTAAATGTCTTTTGTTGGACAAGAGGTTCATAAATGCTTCTCATGTTTGGAAAGATGTTTGACACGTGTTGCTTTTTTCAAATGCACATAAGTGACTCAAACTCAGTGCTTTCAGATAGAGCAGCGTTTACCGAGCCGTACATCAATGCCAAGCAGCGCATAACATATAATCACAGCCTTTGTGATAAGCCAAATCGGTTTAAGTGCGATTAATCGTGCAGTCCTAGTGTAGTCGTTTTCACAGATCCGTGTGAACTTCATTTTGACTCGTTGTCTGTACACGAAAAATGCAAAGGAAAAACTTTTCCATTATTGTACATCAGTGTCGCATAAATGTACCCTAAAAGTCTTTTAACCAGTAGCTGCAGTTAGTGTTAGCTTGTAGCTCACAGAATTAGCACTGTATAAGTGTGCTCTCTCTTGTATGCTGTCATCCTATTTCTCTTTAATGCCCTGTCTGACTGAACAGCCCAGGTGTGTCCATGTCTCTTGCAAGCGCATACTGTGTTCCATCTAAAAATATCAGTTAGAGTTCACCATATAATGCATTGCTGCTTTTTTGTATGCTAGTTTAGGCAGTGTTTTCATTTTTGGTTTATCTATTAAGTTAGTTACACTCTGTTATGAAAAACATTTACTTGATCATTTTTTATCTTTAGTCATATTCTATGGTTTAGTTCAGTTGTTCATGTCCTCCAGAGTTTAGCTCCAACTCGCCTCAACACACCTGCCTGGAAGTTTCTGACATGCCCAGTAAGACTATAATTAGCTGGTTCAGGTGTGTTTAATTGGGGTTGGAGCTGAACTCTGCAGGACAGTGACCCTCAAGGAGCAGGATTAGACACCCCTGATTTAGTTAGACTCAGTAGTAGGTCACTAGGCTCAAATTTTCATGTAACCACCACTAGATGTCAGTAGCACACCACTAGAGATTGTCATTCCACCTTTTAAAGGCAAGAAGCACAAACAGTGTGTACATGTTAATGTTTGAAAATTGGCAAGAATATAAGTGAACTAATGGGGCATGAAAACAAAAATAAAATCTAGTGTGCTGTTCCCATATTAGAGATTTAAAGTTCTAGTGTGGAAATTGTTTTATGAGCAGTCAAATCATAATGTATCGAACTTGTCGGGCCTTCATTTACATCTAAATTCCCAATGATTTCCCTTTAGCCTTTTGGTAAGTTTGTCCAAATTAGTTAACTGATAAATCTATTCTCTTATCCATTCACATGACACCTCTTTACTAATTTGTTTAACCCTCTAAGCTCTTCTTGCAGAGCTAACATGCTAACGCAATGCGCGTGCTGCATCCTCAATGAGCCGCCCGTGGCCCAAACATACGCTCCAACTGTTTTTTTGTTTATCCTGACAGCATCGCCTCTAATCTTTAAGAGTGCCTGCTGGGATGCAAAACAAAGATACGCCATTGTAATCCTCTGAGAGTTTGCTTGGCACTTAAATTTGCAGGTGAAAGCTCCTGGTAAGTTGCAGAAACCAGGCATTGGCTTATAGCAGTGGTTTCCTGGATACCCGCCTTCGTGGAAGCAAGTGGAGCATGAAACAATTCATAGTTGTATTGAACAGTTTTGCAGCTCCAAGTTTACATAGACAATATGACATAGTTTACACTCCGGTTCCAGTTGAGCAAAGGTGAGTGCCAATTAGCATTTTAAAGGCCTAACTTCCTGTGGAGCAAGATTATCAAGCTCTGTGCACACATTTTTTTTAAGCACCTGTTTTTAAACTCAGTTGGAAAGAGTGTGATTAGATTGCAAAATTAGAACTCTTTCAAAGCCTCAACAAAAACTGCACAGTCTCTGGCATCTTTCTCTCTATGGTTTTGGAGTGATTTTAAATACAGGTCACCATACAAAGGATGCCCCGTCCACCTACATAAATTCACACACTTTAACTAATCTATTTTGAAACCATGCCAGAAAACATAATCCAAGTGCTAAGGGCAATTGCAAATCATATCTGTGAGATGCTGGTCTACTGCACAGAAGCACCAAGAGACCATTAGCATCTAGTTATGCAGTGCATTTTCATGCTCATCCTACAGTATGTATATTAAATAACAGTCTATATTAGATAAAATGCTAAAATCACACTTACACTTTAAACATTTTAAACCATATTACTTCCCAATTAAGTGAAAAATTGGGTGAATTTTAAATAATTTTACTACTGTGGTTTGAGTTGATGTTGACATGTTTGCTGTTTGTGCTAACTGTGCTATGCTAACGTATTCAATGTTTAAGCTTTTTCTTATACCCCAATAACCCCTTCCATCATGTTAGTCTTTTGTAACATCCAGGTCCTTAAAGTTGATATGTAACGGATTAGATCATATCTTCCATATTGTGATGTACATCTGAGTGAAATGTATCATCGAAAAAGAAAAAAATGTGGGATGGGACAATGAAGGTGGAACTGAATTCGAGCTTGCAGTTGAATGTAAGAAAGGGGCATGGTTTAAGCAGACTAAATAATTGGAAAAGTCCGGCATACGTCACCAGCAGTGTTGACAGGTCCACGGTTTTCCTGTGAAATTAGGCTACTTTTACACTGTTGTCGCTGTGGATAGTTTTTGAAATCTGCAGGTTGTTGCGAGATTTTCACAGGGGAAACCCCCCGGAATGTAATTGAGCTAATTTTGATTAGCAATTGGGAGGGTTTTGTTGTGGAAACCTGGCAACCCTGGTCACCAGAGAGAATTCTGGAATTTCACTGGAAGATTGAGTTTTGACATTTTGATAAAAAATGTGGGTAAAAAAAAGAAAAGAAAAGAAACTTATGCATAGGTGAATCATTCACAAGATTACAATTATAAAACAGAATAAACATCAGACAATATTAACAAAGGATTTAGTGAACTCTGTGATGTTTTATGGTTTTAATTTTGAATGAATCACTCTAAAGTTCACAACTATGTAACAGGAACAACCCATTAAACCCAACAAAAGACAGAGAGAGAGTGGAAGAGACAGAGTGAGAGACCATATAATAAGGTAAAGAAACATATGAAAGTCCAGCCTAGATGAGAGACACACTTCATGCTTTTATTTCTTCTGCTCGGCAGGAGAACCTTATGAGGGTCACTCTAGTGCCCTTGCTGACCATTAAAGGCAACTAATTGGAGCCCAGGGACAGACAGCTCTGAGAGCAGCAGAAGAAAAGTGTTCCCAGAGAAGATCTCTTCAAGGAAAAAAAGTAAATACTACTGTAGTTTTGGACCACACTCCAGCACCTTTTACTACTCAAGAGAAAGAAGGAAAAAGGAAGGGGGGAAAGTCTGAGGTGATGGGTTTCTGGACAATATTTGGTTTATTCTTGAGTCCTCATGCAAGAGATTTGATCTGACCAGAAAACTGCTTTTCTTTCTTCTCAGCTTTTCCCTTTTCCTCATCTAATCTCTCTGCTTGATGGTCTTCAGAGACTGCATGGACTATGGCATTTCAGTTTTAGCCCATTTGGAGACATAAATTTGTACCTAAATGTTACTAATCGGATTCTATAGACACATTTAGCCAGCTAATTAATGCAACAGGAATAATTTACAGTTATTATTGCAAAATATACCCAGACATGGTGATAAAGACCTTGACATAAAGCTGACGGCTCTTTTGTCACCCTGAATGTTTTTATTTTTGCATTAATGAGCGGCGTACCGTAGGTTGCTTGCTACAGTACATGAATACTTGCCAAATAAATAAATCACATAACTAATTGAACTTGTTAGATAAGCTAATCAAACCTAATTTACATTTATTCATTTAGCACTCTTTTATCCTAAGTGACTTGAGGAAAACATTGATACAATAACTTGTTTAGATTAGCTTAATGCTTATGCTTATCTACAATCTAAGATAACATTTAGCTATGAGGTAACATGTCTTCATCCATTTAAGTTCTTTGTCATTTCTTACAATTTTCTTGTTCTTCCAGTTCCAAGCAATGTTGAGGCCGCTTTTACTGCAATCTGTAACCACTTTAAGTCAGAATGTTTGCTACTGCTAATCAGTCAAGTCCATAGAAAACAATTTATTGGTACTCAGTAAAATATCTCACCTCATGGTTCATGTCATGTTCAAACAATAGATCAATAATCCTTCAATATGACCTCTAGACTAGTAAAGTGTGATTGAGAGAGCATATAGCATAAATTGGACAATCCCCAACAGGTTTAATTATAACACATGGCGTGAGAATCACAGCTTGACTAAAAGATGTTAGAAGGCTGTCATCATCCTCACCATAGTTAACACATCTCAACATGCTAAATAACAACACTGAAGGAGGTAAGAACACAAATATATGGCTTAATCTTCCTATGTGGCCCCATGTGCTTAAAGAGACCTTAAAACACATATTATTAAAGAAATAATAGTGCGTACTGCAATACAAAGTAAAGCTGATTACCTAAAACCCTCTTGACTAATGTTAAATAACTGTAACTTCTCGTGTCAAATTTCCATTAATAAATGGCTGCAATGTGGGAATTATAAAAGACACCAATGGTTAATTTATAATAATAGCAATATTCTATAGCATATTCTAGTACAAATATATTAGCCTAACTATTTAATATGCATTTTCTAAGTAGCCTAAGCATAAACTATGGCTGCTTTTAAAACATATGTGTACTGAGATTATAATTACGTACATGAATTATGCACATGACTGATTAATCGCAAATTAGATGCATTACCCAGAGGATATTTACACGATTGAAGACTTCATAGCGATAAATTTCTTTCTCAAGGTCACATTATAATTAGACATTTCCAAGATCTAAAGGACAGACTGAGAGCAATCTGTTGAACGTTAACTGGAAGAGATTAAATAAATGCCTTTTTTATTAGGTTAAGAAGACTCCATAAAAAAGTTAATTTAGCCCATGGAGCTCAAATGTAGGCCACTTCAAAATCAAAAGAAAAACAATAACTTTTCATTATATTTCCGTTACTGTTATACTTTATATTTTTGGGGTCAAATGACTCAAACATTGTTTTGGTCCAACTTAAAGTAACAAGACAATTCTTCCCACGTCTTCATCTGTGTTGATACGTTTGTGAGGCAAACATAAATGCTGAATAAAAAGACATCGACAGAGACTATTTTTCTCCACGGTTTAGCTCCAAAACCACTAAGATTCAGAGCAAAAGAACAGACTTTGAGCATATGTTTGCTTGCCTTGGCAGACATTCAAATGAACATTTAACGCACGCGCGCTTCACTCACTGTCTCTCTATGGAAGTGTCTGTCGCCGTTTGTCAGTAATTGACTGGCCTTGATGGAGTCAAAAGTATTACGATTAAAATCCAGGTTTCCGTTTTTCCCATAATCCTCATGTTTCTATTCCCACCCTGTAGAAGTTCACACCACCTGTGGCGGTAAGTCTGACAGTGAGATGATGAAATTCTTTGTCATGCCATCTTAACGGGAGGTACGAGACAGGGAGGAACGCCTCTCTGGGGAAACACACACACTCAGTCAAACACACATGGGCGGACACATTTGTAAGGTGCTTAAAGTTGTGAACTTGTTGCATTATCTAAACGTGCAGGATTTTTTAATGTCTTTAATTGAAGAGTTATCTGAAAATCCCCTATGACTTTCCGTAATACTTCGCAAAAGTCGAAAGCCCTGTGCAGGACGACAGGCAGGCCTTAAAGGGACCAGGACCAAAAATGAAAATTCTTTCATCATTTAGCTACTCTAACAGACCTTAGTCAGGTTGGAGGCCAAAATGAATTTTGCGTGGCTTAAAACGAGTAGTCTTTACAATGGCATGTGCTGTATGTTTTGGTCATCAGGTAATTTTCACAACTTTCAAAACAGTTTTGTGGCGTTTTTGTTTACTGATAGCACACGGACATATCAGAGATGTCTATTGGATGTCTGCATTTACATCTGCAATATGTATTTTTTTGAATGTTTTTGTTCATCTGCAATACTCTCAGATGTCATGTAGACATCTAGAAGATGTTTATGGTTTAGAATGTATGTAAAACTGCTCTTTCTTAGATGTTTATCAGATGTATTACACAGCAGATGTTTTCCAGATCTTTAGCAGACATCTCACAGACGTACCTGTGCTATCACTATCCATGCAATTACAATGAATGGGGTCTGAGGCAAAAAAACAACAACAACAACTGGAATACTATGAAATATTATTACGATTTAAAATAGCTGTTTTCTATTTTAAAATATAATATGTGATGACAAAGCTACGGAGCTCCTACAGGGACATGGTGGTGGGGGAAAAAATGAGATGGGAGTAAAAAAAAATATGTCAATGCTTTTGCGTTCCCCTGAGACGTTCTCTTTGCGTTCATTTGAGTTCCCGCACAAAAACCTTGGAGTTCCTTCACAAACAGTAACTTAAAAGTTTCTCTGGGGAACGCAAAACTTCTGCGAGAGAATGTAAAAAGTTTTGACGTATATTTTTTCCTCCCGTTTATTTATTTATTTATTTTTCACCATATGTCCCTTTAGGGTCTCCGTAAAACAAAGCTACATTTTCAGCATCATTACTCCAATCTTCAGTGTCACATGACCCTTCAGAAATCATCCTAAAATGCTGTTTGCTGCTCAAGAAACATTGCTTATGTTGAAAACAGTTGTTTTGCTTAAAGGATAATTCCGGTATTTAGCACTTTGAGTCTCTTTTCTGGTTTGTTTTGGATGAACTAGAGTGGTGGACACAGAAATTTTGACGATGGGTCCTGTCTCGACTTTTTGACTAGTTTAGAATCGCCTTTGACCGCTTCAGAGTGGCTGGCTACGGGCATGCACAAACATGTTCTTAAAACAACCCTTAACGTTCAAAACTGTGCAACTCACCGAGTGGTTAGTGGTGTTTGCTGATGTTCCAAAACAAGTAGAGTAGCGAAATACAGTTTCTGTCGTGTTTTATTTGCCATTTTGTAAAATTCCATTGATTTCTGTTGGAGGACTCATTGCTCGTTGATATTACTGAGCTAACGCTTCAGACTCAAATATCGAGCGGAAGTTTATACGCGGTTGTGAGGTATCTGAAAAAATAGTTCCACTATAGCAAATAACACGGATTGAAATCATACATTGCGCTGATATATTTGTTTTTAATCATCAACGAACACCACTAACCACTCGGTGAGTTGCAGAGTTTTGAAAACGAACGTTAAGGGTTGTTTTAAGGACATGTTCATGCATTCCCGTAGCCAGCCACTCTGAAGCGGTCAAAGGCGATTCTAAACGAGTCAAAAAGTCGAGACAGGACCCAAGTTCATCCAAAACAAACCAGAAAAGAGACTCAAAGTGCTAAATACCAGAATTATCCTTTAATATTTTTCCGTATTCTTTGATTAATCAAAAGAACAGCATTTATATGTATTTTGTAACATTCTAAATGACCAATTTAATGCATCCTTGCTATAATAAACATTGTCTTTCCAAAAATACACCCAACTTTTGAATGGTAGTCTGTGCTTTATATAGTTATTCATACTCAATAAATCAAACACTAATCGGCCTCCTTGCAACCCTTTCAAACCACAGTTTGAAAGCGTTAAACAACAGCGAGTTGTTTAATGTTTACCGTCCTTTTCTCTCTTTTTGCGCACCTCAGGTAATCGTATACAAACAGCTGGATTATTAGCTATGCATGAGAGGAACTATCTGCGACTGACTCATTAATGGCCGCCATCAATGGCCGTTAATTAGTTTAGATGCTTGTTTGTGTTGTCACCGAGATGTCTGTTTGTATTTGCGGTAAAACTGCAGCCACTGCACGCTCCGCCAGGCGTGACACAAACAGCATGTTTACGTGTTTTTTTTAACATTCCAGTCACATTAAAGGGGACGTCCTCTGAGAAATAGAGTGCAACTGAGTTTCAGGCCACGTAGTCGGAGGAAGGATGGCAGAGGATGCTAAATTGTCTGTGCCTCGGCTTGAATAACAAGAGAGATCGTTTTTCTGTCAAACTTAACTTTAAACTGCAACGCATTAAAAAAGACCTTCAGAAATCAAAGGTCATTTAGAGGTGAAGCGTGTCATTTCTGCATCACTAAACGGAATGACACAAATGTGAGTGGATGTTAGAAAGAAGTCAAAAGAGCCAAAAAATGTTTCGTGAAATACACTCATTTATTTCAGGAATCATTTTCACAAATATAGTAACGTTTGAAAAGCGTGAAAAAACATTATATTATACCTTATACATAAATTAATATTTTCAGATATGATATTTACAAATTGAAAACGATATTGTAACCCTGTCAGGTTAATAAGTAGTAAAATATGGGCCCAGTGTCCTCAGTGCAGCAATGACACCTCATGTCAATTCCCTTATCCTCTCTGGACAGGAAGCTGTAAAATAATTAGAAACTCTTAAAAATAAAGGTTGTTTATTGGCATTTGGTTCCATGGAAAGCTTTAAACGTTCATAGAGCCTTTCCCTTGCACAAAAGTTTCTTTATAATTTAATTTAATTGATTAAATTACCAAAAATGGTTCACGAAAACTGCCTTTTGGAAACTTTATTATTAAGAGTGTATATATATATATATATATATATGTTTTTCTAAAGAAAAAAAAGTATTTATTTATTTATAATTACCTTTCTAGAGCAAAGAGTTCCCATGTAGCCACTTCTACAAGCACACACATTTGGTCGGACACATCGGCTTCCATACAAACACCTCTGTTCACAGATTGCTGCAAAAAAGTTATATTTTAAGTCGTAGATACATTTTTGATGGTTGCTTCAGAACATTAGATTGCAAATTTAAGTCACATTGTCCATTTTTACGGTTAGTACATGGAAAATGATGGAATATGCACATTTGATGGCAGAAATGAAAAACATACAAATGAAACTATATTGAATATGAATTGTAAATATTCCTTGTCTGATTGTGAATAATTCCTTAGTGCATGTTTTTCCTAAAGAAATATATATTTATTTACATTTTTATTTATTTGTTTATTTTTTAACTCTTTCCCCACCAGCGTTTTTGATAATTTTCACAAACATTTAATGGCCCCAAGAATATTTTGTTGTATGAATATCTGAATATCTTTATTCACTTGAATGTGGGTAAATTTCATAAAAAAGACAACATTTTGATAAAAAAAATCAAAGACTAGAACGTAGTGTATATATATATATATATATATTATTTTTTTCACTCTTTTTTTTTTCAGTGTTTTCATCTGGAGATTCTTTCCTCTTTAAGAAGATGCGTAATAGCGCCCCCTACTGTAAAATGGAAAAAAAAATGGAAAATGATGTCAACGCGGGAAAGAGTTAATAATTAGTGCATGTTTTTCTAAACAAAAAAAGTTTTCGTGAAATTAGTTAACATTGCCGAACATAATGAGCCTTTGGTCGCTGTAATATTATTTTTGTCAAAAGTAGTGGATGCCAAACTCATGAGAACGCCAAAACGTACAATAATTTGGCCCCCGTCGCGCTTTACACCCTCATGACACCCGTCGCGCTTTACTTTCAGTAGTAAACGTGAATTCTTACTACCCTGCGAAACACAGATGATCTCTCTGTTTATCACCAACAACCGCAGAGCACAGGAACAGAAGAGATGCTATTTAGATTATTTTACAGAGAACTCGAGCGAGTCTTTTGAGGTTCACCGTGGTGTGGTTGTGGTGAAACAATTACATTTGGGATGGGAATCACTTACGGATTTGGCAGAGACTCCCCCTCCAGCCGGGACTACAGTGGCAGGTGTTCGGCCCCAAACATTCACCTCCGTTTAAACACTTCTGCAGACAAACAGCTGGCGGAACAGAAACAAATAGAGAAACAAGGCTCAAACCAGCAGCACACATTATCAAAAATCAAGCGTAGCGTCAGTTCTGGCAGGTCACGTTAGTCAAGCTCGCATCCGCTGACTCTCAGCTGATCCACGTCTACCTATAGGAATACGACGCCTATCACTGTATACATATACACTCACCTAAAGGATTATTAGGAACACCATACTAATACTGTGTTTGACCCCCTTTCGCCTTCAGAACTGCCTTAATTCTCCGTGGCATTGATTCAACAAGGTGCTGAAAGCATTCTTTAGAAATGTTGGCCCATATTGATAGGATAGCATCTTGCAGTTGATGGAGATTTGTGGGATGCACATCCAGGGCACGAAGCTCCCGTTCCACCACATCCCAAAGATGCTCTATTGGGTTGAGATCTGGTGACTGTGGGGGCCATTTTAGTACAGTGAACTCATTGTCATGTTCAAAAACCAATTTGAAATGATTCGAGCTTTGTGACATGGTGCATTATCCTGCTGGAAGTAGCCATCAGAGGATGGGTACATGGTGGTCATAAAGGGATGGACATGGTCAGAAACAATGCTCAGGTAGGCCGTGGCATTTAAACAATGCCCAATTGGCACTAAGGGGCCTAAAGTGTGCCAAGAAAACATCCCCCACACCATTACACCACCACCACCAGCCTGCACAGTGGTAACAAGGCATGATGGATCCATGTTCTCATTCTGTTTACGCCAAATTCTGACTCTACCATCTGAATGTCTCAACAGAAATCGAGACTCATCAGACCAGGCAACATTTTTCCAGTCTTGAACTGTCCAATTTTGGTGAGCTCGTGCAAATTGTAGCCTCTTTTTCCTATTTGTAGTGGAGATGAGTGGTACCCGGTGGGGTCTTCTGCTGTTGTAGCCCATCCGCCTCAAGGTTGTGCGTGTTGTGGCTTCACAAATGCTTTGCTGCATACCTCGGTTGTAGCGAGTGGTTATTTCAGTCAAAGTTGCTCTTCTATCAGCTTGAATCAGTCGGCCCATTCTCCTCTGACCTCTAGCATCAACAAGGCATTTTCACCCACAGGACTGGCGTATACTGGATGTTTTTCCCTTTTCACACCATTCTTTGTAAACCCTAGAAATGGTTGTGCGTGAAAATCCCAGTAACTGAGCAGATTGTGAAATACTCAGACCGGCCCGTCTGGCACCAACAACCATGCCACGCTCAAAATTGCTTAAATCACCTTTCTTTCCCATTCTGACATTCAGTTTGGAGTTCAGGAGATTGTCTTGACCAGGACCACACCCCTAAATGCATTGAAGCAACTGCCATGTGATTGGTTGATTAGATAATTGCATTAATGAGAAATTGAACAGGTGTTCCTAATAATCCTTTAGGTGAGTGTATAAGCTCCTTCAGTATTATCAGCAGCTATCGCGTTTCTCAGGAGCTATTACCCTCCTCCATCCCCAGCTCCTCCTCTCCTCAGACAGGATTTGGCATTCTGATTCCCCTTGAATCAGAATAAAACCTCGAATTATGTTGTACGTTAAAATCTTGAATTAAGGATATCAGAAATACATTCATGTTGGTTCTGTTTTGTTTGGTTATCGCTGCTCTCCTTGCTCTTATCCATGTTAGGCTGCATGGATGCGCAGGGAGTTCTTGACCAGAACAGAACCATACCGCCAACTGTATGCTAACCGTCAACCGTATTTGACGATAGTGGTCCTGACAGAAGTGTGGATTCTATGTTGTATAACTACAATTCTTCTAATTCCTGTTAAATGTTACATTACAACTGAGAGGTTTATGTTTAAAGACACAGTTAAATCATCTGGGAGAGTGGACCGTGTGCTCAGGGTCACTGGGGTCAGAGGACATTGCTGTGACTGATGGGTCTCATGTGTAAACTGGAATTTTTCACACTTTAACATTTGTTAACATGAGGTAAGGAGGTCGCTTCAAGGTCGTTTTCAGGATTAGGTTTGGTACTCACGTTTATCACATCTCTTTCCCCTCCAGCCTGACGCGCAGTCACACACATCTGGTCCGACGCATCGCCCTCCGTTCATACACACTGGTTCACACACACCTGTGGAGGAATGGGAATAAGGGAATGGGAATCCAGGTTTTTGCAGTCAGATAATCCAATGCATAATTTAGAGTTTGATTGGTCAAGATGTGGCTGAAATACTGATTTAAACTCTGACAGCAATAATAAAATACTAAATAAAATTAATAAAAAATAGAAACATTTCCTGTATTAAATAATTAAAAAAAGTAATATATATATTTTTGATAATATTATTAATAATAGTATAATTAATAATAGTACTTTTTAACGTTTTATTATTAATAAATTATTCATTAGTTGTGATTTTTTAAATGCGTCTTATTATTCTAAATACTTTTAAAGTGATGATTTATTATTAATAAATTAATAAGTTATGGATTTCTTTTGTATTATTTATTATAAAAGATGAGTATAACAATAATAATAATAATAAGTTATTGTTATAAATAATACTTAAAAAAATAATGCTTTATTATTCAAGTTATTAACAAGTTATACATTTCTTCAATTCTTTATTTTTATTAATAATACCATAACTACCTGTATAACATCAATAATAATAGAATTATACATATAAATAATATTTTATAAATCAGTGGCTTAATAAATTAATCATTACTTATTTTTTCTATTTTTTTTACCTAATAAATTAAATTCTTTACCTTATTATTATTATTATTATTATTAAAGTTTTCTTTATTCCCTCTGTATTTAAAAACAAAAATGAATTTGCCGTTTACTGTCTGTTGTGTGAAGTGTATTTGGATTTTCTTTTACACTTGACCTCAACATAAGGACATTGCCAACAGTTCTTCAATGTTATTTCAATTGGAATATTCATATAACGTGACCAAATTAATGAATCCAGTCCTGGTCCCATGTTTCATAATTCTCACAGTTAAATAACTCACTATCTTTGCTCAGATTCATCTCTTTTCCTCCTCGATCAGACAGGCCTTATGTAAACTCTTCAAGTGATGTCTGATCTTTGCTCCCAGAGCACAATTTTGATCAACAAAACAACTCTATGCTTCCATATGCTTTGATTTCACTCCCATCATGTTATGTGCTTCACATGGGGGAAGTACAAAACTTTAAGCTCATGGTTGGAGCTTGGTTTGAGGTTATACATGTGAAACTGACCCGACACCTGGTCCTAAAAGTCCTTTGTAAACACGTCAGGAAGACAGCACTTACTTTTCTCGCAGCGCATCCCAGAATATCCCTCCACACATGAGCAGATGTTGTTTCGTACACAGTGACCGCCGTTCTTGCAGGGTGGACTGCACACGGCTGAAAGAAAGAGAAGTGCGTAAGACGTCCAACATTTGATGAGTTAATATCAGACCTGTGTTCTTTGAACAGATGATGGATACATCAAACGGCTGTAAAATGAAATAAACGACAGCAAATCTGACATGACCATGAAAACGCACTCTAAAAGCTTCTACATTCCACCCAAACTTGAAGCAACCCAGACATTATGTCATTCCATATTAACAAAAACATCTTTACCAGATGACTGTTTCAAGCCATTAAGCGAATCATTCCTCACCACATGGAACTTCTATGAAGGAATCGATGTATACACATCAAACATCCTGAATCTAAGGCTATGACATGAGTGAAAGACTTCAATAGAATCCAAATGGTTTTTAGGGCTGGTCCATTTTATCGTTTTAAAGTGCAGTAGTCATACTTCACCCCTATGCTGTTAAGAAATTGATTTCTGGCCTCTGTAAGCTCTCAAAAATAAGGCAATGCATCAGGAAAATTGATTCAAAAAGAAAAGCCGTTACCGTTTTGACAGTGAGCCCCGTAGAAACCAGGCTGACAGGTGCAGGAGTTCGGCCGTACGCAGGTTCCACCGTTGAGACACACGGGGTCACACAGAGCTAAAGACAAACACATTTATTAAATAAAACAAAAATAAAACCCAGGCAACATTTGTGAGTGTTTGTGAGGTCAAAATCACAGCTCTGCTTTTGAAAAACTATGATTTAGGTCTTCAAAAAGACTAAAACTGACCTACTAATGATTCAAAAAGGAAAGTTATTTACTTTCACTTTTAAAAAAAACTTTTTGAAATTCTTATATTGAAATTGTACATGCCATGCTACAATATTGTTTATTCAGAAGTTAGTTCCAGGCTAGGTGTATAATGTAACAATAAACAATTATAACCTATAATATTTATCAATATGTCAGTGTTCCACTATTATAAAAAATTCGTTCATTGAAATAAAGCTAAAAGGGATAGTCCACCCAAAAATAAAAATTATCCCATAATTTACTCACCCTCAAGCCATGTATGTGTATGTTTCTTCTTCCAGCCAAACACAATTGGAGTTGTGTTAAAAAATATCCTGGCTCAACCAAGCTTTATAATGGGAGTGAATGGTAGCGAAGCAATGCGTTTTTGTAAGAAAAATATCCATATTTATTACATTATAAACTATAATCACTGGCTTCTGGTAATGGCTGGAAGAGTGACCTCTGGCCTATGACGTATTGACGAACGCGGAAGCACAGAGGACAGAGCAAAACAAACACTGGTCACGAATTAGAAGTGTAAAACGAGAATTTTTAAAAAGAAATGTCGGAGGAAATGTTTAGAGGCATCTCTTACATCTACTAAGCTTACACTACTCTGACATCCTACGTCATACGTCGGGTCAGAGGTCACTCTTCCACCAGAACTAGACTCCTGTACAGATGCCAGTGATTATAGTTTATAAAGTTATAAATATGGATATTTTTCTTACAAAAACGCATCACTTTGCTTCAGAAGGCCTTCATTAACCCCCTGGAGCCGTATGGATTACTTTTATGATGGATGGATGCACTTTTTTGGGCTTCAAAATCTCAGTTACTATTCTCAGTTGATATTTCTTTAAAGGAGAACTCCAGTCATTTTTAACATTGAGCTCATTTTTTTGTACATTTGGAGTGCTGTCAGTACAGAGAACAACGACAAAAATCGGTGTTGCCTACACCGTGTTATCCTCTTTTTAAAATTTGCACCCTGTTGACTTCAATGGGGCAAGTTTTAAACCTGCTTTTAGCCTCTTAACATCCTTGATGTGTCATTACAAGTGCACAGGTCATGTGAGTGATTCCTTCAGAGTGAACACGGGTGAATCTGACTGCAGTAGATGTGAAAGATATGAATAAAAATGATGTTTATTCAGCCAGCGCACATACCTGTATTTTCTTCCTGTTTTCAGTCGAAGGCCACAGTAGTCGATTGTCGAGTTCACGCGCGTGATCATAGGTACTAAACCTATAGTTCTCTTTAATATAACTCCGATTATGTTTGGCAGAAAGAATGAGGGCGAGTAAATCATGGGATAATTTAAATTTTTTGATGAACTAACCCTTTAAGTAAAATAAAAATGAAATATGAGATGAAAGTGTAAGTGTAAACTTTTTAAACATTGCCAATTCATTTATACACCAATAAGCAACGCTTGTGTTGTTCTAAAAACACTTACCTACACATACCAGCATTATATTGCTTCACCTTTTTGCTTTGTTAGGAGAGTCTGAGTTGATGTATATTGTTTTTTTGTAAAATGTTATTAATGTAAACAAAAACTTAATTTTTTACTCTGAGCTGGCTAGTAATTGATCCTCTCAGGTGGACGAGAGAAAGTTATCATCAGGCTGGAATAATGGCTGGTGTTTGCTCTGAGCCGCCAGAACGGAATGAAAAATGAACAGATAGAGGTTCTACAACAGCTAAATGCCACCAGGAAGCAGCACACACACATATGATGGATTTAGTGAGAAGAGATTGGTCCCTCTGGGAGCCAACCACACACTCTCTCACCTGTCTCGCACGATGGTCCCGTCCACCCCGCCAGACATTCGCACTCATCCGGTGATGCACACTTCCCTCCGTTTTGACAGTGACGGTTGCACACCACTGAGTAATTGAAACCAAAACACACGTAATGTCTCCTGTGACCACTAGGGGTGTAAGAGTTTATGTTTAACTTCCACATGGATATGAAATCCAAGCAAACATGATTTATCGGGACTCACTGGTTTCACATCTGGGCCCTACGAAACCATAGGGACATGAGCAGGTGTCTCGACCCACGCAGGTGCCTCCGTACAGGCAGGGCGAACTGCAGAGAGCTGCAGGAATATTCATACGACCAAATGCACACAAAATACAGTCATATTTCACACAAAGCAAACAGCTAACACATAACTCATCAAGGCTGCACAGATTATTTGGCACAGTTGCCTCTTTATGGAAAGGGAAAAAGGCACATATTTGCAGATTCATATGCTACTTCACACTATTAACCCACAGAAATGTAAAACGTTCAGTCTTTTTCCTGAACACAAAAGGCGTATACAAATAAAGATGTCTCCTACTAAATTTGTAAATACCACCTGACCGCCAACTAGCAATAAAGGTAGCCAATCATGGTTCATAAACAAAAGGTCATCGGCCATAGACGAGCCGTTTGATGTGTCCTGTCCGAACTTTCTGTTTAATAGGAAACACATCAACACGGGAATACGTACTTACCGCTATCACAGGTCTCTCCGTGGTAGCCTGACATGCAATTGCATATATCAGGCGCGACACATTTCCCTCCGTTCAGACAGGCTGGATTGCAGATAGCTGTGAGAATCCAAAAATGACATTATTCTACAATTGCCATACAAGTGTTGGTTTGTGTGATCATACAATATTCACAATATTATAAACCAGTGCGTGTTTGTTTGTGACCTATTTCACAGTTTGGGCCACTGTATCCCTTCTTGCAGCGACACGTGTTGGGGGCCGCACACTCCATGTTTCTACCACAGGCATGTCTGCACACGGCTGAGGGCACAAATGGCATGCAAACACAAATAACACATGGTCAGATTCACTCCATCAGCAAGCAAACACATATTTGCCTCCATCTGCGGCCTGGAGCACAGGAAGCAAGAGTATATACAGATTCTTTATGTACTGTACCTATTTTAAATGTGCCTTTCACTTTAAATTAAAGTGAGTTGTTGTAAAAGTGAAGGTGACGCCAGTGTTATATTTTTAGATAATTACCATGCTTGCTTTTTAAGATTCACCCAAGTTCTTCCTTCGAGCATTCTGAAACTACAGGGCTGATTTGAATAGTTGGGTAACTTTCACCGCATGTTTAATGAAAAAGCTAGATCCACTGCCATCTGCTTTGTAGCGCTCAACGCAAGACACCTGCGACTGTTTTGTGCATGTTCACACTATATTCATACCTTGAAGACAGTGCCTGAAAATAATCCATGAATGCATAAGTAATCATTGTTGAGTAAATGCAATATCATGGGGTTACAATAGCAAACATGTTTCTAGTGATTCTTCCACCCTGTGCTCTTAATTTTCTCAGGTTCACGAACCCACAGGATGGAGCGCAAGGAATGTATTTATTCCTCATGCCTAGAGCATGCTCGGGGAATGAGCTTATTGTTTACTGCAGTTACTGTCAGTTGTCAGTCTAAAACTCGACATGCTGCATACTTTTCCATAGTTTAGACCTCAGACGACATGCCCGCAGTTTGTTCACTGACCTATTGCTTATAAAACTGGCAATTACTATATAAATATTGGTAGTTCAGATCGGACTAGCTACCTTATTTACCCCTAGTAGTAGCTTGAAGGGTACATACTACTATAAGGTACTAATTAGGAGTGTGCACGAATTTTCGAATATTCGATCTGTAATTATTACTCGAATTTTTTTTTTTTGAATTTTACAACGTTGCTTTGCTGGCCATAAATGCAGTGAATCCATGATAAATCCCAAGCACTAACTCGCAGTTATAATTAAATGCACTGGGTGGCGCTGTGGAGCGTGTTAACAAGTTGTGTGCATTTTATAACTTAATGTTGTCGTCTGCCTCGAGAAGTTTGGAATTACCTGAAAATTATCTTACTAAATGATCTTACAAAATGGAATTACTTTTGATCAAATTAATTAATTAATCTGAGTTATAATATCATCACCACAATGAGAAATCACATGAAATCCAAACAGCAGTCGAATGAGGAAAGGCAGCTGTCCATCACTGCATTCACAACTGCAGGAAAGCGCAGCTGGACCCCGCGTGATCCGAGATGATAACTTATCTAATAGCAAAATGATTTTGAGACATACACTTCCTTTAAGTTTCGTTGAGGGAGACAGGTTTAAGAACAGAAAACGCAAAGTGTGCTTTGTGTCTATGAAACGTCTGTCAGCACAGCGCATTTTCTCACTCGAGCATAAATTGCTGGCACCGGGGCCCCTGCATGTGGATATTATTGTTTTTCTCAACATAAACACGATAATCATATACTGACTCGAGTATATGTACGTTCTGTACGATATCTGGCGCAGTCTGCTTTATTAGCCATTTTTTTTTTCGTTCACGCTACTAGAGCTTAAATGCTTTTGCTCTTTATATTTTTGTTTACACATAGGCCTACTGTTTAATGTTTTCAACTAAAAGAAAACTTTAACATATATTGTAAGCTTGTTGTGTATATTACGGAAGCCCTGAACCGCAATGAAAAAAAAAAAAAAAATGTGTAAAAAAAAAAAAAATCTAGCATTTCGAGATTAAAGTCGAAATATTTCAAGATTAAAGTCTAAATATTTCGAGATTAAAGTCTAAATATTTCGAGATTAAAGTCTAAATATTTCAATATTAAAGTCGAAATGCTAGATATTTTATTTTATTTTTTTACGGATTTTTTTTTTTTTCGTTGCGGGTCAGGGCTTCCGTAGTATATTGCCTAATCGTAAGCTTGTTCAGAAATGGTGACAAAAACGTAAAAAAAAAAAAAACTTAAATATTCGATTTTTATGAGCCTGAATATTCGAATGTAATATTTTTGAAAAAATGCCCATCCCTAGTACTAATATGCGCTTTTTAGGGGTGGATAAGGAATAAATATCTAGGGTACTGCTAAGTGATGTTGTACACTTTAAGGTGCAATATTTTCATACACTTCTGACAGTGTAAGTAAGTAATTTTTGCCCAGCCGTGTATGTGATGGATAAGTCTCTATTTTTGGGCTCACAGGACAAACTCAAAAAAAGTAATCTATACATCTAAAAGTACCTCTGCACATTCGGCCATCTCCAGTGTACCCCAAAGGACACCGACCGCATCTAGGTTGCCCGTCACCTGCAAGCTCACAGTGGACACCTGGGAAGCAAGGGACATCTGCACAGGTGAAGCTTCTCTCCTCTAACAGAACCACATTTCTGCTCTTGCTTTGGTGTTTACGGTTCTGAAGAGTTGGTTGGTTATCCAGAGATTGGGTGTTGCTTTGTTCACCAAGGTAGGTGAAGCTCCCCTGGGGCAGTGGTTGAGTCTCGTATGCGTCTTGGATTCCAGCCCCAATGCCTCCATCTGCAGAGAACTCAGTCTCCGAGAAGGAGAAGGAGAGGGAGGTTAAGGCTGCTGTTAGGGGTTGCTGGTTGTCTGGAGGTGTCAAAGGTCGAGATCGGGTAATTGTGGCCAGACTGGATTGCTGCCTCAGTGCCTCGACACGCCTCGAAGTGTGAGGTAAAGTGACTTTTCCAGGTGTGACACCCTCAAATCCATGTGCCGAGACTTTAAATGAAGCATCTCGCTCCTCTGGACTTGGAAGAACTTTCAGTTGATTGTGAGAGCCAGAGGGGAGTCTATCCCTGCTGTTGGTTGAGGCAGGTTTGCGTCCCGCCATCAGCGCCAACTCCCCTTTCCCTGTAACAGGTGGAAAGGTTGGCAGGTGGGGGATGTGAGAGGTGGCCTGATGGTGTGGGGTCCTCACTGGTGAGGATAGGCGTCTCTGAGGTTGCCTGAATGGAAGGACAGGGAGGTGCAGATGGGGAACACTGTGGGAGACATGGGGTAGGTTGTTCTTGGCTTGGGTCAGTTGCGGTGAGTAGCGGGGTGCTAGATGAGAGGACAAGGACTTATTACGCAAGATGGCAAGCAACTTGTCAAGCATATAAACAGTAAATACTTTTAGTTCAGCTTTAAAAAAAATACTTGTCAGCCACAGCAAGGCACGGTAAGGCTCATTACCAAGAAAAAAAAAAGCAAGGACACCAAAATGAAAGGAAGAGATTGACTGTATTCTGCAGTTATCACTGACACAAAATCCTCTGGAGATCTTGAACAGCCCTTTGAAGATTTTTCACAATGAGACCACCAGAAAAGTGGAGTTATGATGAAATAGTGCTCAGTACTAGCTTAAAACCTTTGGTGATGCTGGTATATTTACTCATAAACAACATATAGCCGCTTTGGCCGCTCAACAAGAAGATTTATTCTGTCCCCCATCCACAAGCAAGGAACAAAGACGCAATACAACAAAACGCAATGCTAACAATAGAGACACACTGCCGTTTTTGAGTGTGTAGGAATCTGGGCCGCATGTGGCGACAATGAGGGAATTAGCAGAATGAAGCTGTTTCTTTTCTAGTTCCCACTGTGGCTGCTCATGGATTCACTTCTGATAACGGCACTATTAGGAATGATTCCAGCAGTGGCCCATTCACAAGGAAAATGTATTAAAAGTCATTACCCAGCTCTGAAGGCTTTTACCATCGTGCTGCGATACTGCAACATAGGAAAATGTATTTGAGGGATTTTTCTAGCAAAAGAGCAGATTAAGAAGTCTTAAAACATTTCCATTGAGTGAAATGTAACATTCTGTACTCCTGGGATAAGAAAGTATAAGATGCAGTCTGGTAGTTTTGCTTTTCAAATATAAAAAGAGAATCAAAGACCAAATAACTAAAACTCTTACTCTGTTCAAAAAAAACTTCATTACTGTCTTTCCTCTCCTCATCCCCTCTCTAAATTAGTTTACATATTCTTTTCCTAATTCCTTACTGTCTCTTTCTGTTCCCTATTCCCGTCAGCCAAAAACACATTGTGGGTCAGCAACCACCATGCCGCAGCCTGTGCATGACTGAGCATTAGACGTTTCCAGGTCTTAGTTATCAACCGTATCAAAGCACCTGTCGCGTTCTGAGGATTACGACAGCCTTGCTTCCTATTCGTTATGTTTTTCTCTAATTACTGGAGCTCTGCGCTTTTGGGAGATGAAACAAGGAGGATTAAGGATGGATTGAAGAGGAAAACAGTGACAGATGAATTTTTAAACAAAGCTAAAATGCAATTTAAGACTTCATGATGATGCAACAACTTTGAAAAAGTTATATTGTTTAGTTTTTTGTTGATTAAAGGAGCTATATATATTATAATTCAACTAAAAAAATGTAATCCAGTGACTCATTTAGGCTTTCCATTGATTTGAAGAACTGACAGCAATGTTTCAAAAAGTACTTACTGCTATGCTTTGATTGTTTCGTGCATGTACGTCCATTGCCGTGATAACCTGGTGGACATCGTCCGCAGACATAGCCAGTGTAGGGTGGCCGTAGGTCAATGCACTGAACACCTGGAAAACACGGCCTACTTGCACACTTGAATGTCATATTTAGTCCGTTGGGAAAACCTGCAGTGGAGAAACATGACATGGTTGCTTTTTAGGTTTGCCATAAATTTTGAATGCATGGACATTAAGTTCTGTCAGCCTTTACTCCTAGTCATTAGCATCTTAGAAGGAGATTGATGTGAATTTAGGTTCTGGATGCTCTGGTGCTTTCACCTTTACTTCAACTCCTACCAACAATTTCACAGTCTCACCTCCATATCCTACAATGGTTACCCAACCGCAACAGATTGGTTAAGGATTAGCTATGCAGGGAAATTGAGGTCTCGCTCATACACTAGGGAAGATGTGCTGATGTCAGAAGGTGTGAAGCAATAACCTGAAATTTTTACCTCATTTCCTGAGACTAAAAGTTACCCCATAGTTTTATAAACCACTAAACAAACTGGCATCCTTTTTACTCCACCACATAGAGGCTACAAGACTCATCTGAGCACTTTTGGAGCGCAAGGGAAATGATTTTTGCTGCAGTATTTCACATCACCATATTTTATTGAATAAGTACGCCCTCATCTTGCTCACAATCACCCAGATGCATGCACCTGTTCTGTCGAGCTTCACGTGCCATGTCAAATAAAACAAGAAGCCTGCCCTCTGCCAGCGGAGCAGAGAAAGATGAAAGAGTTAGCAGCTGTCTTCCATTAAAAATAGATTTATCGGCCCTGTGATTACACATATCAAGGGTTATTGCCCGGGATTTTTGTCCCATTTTCGCAAGGTCAGCACAAATCCTTTAGACAACGACGGGATTTATTGGCCGAGGGGGTGACAGCTTGCATCCCCTCTGCTTGCCATCTCATTTTCCTCCATAAGTGTGATGGCAGGCAATTTGCAAGCCGGTAAGACTGTATTAGCAAGAGATGAGGTGCTCCCAAGATGATAGCGTCTTTCCAGAGTGTGCTATTTGTCCCCGTTCCTCAAACTCTGGCCTTACAGTAACTACCTTTCGGAAAAGATGACTCATGGGATAGCAAATCTTTGTGGACTTTACAAATCCCCTGTCCTCAATCTCAATCCTTTTGTTTCCTTCCTCGCATTAATTATGACATAGACAAGAAAGGTAAGTGCAAACGAGGGTTCGACAAGGACACGTATTGTTCAAATTGCTTCGAGTGCTGCCTGGGGACAAACGGCCATTGGGGACACTGTCTAATTTCATTTTCAATTAGTATTTACAAAAGGACAACCAGGGTACCTGAGAACGACAAGAATTAATTTAACCTTTGGGTTTGTAGCACACAGTAACTCAAATGTAAGAGTCTCTTTTGAGATCCTATTAATGAATGTTTCTACATTGGTAATAACCTTTAAAATACAGACAGCAATTCCAAACAATTACTCGGGGGTCCTTGTCTACATTGACCCTCTGAGTTTGTAAAATTAAAATGGTCTTTGCATAGAGTGAGAGAAACGTTATGCTAAATCAGTCAATTATAGACAATCCACACCTTTCCATAAAAAAGGGCAATCCCAAATGAGATCTCTTGAATGTCACTATTGTTTATTTTAGACTGCAATTGGGATTAAGACGGTAACACATTATTAATAAATTCTAGTTCACATTTTTCTGTGATACCAAAGATACCAAAGTCTGCAATCTTAGTATTTCTCATGAAATTCTGAAAATCTTAAAATGATGCTATACATGTTAACTGTATAGCCCTAAAGTCTTACTGTATGCAAATACTGCCTCATCTGTCTCTTTTTCATTGCTCAAAACAATTTTTTGAAGAAAGATGATGGTGTGGTAATAAAATAAAAACAAAAAGCTGCAAAGATGTCTTTGCAAAGCTGGTTAGAGAACAAATATTCCCTTGGGAACCCCGTCCAGTCTCTGTGGTTGATGTCTCATCTTTCTATCTTTCCATTTTACTCCCAGAGGACATAACCCGAGGGAGTGAAAAGGAGAAGAGAGGGAAGATGAGGAGAGCGAACAGAGCCATAAAGCCAATTTACATTCCCCATACTGATGTCCTCCAGGAGCCTGTTGTGCCAGTCCCAGCAAATATCATAAGGCCCCTGAGCTATTTGCAACAAAGTGCTATAAACATAGGTCTTCTATGTAACACTTGTGCACTCTATTTCTTGTGTCTTTGTCTTTGACAGGTCTGTATGAGGAAAAGACCAAAATTCCAATCGTAAATCTCACTCCCAATCGTGTTCAGGTAAAATATATCTTATAATGATGCAAAACACCAGGTTTAACATAAATAATTTAACTGTTTTTGCCTAAGTCAGATGACTTCTGTTTACATCTGGTTCTTTTTATTTTTATGCTGAGAAAAAGACCCCAGTAATCTCAGTTTAGTCTCCTTTAGAGTTTATGTAACCAACAAGAATTTGATGAGAAATGTCAGAGTTTATATTTAAATATTATACTCTTGAGTGCAGACTGCAGTGTCTTGGCAAATGTGATGGAAATTTGAGACATTTTTTAGATCTCTTTCCAAATACTCAAGAAAATAATAGCCTATTACTAAGGTGTTTTTGCTCAGGAGATCTCTTTAATATCTAAGTTGTTTCTTTCAGACAGCAATGAGGGGTTCAAACAGAGATGTTAGTTTATGTTTGTGTTTTTTTCCCCTCCTCCATGTCTTCTCAAGAGTATGTTGGAGTTCATACTAAGACCATATTAATTGCAGACTCTGGTATCATGTCAAAATGTGAGCACAATTTGAGACATTAGATCTTTTCCAAAACTCTCAGGAGATCTCTTTAACATCTCAGTTATTTAAGGTAAAGAACAATGAGATTGGATGGATAGCAAATGGAGACAACTGTTTATATCTCGTGTTGCAGATTTTCTCCTGAGAAAAAGACACAAGTAATAAGTGTCTCCTCTAAAATGTAAAAAAAATTGAGATTTAAGACTTAACCGAAAATCTAATTTGCATCTCATTGCAGAAGAAACAAATTATACAGTATATTGAAGAGATCTCATTTGTGATTTCACTTTCCAACAGGATTATGCAACTGATTTGACTACGTGCCTCTTGACTATTACTCTTCGAAATAATGAGTGAGAGACGTCCTTCACCTAACCTTGTTCCGTCGAGTCTCACGGAGAGCGTGAATGCCCGGCATGGCTAATTAGAATCGCTAATTTCAGGCATTATACCAAGACGAGAGGGTAAGAGGTGTGAGCACAAAGGCATGCCAGCAGGGCTTGTCTTGCTTTGTGCAAAGCAGCTGGAGGAAAGTCATTTCCTGGGAACATCACAAACACAAAAAAAAAAACCCAGCACAGGAAATGACTCTAGGGGGATTGAACGGACATCACGCTGCGTCAGGGAAAGACAAAGAATCGTTTTCTGCAATGTCATGACACCAGCAGTGGGCGATTTGGCTCCAAACGAAACCCTCACAGTTTTGTTTCCTGGCCATCTGTGGACATGTAGAGCCAGAACAATGGAAACAACTACTTGCCAGTTCTCTGACTCGCTCTGGTGGCAGCTTTGGTGACCGAGGTCTTGCTTGGAGCTTCGTTGGACTCTGTCGAGAGATGAGTGGAGGTCGTTTTAGGAAGGGGGGCGGCCATTTTGCTGATGGGCCGCACCGCGGGAGCCACGGATGAGGATACAGCCTGAGAGGTGATGGGACGAGATGTGACCAATCTTGCTGGTGCTGATGAAAAAGAGAGAGTGAGACTGATTCAAAATGAACTCGACAGCTTTTGCTACTGATTCCACAAGCGTATAGAATAAAGGACAGAGAGTGGGGTAAGATGTGTCTCCCATTTTAATCTCGCAAACCGTGGACAGTTTTGTACAACTGGAACCATGATGTAAAACCTAAGGCTCAAAATAATTAATTGGTTTGAGTAGGGCCAACTCAAATTATACAAATTAGTTCCATTGAATTAACTTTTATGAGTATTTAGAACTTTCTTTTTCATTTGAGTTCACAAACTGACACATTTTAAGTACGTTGAATTGTTTTATTGTTTTGAGTTCTATGAACCTGTTTCTTTTAATTTAGACAAACTTAAATTTAACTGGAACTGGGCTGGGATTTCTATTTTCCAGCATGCTCTGCCATGAAACTCAAAAGGGAGAGTAAATGTTAAAATTAATGTTAAGTGGGAGATTTAGAAGTGTTTAATGTTTTGTTATGCTAGTTTAGAAGAGTTTCTGTTATGTTTGGTTTTTGGGGGGTTACCATCAAGGTGACGAGTGGAGCATGAGCTTGGTTTGAGAAGTGTATGTTAAATGTTTTATATTGCTGTACTCATTGAGCAAGTGCTATGCTATGCTGATGTTATCAAAGCATTAAGTCACCAATTAGCAAATAAACATTTATTGAATTAGCTAGTTACACTGAATAAAATGATTCGTTGAATTTACTAAAAATTTTTATCGTAAGTGGTTGCACAAAATTGATTTTAGCTACATTTAAACAAATGCATTAAGTTGAACTAAAATGTATTAAGTTCAACTTAATGCATTTGTTTAAATGTAGCTAAAATCAATTGTATGCAACCACTTACAATAATTTTTTTTTGTAAATTCAACTATCATTTTTTTCAGTGTAAAGCTAGGCAAGTTTCCACTACTAAAAATATATAAATTGAGATTACATGATAATTTTTAATTGTATAATTAGCTTACTAAAATATTTCAAGTTAAGAGCAATAAAAATGTATGATTACAAAATAAAAATCTGCAAGTTCTGCTTACTTAAACATTACATTTCTTAACTTAAAAAAATTGATGTTACTGATTACTTCCAATTATTTGAGTTTTGCCAACTTATTCGGGTTTACAGTGTACTACTACTGCCTGGGATTGCGAAAAACACACATAAAAAAAAAAAAAAGAGTCAACATTTTTTTACTAGACAAAGAAAAAGTGAGGTGTGGAAGCTTGTTTCTGCCCCTGAATAAAAATTAAAAAAGGGTAATTGCAACTTTTTATCTCGCAAATCTGACTTTTTTACTTGCATTTGCTATCTTACATTTTGCGATTCAGTTTTTTTTTTTTTTTTTTTCAGAATTGCGAGTTATAAAGTCAAAACTGTGAGAACTCGGAATTCTGAGAAAAAAGTATTTTTTCCCTCTAAATTGGTCTTTATATCTCGCAATTGTGAGTTTATAACACACAATTCTGACTTTATAACTCGCAATTCTGAGAAAAAAAAGCTTCCATACTGAGGTTATTGTGCATATTGTTGTTCAGGAAAATAGAATAACTTTCTTCACCTTTGAAAAGACTGCAAATGTTACCACATGGGTATGAAAAATTACAACCCAATTAACAAGTTTTTGTTTTCTAATACAATATGTTCTGCGTAATACAGTATCTGATGGATGACCACAGTCCTTGTGGTTTGAGTTTCATTTTGGTTTCCACTGGAGAATAAAAAAAAAGAAGAAGTTTGATTGAAGATCATTTTGGCTCTATTTTCCCCATTTTCCAAGACTGAGACCTTGTGTAAGTTGAATATATTGTGCCGTATCCGGCTTGATACAACAACCACCTAGCAATTTCTACCGCTCTGAAGTGTTCTTTAAGGAAGAGTTTCAGTTTTGAGACTGTCATCTCTTCTCCTTGTCAGAGAAGCCACACACACCTAAGACGTTAGAAATGCACTCCATCTCTCTCTCTCCACATGGAAACTACAGAGGAGATGTTTTACCAATTATCACTGGACAAGAGCAGAGTCTGGCACAGTGTCCGTGTGTGCACAGGGTGGATAACTATCTTTTGCCATCTGGATTGTATTGCTCTCCCACCCGCAGTTCTGCTGGTGATAATCAAAGCGGGTCGGCAGATCCAGCTCTCTCTGTTCTGTTGTGTATCTGTATGCTGCAATCACACAGATTGTGTTTGTAATAGTGGCCCGGGCCTGGATGAAGAAGTCATCAAATCGCTTTCCCTCTGATGGGGAAAAACGTGAACACAGAGCTCCTGTGAACGAGGGTTCATCGCTTGCAGATTACAGTCAAAAGACATTTGCAGAGCATTTTCTCAAAGCGCATGGAGGAAGATGGAAACCAGCTTGAGCAGCAGCGCATGAGACAAACACAACATATCTTTTCGTAAAACAGAAAAAAACAATCACTAGGTTTACGAGAGACTCAATAACAGTAGATGTCCGAGTTGATATGTTTGTATTCATGTTCAACACATCACATTTCAAATAAACATTTTTATTTAATTACTTTTAAAATATCAGGTGGTATTGTGTTCCTCTTTCCCGCTTTTAGAGGACAATACCCTCATGCCAGGCAGTCATTATGAAAAAAACTTTTATTCTTAAATACAAATCAGATATTGTAGAAGAAAAAAAGCTTAATTAAAAGACAAATTCTTGGTTTTTCAAATGAAGGTATGTGTAAAACACATATATAGTATGAAATCATTCACTCTATATATGATACATCACTTTTATTTTATGTTGCACACACTCTAATCACTCTCTAACATATAACATAACACATTTTAATTATGTCGAGCATTATGTCCACATTTTTTTCTTCTACAATATCTGATTTGTATTGTGAATGTCGTAATAGCCATTTTAGTGATTACAAATGTTTAGTCTTAACTAAAAATGTTTAAAATAAATTATATTTAAAGATTATATTTTATATTATATTTATAATTATTAATTATAATTAATAATTATATTTTTTAAAAATGAGTTAATAAAAATATAGAAAAAATATACACAGTTTTGTCGAGACAAAATATGTACCTGTTATTTTATTGCAATACACTATTCTGACTTCTGTTTGGTAATTCTGTGAGCATATTATACAGGGAAGCACTCAAGCTGAGACTTTGATGCTTTGAATTGAAAAGCCCTGTGTTCCCTAAAGAAAACCCTGGGTAGAACTGCAGGATTGTGCTGCTTTGGCCTCTGTGGGTGAACGTAAAACAAGAAAAGAAATCTATTTTTTCCCCATTTTTGTATGTGCAACAAAGCTGGGGTCATATTTTGTTTGGCACTTTTTAACTTTGTTCTTGCTCTTTTTTCAGAGGCAGACTTAAGAGGCAGAAATTTAGGTTTCTTACTTTTGCAGGAGATCCCATCTCCCTCCAGGCCCCAAGGGCAGGGGCCACACCTGAAAGAGCCGAATCCGTTCATACATCTGACTCCAGGAAAACATGGCCCTCTCACACACTCATTCACATCATCCTGACATGTAACACCTATGGACAGAAAACAAATATTATTATAATTATTATTAGCAATAAATGTGTCTGTACAGAGTCCCAAAAGGGAAATTTGGTTCTCTCGCAAATGTTTTGCGTTCCCCCAAGAAAATTTGTGTTCCCTTGCAAAACATTTGCGAGTGAACGCAAGGTTTCTCGGGGGATCTCAAAACATTTGCGATAGAAAGTAAAGGCTTTGAAATATATTTTTTTCTCCCATCTCAAATATTTTCCACCACCATGTCCCTTTAGGGACTCCGTACGTCTGTGTATTATTAGTGTTGTGGGTTTTGCAGCGACTCTTTCTGCAAGTTACATCTTTACTCCAGTAGGTGGCGTCAAGTGACTTTAAGAGTTATTCATTCAACAGATTAGTTCAAAACCCTGATTAAAGGTACAATATGTAACTTTTTTGCTTTAAAAATAGCAAAAATCACTATATCTATGTTATATATATTTTTAGCGCAATTTTCCACCGGACAAAATTGCGATTGTTAACTCATGATTTCTGTTCTGTCTGTGCGCACCAATCTTGCACTTCTATCTACACTCAAAAAAATAATCTGTTGAATGAACTTAATTAAATTAAGGAAAGGTTTTCCACGAAATTGAATTACATTTTTCCAACAAAATCGAACTAGTTTGAAATAATTTGTTGTAATCTTGTTGTATGAATTTAAATTAATTTAGTCATTCCTGCTAGATAAAGTTTTGTCAGGTTAACTACATTTAGTTTTTGTTCTGCCTTAAATCACCAACATTATAATTTTAGTTAATTTGACTCTACGATCACTTCTAATGATAGACACTACTAGTGTTCAATTGAATTAAAACCATTTTATACATAGTAATATAATATTACTTGTGCAGGTCTGCGAGACTGCGAGTGAGGTTTACACACAGTGTATACTGAGTGCCCACAGCCTGAACACGAGGTTTAATGCACATATAGCGTAATACTGAGCCCACAGCCTAAACACAGGCGCCACTCTTCTGCATAATGGTAACCACAAAATTCAAAAACATTACAGAAAGTCCTCTAAGTTTCTAACATAACTGAACATTAAACACTAACATTAACTAACAACATCTTTCCATTTACTGAAAAACACATAAAATAACACTTTTTCCCTAAATTGACCCTCTTAATGCAGTCCCATGCAAAGCATGCTGGGAACTACAGATCCACTGCCCAGTTAGATGTCAACAACAATGATTCATGTAGTTTTCGCACAAATGAATTAGGTTGATTGAACACAATTAAATTAAGTTGTGACAATATTAAACAATCGTGTTACTTTTGGTTATTTTAATTAATTATTTTTAACAAGAGGCCAAAATTCATTTTTTGAGTGACATCCGGTTAAGACGAACGAAAAATATTCATGTTGACTCAATTAAAAAAAATTTGGTAAACCAAATTTTTAAAAAATTACATTGATTACATTTAATGAAATTAAGCTGGAATCATTTCTATGAAGGGTTGTGTCGTATATGCTCATTTTAATTAATGAAATTGAACAAAGAGCTAAAATCATTTTTTTGAGTGTACTCCTCAACCAGACCACCTAGAGATTTCGGGTTTTCGGCATTATGTTAAGGAAGGTCTAATCTCGGGAACGCACAAAAAAAAATCCAGGAAAAGATTTACTATCTCTTAGTGTTGTGATCCCATGACGTCAGAAAATTGCGCTAAAACACTCACTGAGTTTTTATTACTTGTTTTAGTTGTGTACTTACATTATCCCAAACGTTTCCAGCAACTTTCAGAAATTTGTAATTTAATTTGAAGACACGTCACGTTTCTTTATTTCCGTTTTGTCGCCGTCAATGGCGTCATATCCGCGTTATCCCTGGTTTCCGCTCGTACTGCCATAGCAACCAGAGCCCTCTGATAGTAACCAAGGCGACAGACGTGGACAACATTAGTTCGCAATGTCTATCTGCACGCTGTTGTTGTTTCGTTCAAACATTATGGACCATGGCAAGCAGACTTTGGATAAAAAAGGAGAACTAAAACGAGAATCAATATCAGCGTGGTGTTTTCGAGATGCCTAGAGCTCCACATCCGAGACTTCGACCGATCCTACATGTACTTTATTAAACAGGTGAGCACATTTACATAAAACTAATCAATGTTATATAGTTCAACAATGATAAAATGTTAGAATATGATCTGTATGTTATTCTAATGTTGATCTAGCTTACTGCTAGTCTCATTCAGACAAACTAACACATTCAAATGCAGTTTAGTGTGATAGTGTAATGTTCAAATGAAACAGCGCTGCGTTACCTCACAAGTTTAATTTGTCTAATAAACTGACCTGTGAGTAGTAATTCTGCGTGTAGTCCGGTAGAATGAAATGTCCATATTCCTTTTATATCCGCGGGACTCGCGTCGCGTGTGGAGCTGATAGCTGTCACTTAGCAATCCCAAACTGCTTCATATCACAGTCGTGATAAAAACATCGATGTATTTACTCAACCATAACCATTATTAGATCGGTCGGCTTGACGTTGACGACAAGATCCATAATTCTTAGCAAGTGCTTCATCAAACTACGCCTTTGTTATTGTAAGAGGTTAGTGACCCCTAGCGGCGAAATTTACAAACGAAATTCACAAACGAAACTTTAAGGTGTGGTCACAATCGCGAAATTCCGGGCAAAATCTGCGTGCAGAAATCATTAGCCCTCATGAAAAATTTGCGTGGATTCATATTGGAATGATTGAATCATTCATTAACTACTAAATCATTCACAATCTGTTCAAAACACTGACTATGTGTCCGAAATAAAAACCCTCCCTACTATATGCGATGTCAAAATACATAGTATTCGAAAAACTGTGGGCAAAAAGCAACCTGATGACCTACTAATTCAGGTGAGTTTCTGAAGTGTGCATTCAATGGACACTTTACAATCCCATGAGGCCATGGGAGAGGATTTATGAATGGAGGTGAAGCAACACAACTGACTCTGGTAGGTCAAGTGACAATAACAACAAGGCGGATGTAGTATGTCCGAATTTCATTCATACTACACACATTCATACTATATAGGGCGTACTCTTTTAACAGTCACAAAGTAAATTCAAATGTAGAACCTACTCAGACAGTACGCGATTTCGGACGCAGCGTGATTCTTTTAGAAACTCAGCAATAAGTGATTGAATCATTCACTCAATCGATTCATACAAACACAATGATTCGCTCAAGAACGAAACACTAATGTGTGTTGCTCAGAAACGTGTCAATTTCTGCTTTGACTTTGGAACTGTTTTCATTGGCGGGGCACAAATACACATGTAACTGACAATACTGCATTTAAAACAGGTTTTTTAATATTATCTTTTTTTTAACCTTCTATAGTGAATTGTTTTTAAATTATGATATAGTGACTGCATAGCAATTGCCAAGCAACCACCATAATTGTGATGTCAAGTAGATATGTTTGTTTATTATTGTCACTGTGAAGAACAATAGCATTTAGAGTCAATGGTACACTTAAGACCTCTGAAAAAAATGCCTTTTTATCCGATAACTGTTATTCAGAGTTAAGCTTTATGCGTCCAAACACACTTCTCAGGTACAGAAGTTTGGTGCTAACCAAATATAAAGCACATTTGAAATTCAAATGAAAAAAATAGTGGCGAAGCATTGTTTCTAGAGAATGACAATCATTTCCTCCACTTCTATCCTCTACTAAAACATCAGGAGTCCATACCAAACACTGCTTTCAGCAAAGATAAAACATTTCTGGACCGATTCATCACAGTGTTTTGGCCTGTTTACTACTCCCAGTAGCAGAATAGCATACAGATACTCTTTCCTCTGTGTGGGTTCAGTAGCTGCTGGGCATTCGTCCATTTTTTCATTTGTATTTGTGTTGTTTGTGGCTTCTCTTAGAAGTGTGTTTGAAGGGGATCTTTAATAATGTCCAAACCATCTGCAAAGGCCCAAAGCGTTACGAGCAGCAGCGAAACACAAACTTTCATCCAATCAGCAGTGTCGGTTCATCTCACGCATGCATTGCCATTAGTGGAAATGGACAAACTCTTCTGACCTGGTTCTATATACGCTGTGCGTCCTTTTAAAAACCCCAAGGTAAAAAAGCTTGAGTCCTGACAGGAAAGCTTTTCATTTCAACTTCAATCAACAGCAGTCATTGCATTCAGCCAGGAAACACTAATTCACACATCACCAGTGAAGAGATTTCAACCACCAACCTCAGAATAGACAGTGTGCGAAAACATCAACAGTTCAGCAGCGTTTGTCTGAAATTCCCTGGCAAGAGCGCTTGTTGCTTTTGAGCCTTTTGTTTTCACCCACATATGTTCGGCTGCTTTCAAGCTTGGAGAAACTAAATGAGCTCGCCGGTCATAACTTGGGATGTTTTTTTGCAAGATACGAAACTGTAATTGGATCACAAATGAAACTGAGCCAAGAGTTTGTGATATTTTGATGACCTGCTTCGTAATCAATATGAAAAAAAGCACACACTAAAAATACAAAGCATTGACCCAAAGATGAGGTATAACTCTTAATTGTTCCATGTGGGTAAGGTAATGCTATATATATATATATATATATATATATATATATATATATATATATATATATATTCTCTGCTGAATTCTCGCTCGTAAAGTTTTGATGGATGCGGATTGTAATCAAGGTAAAGACACCTAAATTTACCTTGAAAAAAGCTTGCAGAAAATACAGTTTTGTGAGAATTGTCGTTGAATCTGATGAATATAGCAAACGGTTCTGGTTGAATCTCCTGAAATGGCCATTTATGTAAATTTAAGGAAGGAAAATCGAACATAATGGAACATAATTTGTGATATACCTGTGAGTCCAGTAGGACACTGGCATTCGAACCCGTCGACCAGATCTACACAGACTCCGACTCCACACGGACCGGAGCCGCATTCGTTCTGCTCATCCTGGCACAGGTCGCCATGGAAACCCGCCTGGCACACGCACAGGTACTCGCCGCTGCCCGCTGGATATTTGATGTTAGTCACACACGTCCCTCCATTCATGCAGCCACATGGCCGTACTATCACCTGTAACCGTGGAAATGTGGTCAGAACCGTAAGGTAACGCAAATAGAAATGAAACTAAATCAACTTTGTGTTTCAAAAACGTAGAATTATTAAATTATATATATATATATATATATATATATATATATATACACACACACACACATAGCCTACACAGTATATATCACTTAGTTTATTTATTATCAATTGCAATCAATATTGTCAATATTTATATATTATTTAAATATTTATATTATTTAAATATATATATATACAGATAAAGATACAAAAAAAAAAAAAAAAAATATATATATATATATATATATATATATATATATATATATATATATATATATATATATATATATATATATATATATATATACATACTATTATATATACCCCTATAATATAGTATCTTAATTTTATAACTTACAAAAATTACAATTCAGTATATAATATATACACTTAATATTAAAAATATTGAGGTATATAGTAGCTTGCTGGCTTTTTGCAGCAGTGTTGCTAATTGCATACTCTCTCTCTCTCGACTGCATCTCTCAAACTCAGACAGTATTTAATAAGCGCTAGCAGGCAGGAAGCAGATGCTTGTTAGCCGTCTAGGCCCCTCAAAGGATATGGAGAGGAGGACGTTTGTCTTTCGTTGCACCGGCTTGATGTGACACAGGACTCGGGAGAATCCCGGTAGCTGAATTCTGCTGTCCTTATGCCGTGATAAGATATTTAACATACTGGGAACTCTAAATACCAACTCAAATGAAGGTAGTACGATGATGCTGAATGATTACCATATTCATATAGTATAGAATATACATGAGACTCCAAGGATCTCCAGAGAATATTACTGTATTACCATGGTACATATGCAAAAATGCAGCATTTTAGTTGTCTAACGTCATCTAAGCAAACCTGTTGTTTACACGTCGACTGGACCATAATCCAGTCCTGTTTCAATTAGTAGTTTAATCTTTCTATGAATAAAGGACCTATCTTTGAATGAGATCATATGCAATACAAGCTTGGCATTTACATTTATTAATTTAGCAGACTCTTTTATCCAAAGCGACGAACAAATTGATTCACTAAAATGAATCAGATTTCCCAATGCTACACATGAGGGAGGAAACAGTTTAGGAGAGCATATTCCATTATTGCCTCAACTCACACAATAAAATATGACAAAAACACAGTGATGTAACACTTCGTAATTCTACAACTCTGCTCATTAGAAAAAGTAGCTTGTTCCTGAAAATGCAACACTGTTATACTACTAAAATGTAGTCAAGTTAGTATTGTCGCTGCTTTTATTTATATACTTTTTAATTCACTTATATATTGATATAGAATACATTTTATTTTATTTTATTTTATTTTATTTTATTTTATTTTATTTTATTTTATTGTTGATTCAGTTCTCCACTTCAACTTAATGATCTGTTAGAAACAAAATAACAGTTTACAGGCTTGGAACAACATCATTTTTTATTGAGAACTGCTCTTTTAAGACATCCCAGAAGAGGTTTGGATCATTATTACAAAACTAACATTATTATTTATAAAACTAAAGTTTTCGTCATGTTTCATAGAAATTCATTTCTGCCTTAAACATAAAAATCAGTCAGGCATCAATCTCTCAATGTCTCTCACCTCCGCGGTAAATCTGCTCCGGGCATCACACTCATCAGACACAGTAAATTGAAAACTGTGCGTTTCCTCCTCGTGCACTTTCCAGATGAGGAGCCCGGCTGGGGAAATTGAGGCCCCTGGGGGCCCCGTCTCCATCTGGAAGAGTAGGGCCGAGCCCTCTGGGTCAGTGGCTGTGAATTGGTACACAAAATTCTCCCCTAAAAAGGTCTGCAGGCCGTCCCGTGGCTTGTGGAAGGTCGGCGGACGATTAGCTGCGGAAATGAGAGGGGAATTTCAAGAAAGAATACTGTGAAGGAATCGCAGACTCCCAGAGCTGATCTTCAGTTGCCAGATGATATTTTACACGGGACCAATAACGATAACTATAAAGACGACTGTATAGACCTCCACGCCAACATATGATAAAGTTCTGTTTATTATAAGCATGCGCTGCAGTTTTGTCGACTGCCGCTTTAAAAGCTTGAGCTCTATCAAGCAGGATGGATTCTGATTGGCTGTCAGTGTTTTTGTCATTCACCAGCTGAAAAACGAAATGCTCTGAAAGTGATTTCAACGATATCATTCCTTTGTCGTTATCGTTATAGTTGTGGCGTGGATTTCCTATTCTAAGAATTAGAATGATATATATATATATATATACACTCACCTAAAGGATTATTAGGAACACCATACTATTACTGTGTTTGACCCCCTTTCGCCTTCAGAACTGCCTTAATTCTACGTGGCATTGATTCAACAAGGTGCTGAAAGCATTCTTTAGAAATGTTGGCCCATATTGATAGGATAGCATCTTGCAGTTGATGGGGATTTGTGGGATGCACATCCAGGGCACGAAGCTCCCGTTCCACCACATCCCAAAGATGCTCTATTGGGTTGAGATCTGGTAACTGTGGGGGCCATTTTAGTACAGTGAACTCATTGTCATGTTCAAGAAACCAATTTGAAATGATTCGAGCTTTTTGCATGGTGCATTATCCTGCTGGAAGTAGCCATCAGAGGATGGGTACATGGTGGTCATAAAGGGATGGACATGGTCAGAAACAATGCTCAGGTAGGCAGTGGCATTTAAACGATGCCCAATTGGCACTAAGGGGCCTAAAGTGTGCCAAGAAAACATCCCCCACACCATTACACCACCACCACCAGCCTGCACAGTGGTAACAAGGCATGATGGATCCATGTTCTCATTCTGTTTACGCCAAATTTTGACTCTACCATCTGAATGTCTCAACAGAAATCGAGACTCATCAGACCAGGCAACATTTTTCCAGTCTTCAACTTTCCAATTTTGGTGAGCTCGTGCAAATTGTAGCCTCTTTTTCCTATTTGTAGTGGAGATGAGTGGTACCCGGTGGGGTCTTCTGCTGTTGTAGCCCATCCGCCTCAAGGTTGTGCGTGTTGTGGCTTCACAAATGCTTTGCTGCATACCTCGGTTGTAACGAGTGGTTATTTCAGTCAAAGTTGCTCTTCTATCAGCTTGAATCAGTCGGCCCATTCTCCTCTGACCTCTAGCATCAACAAGGCATTTTCACCCACAGGACTGCCGCATACTGGATGTTTTTCCCTTTTCACACCATTCTTTGTAAACCCTAGAAACGGTTGCGCGTGAAAATCCCAGTAACTGAGCAGATTGTGAAATTCTCAGACCGGCCCGTCTGGCACCAACAACCATGCCACGCTCAAAATTGCTTAAATCACCTTTCTTTCCCATTCTGACATTCAGTTTGGAGATCAGGAGATTGTCTTGACCAGGACCACACCCCTAAATGCATTGAAGCAACTGCCATGTGATTGGATGATTAGATAATTGCATTAATGAGAAATTGAACAGGTGTTCCTAATAATCCTTTAGGTGAGTATACACACACACACACACACACACACACACACACACACACACACATATATATATATATACATATATATGCACATATACATATATATATATATATATACACACATATATATGCACATATACACACATATATATATATATGTATATATATATATATATATATATATATATACACTGTATATATATATTTTTTTTATTATTTTTTTTTTTAATATTATTAATTAATAAAAACATTTTATTATATATGTTACTTAGACAGCAAAATGAGAAATGTCTCACATGGAACAAACAGGCACAAAATGAAAATCTGTTTTTGTAATATCTGGCATGATGACATTTGTGGGATAAAATCTGATTTAAAGCATCATGCGTTCGTTTCCGACGGTTATTTCCCACTTCTTGTTTCTTGAGAAACTTGACAAAAATCTCAACGTGGAGCAAAAATATCCATCTTAAGTGACATGCAATTATCCACAACAGAACCACAAAAAATAAACCAACCCTGATCTTGGAATATGAAAGCATTCTCTGCAACAATATGTCACTCATATTCAAAATCTCATTCTCGAGCAGCATGATGTATATGAGTTTGCGTGTTTCTGGCTGGGAAATGTCAACTAACAACAAAATGGATCCATAAATCTGTTCTGACATCATAAGGTAAACAAACCCAATGCATAATAACATGATAAAATTCAACTAAACATACTGTACCGTTGCCATTTTATAAAAACAAACATGCAAACAAAGTAAAAAAACCCCACAAAAAAACATGCTAATTGTTTCAAAATGGTCTGACGTCTATTTTTCTAATTTCCTCAGTTATGCAACAGTTCGGCTGCAGTACAAATGCTCATTTGAATCACTTAACATTTAAAATTTCTTGATGATCATCTCATCTAAATTTAATTTGTCTGCATGAATGAATGGACTCTCAATTTTGCCACAGAATGGTGAAAAAAAAGCATGGCAGAGGCACAAGGGAAATAACTATCAGGAAGATAAGTGGGTGTGAGGTGAATGGGTAATGTTCCTTCAAGCTGAGTGTGTGGTGTGTGTGTGTGCGGAGTCTTCAGATAGCATCAGTCCGGACCTCATTTGCAGTGCAGGCAAACAGACGGATGTTTACTGGTGGTTCTCGCTGTACACAGGAGTGTGGATGGGGAGTTTTTGCTGAAATTAAATGCAACATGATTCCTAAAGAACTTGACATTTGGTATGTTTGTGTTTGTTGCTTGCAGTTGTGTGTGTAATTGTTTTGCTATTTTGTTTTCTTCAGTTTTTGTAAAAACCTAATAAAACCTCTAAGATTTACATTCACTCTTAAATATGACTTGTGTGGTTGGCTTGTATATGACTTAAATATATTTTGTTATTAATCATAAGTTATTAAATATAATAAACATACACATTTGTGAAAAAATCAATAAGATACGTGAGGATGTGTGTCAGAGTGTTTTTACCACAGTAAAAGCTGGTTCATGTTTACACCACTTTGCATCATGCTCAACAACACCTCTTAGCTGGTAAATCCACTACAGTTCTCTTTGCCACACTAACGTCCAATACTTCATCAATGTCCTATAAACATCCTCCAGTGTTGCAAATGTCAAGTCTACTGAGACGAAAACAGTATTTAAAAGAACCTAATGAAATATTACACAAAGTCTTCTCAGTGTGATAATAAAACCAAAACTAAAGTTTATGACCTAATGCTTTACTTCATTTTTTGCAATGCTGTAAAATCCGGAAATGTAATGTCAGCAAATTGAAATTCACAGCTAGCATATTCCAGCTGACTCGCCACATAACATCTCTGTTTAGCTGCTGTAATAAAGTCAAAATCAAAGTAATAGCAAGACAGCGCATCCTTTCAGATCTCCCCTACTTTCTTTTATAGTTCGATAATGAATGATACAGTAAGTGCCTCACACAATATTCAGTTAAATACATGTTGTCAGTCAGTCTAAACAGCTCTTCTTTATTTTATAGGACTTTTTTAGAGCAGGGGTGCATGGGATTCGAACCTACATCTGCCATATGAACATCATGGCTCAATGCATCTGCAGCATTTTATGAAATACTAGACCACAGCTCGTATTTTAGATCTTTTTGAACGGATTTGTCTTTATTAGCACTAAATTAGATTTCAATTGGACTGTGCTGTAGAAGGTTGATGGGTCGCGTCCAATGGCTGTTTAGACTTGTAACTTTATTTATAGTGTAATGGTGTGCTTGTAACAAGTACAGATAATGTTCAATAATGTGAGCTATTGCCGTAAGATCTCGGTTTGACTTCACATCGACTGTGTTTACCTTGATTAATGGACCAGGTGTATTTGGAGGCCGTGGAGTTACACAGGAGACACGGAACAGAAGGGCTGGAGTCTCCCTCGGCAAAACACATCCCATCTATATTACACGTCCTCTCCTGAGAGAGAGAGAGAAAGAGGGAAGAACTGTTATTATTGTTAATGAAAACTTATTAAAGAAGGTCTTTAAGAGATACAAACAAACTAAATTAATAATACTAACATAAATACATAACTGGGAAAATAATAAGATGAACTAAATTATATTAAACTAACCTAAAAAACTGAATCTAAAATAATAATTAAATTAAAATAATAATAAACTGTGACACTGTAATAAATTGAAAGTAAACTAAATGACATGAAACTAAAATAAAATAAAAATATAATAATAATACAATATAATATAATAAAAATAGAAAAACTGAAGACTAAACTACTAAACTACATTTTCATGGCTATATCAAAAATGTCCACAAAATAATTTTAGGGTTGATTTTTAGGGCTGTCAAAAGATTAATCGCGATTAATCGCATCCAAAATAAAAGTTTGTGTTTAAATAATATATGTGTGTGTACTGTGTATAATTAAATTTGTATATATAAATACACACACATGCTTGTATATATTTAAGAAAAATGTGTAATTTATATATAAAAAATAATATAATATAATAATAATATAATATTATATAAATTATATATAAATATATACAGTATATGTATGCAAATATTTCTTAAATATATACATGCATGTGTGTGTATTCATATATACAAAATAATTATACACAGTACACACACATATATTATGTAAACACAAACTTTTATTTTGGATGCGATTAATCGTGATTAATCTTTTGACAGCCCTAATTTTATTTTATGTCAACTTTAATTCAATTAATGAAAACGTTATAGCATTAAACATGAAAATGTGCTAGACACTGATACTAAACTAAACTAAAACACAACTAGAACATAAAAAATAAAACTAACAATGATAGCGAAAACTAAACTGAATAAAATTCAAAATAAAATAATGAATACAATCTAAAATTCAAAACTTTTATTATAACCTTAAAAATTAAAAACCTAAATCAAAACTAAATAAAAGGAAAAAATTATAGTGTGAAAAAAGTAACAAAATCAAAAATCTATTTGAATTTTTTTAATAATAATACAAAAAAATTCAACTATTATAACCCTGCTCATATTTTTATCCAAAGTGACCTTTTTGCCTTCAGTTTGTGCTTTCCCTGGGATCATTGTTGCCAAGTCCATGGTTTTCCAGCGGAATTGGGCTACTTTTAAATTGTTGCCGCAATTTACTTTTAAATTGTCAACCCTCGTGGGTTGATTTTCACCACTGTACATAAGATTTCAGTGCTCAAACACCCCCAAAACACCCCAAGACGTACAAATTCAATGGATAATTTGGCCTAACGACGCTTTTGACTGGCCATTGGGCTACTTTTGTTGCACAGACCTGGCAACCCTGCTTGGGATTCGAACTTACAACCTTGTTGTCGTTAGTGTTCAAATTTAGCCATTAAGAAAGAAAGAAAGAAAGAAAGAAAGAAAGAAAGAAAGAAAGAAAGAAAGAAAGAAAGAAAGAAAGAAAGAAAGAAAGAGGATTCCATGTGTGGAGATGCTCACGGTTACTGCGGCTCAAACCAACTTCCCCTGTCAAACCTTTGAGATAAAGCTCAGCCGTCTTTGCTATAAACCACCAAAGCATATAGCCTGGCACCGATAGCATCTCTATATTTCAAGTTTTTAATATCCAGTGGGACGTGTAAGTCGCAGCGCCCGGAGGACATGCGCGGCAAATCAGAGAAGATAAACACAGACCAAAACGGATCCACCTAGATAACTGATCTCTCACGGTGAGATTACATGCTATGTGGCAGTCGGAAACCCAGAGAAAGAAAGCAAGAACGAGCGAGTATATCAGGTGCTCAAGGGATTGGTTACTCCGTCAGTCTTTGGTCTCAATGTCGTGAATAATATCTGTTTTCCACATCCACGCTCTGGGGTTTTCCAACACACACCCTTGTGGCCTCGCGTATCGCTGCTGTCCTGTTGCAGTTAAGACAGTACACAGGCTATGACAGACTTTTTGCCTTTTGAGTTGTTAAACTCGCATCCTCAGCGACTTCTTTTCCAGTGGAAAATCCAGGCCATTAGTTGAGGAAGTCATTTCGCGCAGAGTGAATATAAAGTTCAGGATGATGGACAGATGGATAAATGAACAGAAGGGCCACAAGGGAAGTTGTGCAGGAACAATCATGGATGGTTTTAACACAGTACTAGAAACAATCTTCATTCTAAAGCAATTCAGAATCTGTTTAGAGGATTTTAAACCAAACAGGGGTTTCTGAACAATTACAGTATTGAAATATCTCTTCTTTATATTCTTCTCCACAAATTTTTGTAATTAATTCAGATCAAACTATACAAACTATACTTAAAGATAAATAGTATTAATAAATTATATTATGTTTTATTATTAAAATATATGAAATCTCCTATTAATATTATTAATTTTATATATCCAAGTGCTGTCAAATCGATTACTCACGATTAATCGCATCAAAAAGTTTGTAAAAAAATAAAATAAATAATAATAATTATATATATATATATATATATATATATATATATATATATATATATATATATATATAACTTTTTGATGCGATTAATCGTGATTAATCGTGATTAATCGATTTGAAAGCACTTGGATATATAAAATTCATAGTAATAATAATAATAATTAGTATTATTATTTAAAATTATATTTTTTCACATTTTCTATGCTAATTGTTGATGAAAAACGAGGAATGGACGACTATTTCCAATCTATTGGCCTATTTAAGACTATATTATTACCTTCAACTTGCAACGTCCAGAGGGAATCACACACGACTGGCAAATACCGTCATAAAGGGTTAAAAATTTCCCCTTGCTGTACTGACGACCATCATTGGTCACCTGAAGAAGAAAAAAGAGAGATAGAGAGGTTTAAATACATATGATAAATACACAAATATACATTGTGAGTGGATGTGTGACCATTCACTCAAGGTCAAAAAAGTAAGTAAAACAATTTTATTTAATTTTTAAGGTGTGCAGTCAATCAGCCATTGTGTATCGAAAAATAAAGAAATTTTGTGATAAAGACAAACTAATTCCACATTATGCTGTTTATTACATGGCTTCTTATAAAAATTTGTTACTTGGTCTGACCAAGTTACTTGGTAAATTTGACATGAATATTGATTTGAGTCATTAAAAGAAATATTTTAAATATCTTTAAAAAAAAACAGGTAAATATGTGTGTTGCCATTGTAAGCAAAATAAACTTTTTCATTAAGATAATGCAAAATGCATATTCAGAAATATTTATGATCTGCAAACTTTCTAAGTTCATCCGCCACTGGCAGGTGATGCAAAAAAAGCATGTCTTCTTGTAACACTTCAGAGCATCTTTAGCAGCACTAGTTTGAGTAAATCCAAAAGCGAGGTTAATTTTTCAACCCCTCAGTGAGTGTTTAATCCCACAAGCCTTTGAGATTAATGCGGGCAGGAGTTTAGGTGGATTTCGAGATGTATTACCTCACAGATTCGTCTTTGCCCCGACCTTCAGAGACACCCTGTGGCTCTTTGAACATTGCAATTTATGTTAATGATCCTCATCACGGGCTATCCATTTTTTACATAAGTAAACACACTCATTAACACACACACACACATAGATCAAGGCCCACTTTGGGACCAAGCGATGAGGTCAATGATCACACAACCTGAATTGAGTTTACAAACTTTTTAATGTTTATGTTCGCCATATACTTAAAGATAAAGTCAGACTGGTTTCCTATATGGGCCGCCAAAGCATAAAAATGATTAAAATGATTGTGTTGCCTTTATGGCTGTCATTCAGAACGGAAGAGCTCTCCTCCATCTCATGGTTTGATGATTTCGACAGATATAATATTTTAAAGCGCCCAGGTACGCATCATTTAGCTTGGCCTCAAACAGCGCGTGCGACCGGCATAAATTCAGGCTGATTTTAAGCGTTAAAAACCCATAACTGTGAAGGAGACTTCGTGTGTAATTACATTTTCGCCAATACAGAGAAGCTAGCGCTTCATCTTTCAATCACAATGGAAAGTTTAGAAAAAGATGGTCTGCTTTTATCAGACCGATGACATTTTGATTCATGCAGTCACTGCAAAAAATGGCAGTGGAAAATCAATCTCACGAACCCTTGGACATTTCCCTGTCCCTGAGATTGATGGACAGGTACCTTAATCTCCCATCTGGCATAGGGCTGCTCGCTGGCCGTGAAGTCCACCGTGTCGACGGCCATGTTGCCGAGTCGAGGGACGGCGCAGTCCACCGCTTTGGAGCTCAGGAAGGACGCTTTGGTTGTCCCTTCCTCTTCAGGGATCCAAACTCCATTTGTGTGCTAAAAAACATCAACAAAAAAAGAATTGATTTGTGGCAATAGAAGTACATTTTAGCATACTTTTAAAGCATGAAAATAATGTACTGTAAAATGTGAACTGGATGTAATGTTTTCAGACACTTAAAGCGTAACTCTCGCCAAAATGTGACCTAGGGTATTTTTGTGAATCTACCTGAGGCTAACTTTCGTTTAAAAGCATAATTAGGATGGAAACGCCACTTTTAAGTTTGACCGTATTTTCGTTTTCGGTCAAATTGCCTTTTGAATGGGAGTGCTTGGGGCACGACTATGATAGCATCAAAATCGCTATTTTTAAAACACTAAGAAGGCTCGACACAACATGAAACTTTGCTCGAAGTATCACCAGGGGCTCTACACATGAACTCCAGCATTGAGAACATTGTTTGTGTACACAGTGTTTACTAAAAAGAAAGATTTTGAACAACTCACTGTAGCTGTTGTTGTTTCCGTCCGCCGCCATTTTGTCCGTCAAAAATAGTCGATCTCCGAATGCAATGTAACAGGGAGGAGAGTAAAGATGGAAAGTTCTATATAAATTCACGGATAATTTATTGTTTTGTCGTTAGTGAAAATCAATATTGACCTTGTATTTGAAAAAGGATCCTCATATAAGAATCAGTTCATTCGCATTCAGAGGTCGACTATTTTTGACTGACAAAACGCCGGCGGACGGAAACAACAACAGCTACAGTGAGTAGTTCAAAATCTTTAATTTTTAAGTGACTTTTTTTCTTTAAATTCAACAAACTTTTATCAGAAGATACGCTAAAACTTTAGGATATGCATGTCCTTCAGTTGTTTGAGATAAAACTCAATATTCACCTCTGACCCTTCATTGTTTGAGAGAAACAGAAACAGCTAGAATAATGAATGCCAAATCAATTTGTTAAAATGGGATGACCCCACACAGGAGGTGAAATGCCTCCTGGGAAAAGACAGCGAGAAAAGGGGTGGTTCAGGAATATGCGAGTGGTGGACTTTAAATGAGAGAAAAGCATAAAGGGAGCATATTCAGAATTACATGGTGGATACTTTTTTCCCCCCATTACATCTACATTTTTTGAGGTATAAAAATAATATAATTTTTATTTATTAACCTTTGGTTTAACCTCAAATGCATTTAATATGCTCCTCTGGCTTATTCAAAACCCACTCAGAAGTCGTTATTGAAGAAGACATGGCCTTTTTATAGATTCAGAAGTACTAAACTGTACAAGGTTAAGAATGATTTTGAGTTATTGGGGTCTCAGATTATGAGGGTCAAACCCAGCCCTGCAGGGCAGCGTTATAACATCATTAAATTAACTTCAAGTGTAAAGCTTTTAAGTAAAACAGACAATTTAATAAAAGGGCAACCAGCCGATAATCACAGCACATAATGTGTGCGTTTGCATGTTGTTTACCAGTCTTACCGCACCGTGTTTTCTTTGTATGTGCTCTGCTGTGTTGACTGATCACTGTATTTATTGCTTTCTTTATCTCATCAGATATCCCCCTATGTCGTTCCCCTCATTCTTCTAATTAAATATACAAACAGATGGCAAGCATGTATTAAAAAAAGCCATGCTAAGATTCATAAAAACTCTTTGATGAAATATTAAAGAAGACAGGCTTAGAAGAGTCGAACGCGATCTTAGCCATTATAATAAACAAAATAAAACGCAATTAAACTAAGTGCAAATAGCCCACCTTGTTGGCAGAGGCTATTTACACTAACTCTGCACACTGGCGTCTGGTTGGGCTAGACAAAAGTATGGAAGGATGCTGGTTTGTCAAAAGTAGCAATAGTGAGGCGTGTGTTTTGACGCTAAAAGTTTTGACGCAAATCGACCCGAGTTTGAATCTGACTTTTGCCAAAATCGCTCTACTCCCTTTTCCTATCACATATGAAACCGAAAAGGCATTTATTGTCAATAAAAATTAAGAATATTGTGGAATGTTTATTAAGTGGAAATAAAGTGTATTACGTCTGTTTAAAACCCTCTGAGGTCGACAAACGCGCCGGCGCGTTTTGCTGGATTTTCTCCACATTGTAGCACTATAAACTTAAATTTCTCCGTCATTTATGGTCATACAGAAAAAATAAATATAAAAAAAGAATCTGTGGTATTTCTACTTTTGTATGTGTCCACTTCCAATCAAATCAAAACATTGTGCTTTTGTAAAATAAAGAAAATAAACAGTGTGTGCGTTCTGCCTCTCCGTCGCGGTGAACTTTTTTTTCTTGAGCACGTCTATAAACTGAAACAAAACTCAGCGAATACTTGTCACACATTTATGAGCCATACACCTTTATAAACATTTAAGTGTGTACTTTTAAATGATCGGATTCAAAACGAAAACAAATATTCTCTGTTTAAGTAATTTGTATAAAACCAACAAGATTTCCAGCTTCTCAAACGCTTCCTAATTATTTTTAATTCGGCCACGCCCACTCGCGCAAAAGATATTCACATGCAAATCTCCACATGGAACGCGATCGCCCTCATTACCTCAACAACAAAACACTTCACTTCACTTTTCGTCGAGTTTGAAAGACGTGCCTGAGCTTACATTGGATTTACATCAGAAGAAGAAGAACGATATTTGAAGACAAGAAAGATAAGGTAAGTAATTCTTACATATTAGTTTGCTATTGTTGCATAAATTTCACATTGCAGTTGAACTGTTGCTAGATATATGGTGAATATAATATTTAGACCCGTGTTTACTGTTACTGTGTTTGTGGATATCTGCTCAAACGTAGATAGGCTATGTATATGGTAGGCCTAACCATAATGTTTTATATTTGATCGCAATCGCGTTTTAATGTATCATATTTTTGATCGCGATCGCGTTTTAATGTATCATATTTTTGATCGTGATCGCGTTTGAATGTATCATATTTTGGAAAAGCAAAACGCTCCAAACGGCTTCATGTTTTTACTATTATCTCATTTCATATCATCATAACGAATGGAAACATTTGAAGTAACATGATAATCAATATATTTTTCTCTAGCTTAGTTGTTACTGAAATCTTTTTGAAAATATATATAGGCTGCTATATTGTTATTATTTTATGCAGCACTGCGCATAGCCTATACCTACAAGGCACAACAAACCTGGTGTTCATTATATGTTGTTGGAAACATTTGTGTGAGTGTGTGTGTGTATTCTGTGAATTTTAAAAAGCAATTTTAACAAGAAAAATCTAAAATGTATTCCCAAAATCGTGCAGGCCTTTCTCTTGATATTAGTATGTTCTTTTTTTTTTTTTTTTTCAGGGCCCAGATGCCACTGAGTCCTGCTGACTTAAACATTCACAGTACATGTCACAGTACATGAACATGGTAAAGTGAAAATCAAACACCTTAGAAAATGAAAGGTATGTACAATGTTTTTAGGAATGGCACAAAGGTCTCTTTCTTCAATAAGTGCTTTTTTGTTGTGTATCTTTGGATTATGTTGTGTTGTAAATAAATCCAAACAATTTTAAAAGCCATTCTTTTTTAAATCTCCTCATTCTTTGTGCAAGGTTGGTCAGAATGATGGGCCCTGATAAGCTCCTAATAGGGCCATTAGGGAGGTTCTTTGTCTTTCTCAGGTGTGGAAAGCTTTCATATTAATGAGGTGATCCGCCCCTTCGCATATTGCTTTCTAACACAAAACACGTCGTAAAATTTTTAAATCAATATATTGTCTTCTCTGAATGAGCAGTCAGGGTGATTCTCACATAGTTTTAGAGCAAATATTCTAGGCTACGTGATACAATTTTCAAAAGTCTTGTGAAGAAATAATCAGTATGGGTTTCATGACCTTATTTCAGTGAGAATTTATTTTTGTATTTTCACAAACCACGCATAAATGTCATTATCTCAAAACTACAAACTTTTACATACATGCTGCTGATATATTATTGTAGCAGAGTTTGTGCTGAATACAGTGTAATTAGACTTTAGCCATGAAAATGTCACAAGTAACAGAAATAACCACAAATGTCAGAGCATGTCAGAACACCTCCAGGGCCCAGAAAACAGCTCAGACCTCAGAGGGTTAATAATAATGAGGTTTTTTTTCGGTTAGTGGTAGGGAGGGCTTTATTATGGAAGCTTGTTTTCGCCACAGAATAAAACATTTTAAAAGATAATTGCGACTTTTTATCTCACAATTGCGAGTTTACATCTCGCAATTCTGATAAAGTCAGAATTGCGTGAAATAAAGTCGCAATTGCATGTTATAAAGTCAGAATTGCGAGATATAAAGTTAGAATTGCGTGAAATAAAGACGCAATTGCGTGTTATAAAGTCAGAATTGTGAGATATAAAGTCAGAATTGCGTGTTATAAAGTCAGAATTCAGACTTTTTTTCTCGCAATTGCGACTTTATCACGCAATTCTGACTTTATAACACGCAATTGCGAGTTTATATCTCGCAATTCTGACATATTTTCTCAGAATTGTGAGATATAAACTCACAATTGTGAGATATAAAGTCCAATTCTAAGGAAAAAAAAATTTTTCACTATTTTTTCACAGAATAGTTTATATCTCACAATTCTGACTTTATAACACGCAATTGCGACTTTATTTCTCAGAATTGCGACTTTATATCTCGCAATCGCTACTTTATATCTCGCAATTCTGACTTCATATCTCGCAATTCTGAGAAAAAAAATCAGAATTGTGAGATAAAAAGTCGCAATTATTATTATTTATTTATTATTCAGTGGCGGAAACAAGCTTCCATACTTTATTGTCCCATATATACTGTACGTCATAATAATTTGCCTAATAAACACAAATGAAATCATTCATGTCTCACCTTTAATCTGATCACGAGACACGCAAGGCCAGGTGAGTCGATGAAACCCAGCCCGAAAACCCTCACGCTGTCACAGTCGAACTCACGTACATCACACAAACCACCGTTCTCAAGATCGGTGACTTCTATTGGCTGACCTGAGGAAACCAAAGAAACAGAGAATTTACAGTAATCTGAACAAATATGATATTGTTAGGGGTTTGTTTAAATAACCTTAAGAAGTGCATTAGTATTAGTTCCTTTAGTAGTCTCTAGGGGCGTGGCCTGTCCGAGGGGCGTGGCCTGTGAATTGGTATTGACATTGTATTTTTACCACTCAAGAATACACGCATATACACACTTGCTTGGTACTAAGCACGCAATTTTGGGAGAAAACTGATGCACTTTTCAGGGTTTCAAGGTCCCAACCAATGCTCCTTTGTCATTTATCTCAACGACCTCATACAAAACAAGTACAGGAAAAGTCTTTCAGTCGAATGAGACTGCAAAAGTCTGCAGTCTACTCATTGTTGATTCATTGAAAAGGCACTATAGGAGTCTCGTTAAACCCAGAAACTCTATTGTAAATTAATGTGAAGTCCTTAAAAATGCACTCTGCCGAAAACATCCTATCCTTTGCGAAAACCACCAAATAAAGTTTACGGGACTCAAATGGAAAAATGCAACACTGGCAGTTTGAAAGACGCCAAAACGAAAGTCATTTCTAAGTACATTGCCACTAACAAACACACAAACCAAACAATCCAGGCTTTAAGCTATACAAAATATTCAGCCTGCTGGATTCTGACCTTGCCAGCCTGCATTTGCCATTAAACAGAGAACGGATACATACTGAAAATATTACAGTATAATTAGAGCTGTGGAGTATAATGTTCTCTATAACTGAGGTTCTTGAATAATGCAAACGAGTAAATATGAGCTTGTTTGGGCGTCTCTCAGGCCTTATAAAACACAACAACATTTAATATAGTTTCAGCGACAGGCTGAAATGACTGTACCGAGGCAGCATTACGCTTGCTTAATGCCATTATCACTCCCATCTTGACTCATTTCAAATCAGTGTTTTTATTACCAGAGCATAACCTTACGTTCGGATCTCCGCAGGGTGGAAGTTTATTTAAATCACATATCTGAGACACAAACGAAAATGGATGTTCTGGGACGGTATGCAAAACTAAACCATAAGTGGTGAATATCTAAAAAAAAAACGAGATGGAAAACAATAAGAGATATGAGAGAAAATGGTCCTCAGAGGAGAACAATTAAGCACAGAAGTGAGTGCTAATGAATTTTCGCCTCATCAAAGAACTTCCTCCAGATGGTCTCATTTTGTGTAATTTTACACTTGGTAAAAAAAAAATTGCAATAAAATAATTACAAAAACAAATCGCCCCCTAGCACTGTTTAGGAAAGATATACTACCATCAGAGACATTCAAGTTCATTTTAAATTATTTTTGAAGACAAATTTGTGACATTAGTACCACTTCTGAAGAAGAAATTTTGATATTAAATGTTTTGTTTGCTTAAAAATCTTAAAATCATATAAAATTATCTCATGTGATGCATTTTCATAAACATTTTTGCATGCATATTTAGCTTGTCATTTAATTTCTATAATATAATATAAATAAAAAATAAATTATTACTAATATATATTTATATACCGGTATATAGTGTATATGAGTGTAATGCTGTTGACTCTTGGATGCTAATGACCAAAAAAGACTTGTTTCAAGAATGCTACTTGTGACATCTGAATTAAACAATTAGCATGTTATGTAAATTAAAAATCAATTAGCAAGCAATTAAAATGTTATTAGCAATTGAACCAAGGATCATTATGGCTTTACCACAAAAACTAGGACTTTAAAAAAAGCTTAATCCTCACTTCAGGAGTGCCACAGATATGCCTTCCTTATTGCCTCGGAGATCAACAATTTCCAGCTCAGCAGGTCAGTGAGGTGATTTTCAGACTTTCCCATGATTCACTCTGTTCCCGAGCTCCTAAAATGCAGTTCTGAACCAGACAAGCCTCAAGCATTGACGCAGTATGCGCACACACATACACACACTCACACACTGTCCCTGACCGGCCAGGAAGGGAGCGTGAGAGATATTCAGGAGTTTTTAATCTCTGCCACAAGGGCGAACACTTGTGCTTTATGTTTGAAGAGAAATGATAAATGAGGAGCGATCGGATGACTCACTAAACCTGCCTGTAAAAAATAAAAAAATAAAAATGAATCCAAGCAGAGTCCTTTCTGCAGAATGTGACCCCTGCCTCACTGCTGAATATCACAACTGAATGAAGGTAAAAGTGAGGTTTTCCAGATTGTTCCACTATTGAATGAAACCCAGATATGCAAAGGTATTGAATCTGGTCTGATTGCCTTTTCTATAGACTTGATTTTCACTCTACCTGGAATTATGGGAAATAAAGAGTAGTATCGCCTTATTCTGAAATGATTCCTGGACACCTTTCATTGAGGCAGTAATAGCATAAAATGTGCCAGAAGACTAAGGACAATATGTGTGGAAACCTGAAATCTAACCCTTTATTTCTTCTTATTTCTAGGTGAATCTAATGACCTTCAAGCCTGCAAATGTACCCAGGATGCACCATTCTTACATTACAGGAATCATTCAGACAAAAATGAAAACTCTGTCATTATTTACTCACCCTCATGTCATCCCAAACTAATATGTTGTTATTTTGTTGTTCTTGAAAGATTCAAGCTCTCATTATACAGAAAAAATGTCCCTTATTCCGCTCTACATGCAGAAAATAAAAACAGCATATGGGTTTGGAACATCATGAGTTCATAAATAATTAATGAAATTTCATTTTTGGGCACACTGTCCCTTTAAAAGGGTCATGGAGTGGCATTGGTCCTGTTATACCATTCACATTTCCAAACATTCCTTTTCCAACCATATTCTATTTTTGGGCTTTTTGATGCTTGTAGTATAGTAGAGAAAAGATAAAAAAAAAATGAGAGGGGGAATGGGGTCGGTTAATGTCATTTGCCAAATTTTATGTCAGCATCACGACTCAATGTATCAGGCTAACTTATGAACACTAGAAAAAAACAATGTTGCACAGTATACACTGTATACTATTTAAAAAATATAGTAAGTGAAACAGTGGCATGCGGTTATCATCTTAAAATAAAAATGGTTATTGATTCAACTTTGTGGAAAAACATCTTAAATTTAGGCTTTCCAATCAAATAATGAAAGACAAAAAATAGCTGTAGTTATTACTTTCATCAATCTGGAATTGTGAATAAAGTGTGCTCTGTTGTACACTTTGATTAATGTAGTATGGAGAGAACTAGCATACAATATATAGTAAACATACACTATATACTACATACAGGAGAAATAATAGCATGCTAACACAACTATTCGCAAATCATGAGGCCAAAAGTTAGTACAAACAAAGTGAAGACATGCAAAAATCCAAATTTGACTGGATGAAGTGCAAATAAAGTCAACCAAAAACGCTTAGGTATAAATGTTTCATTGGCTTCAGAAAAAAAAAAAAAATGAATGGGGTTCCCAGATGTAGAAGAGGCATCAGCCGATGATCAGTTGGGCAATTAAGCAGATTTATCTAGCCGTCCTCCCTGTGCTACCTTGCACGTTGATCCTAGCGTGGTTGCCATAAATCAGAATTCGCTCTTGGAGAGGTTGAAAAACGTCAGTCTGTGATAAACAGCCCTCTCTAGCGCTCCTAATCTGCTCGCTAATTTGTGTTAAAACTGCCATTTCGTCACCAAGTCAGCCCCAGGGAGCATGCGAAAAACGTTGAGGAAGATAGCGGCTTAGCGAAGATCCCAATGCTAATCAGCGAGCGGGCATGGGCGTCTGGCACAGTGCCAGGCGTTAGCATACCGGCATAACTATATCTCATTGACATGAATGTTGGCTGGGAAAGCTAATGGCACTTCTGAGCCTCGTCGCTATTGCCAGAAACAATCAGTCGATAAACACGCTCAACGACTCTGCCGTTCCGAAAGGAGTTCCATACATCATTTCAAATCATTCATAAAATCAATAAAAAACACACTTGCACAAATGCAAGCCATCTGCAGTTTCTTTGAAGACATGCTTGAGGGAGTAGGAAATTATTCTTCGCAGAGTGTAAAGAAAAGGAATAAAGAACAACAGCATCCAAAGCAAATATAATTAAAAGGAACTGAAAGCGTACAACAAACACTAAAAATACATACATGATGAAAAGAGCTGGCACAGAAAAAAAAAAAAGTTATCTAATGCCACAGAAATGCTCTGGTACTTTGACCACCATCTGGTAATGGCAGCTGTAGTGAACACTGTACTTGAGCCAAAGTACAGGATTTTAATCACAGACATTTGGACAAAAGAGCAGTACAACTCTGACCCATAAAGATACAACATCACATCACACTAGAGAGTCATCCACTTACAAAACAATGCCTGTAAATGCAATGATAAATTGCTGAACCTGTCACGTCAACTGCCATTTGTGCAGTACACAACTTTCAAGCTCTAGTGTTATCTATAGAGGCAAAAAATCATAATTTCCTTCGAAAGTCAGTTTGCAGTGTTGCATTTCACCCGCTTTTCCTTCAGGAACAGGAACTGATGTCACTTTTTAAACAGGAAGTGATAATGCAAGGATTTGGAAAAGGAAATCTTCTTCTGAGAAAAAGAGTCTCCTCCAGAGTTTCAACAATATATGCTAAGATCAACCAAGATTCTAAAAGATCTCAGTATGAACTCAAACGTTCTCGTCAAAATATTCCTAGACCAAATTATCTAAGATTTACTGCAGTTGACTTTGATTTTATGTTTTTGCACTGTGTTGTCAACAGTTGTCTCATTTGTGTCTCAACTATAAGGAACTTTAGGAAAAACACCTTAAAGTTGATACTTAACAGAAACATAACCTTAACATTAAGTCACCTGTGAATGAACAACCTCTGATCAATAAAACTCCTTTATTCCCCACTTTCCCCAGGCCGCCTGAACAAAACCTCAACAACTTTTATCTACAAATGTGGTCCCTACTCAAACTCCACAACCCCCTGCAGGTTGTAATGTTGTAATACCCCATATGGCTGCTTATTGATGGATATTTTGCATACATTAAACCCAAAGTGTTTCTGATAATCGGGGATCCCTAGGGGACCACATTTGAAGCAACAGATGGATGTCAAAACAATCACTTACTGATGGTGAGACTGCAGTCATAAAAGCTGTAGCCTGGATAACACTGACATCCCCACTCTTCACATTGCCCGTTCCCATTACAGAAGTTCGGACAACGTAGGGCCGTTGCAATATCCGCCAACGGTCTGGAAGCTCCTTGAGAACGATGGGTCCGGTTCTCCAGCCACTTTTTCTCACATTCGTTCTCTAGGAAGGGCACGAGTGCGTCCTCCCAGGCCAAATCATCTTTCAACTGAAGATCCAGGATGCAGAGATCCACAGCTTCTTCCAGGCGTCGACCCAGCAGACTCTTGCATGCCGTGCCCACAGTTGAGTTCGCCAAGGCCAACTGGCAGACCTCCAAAGCTTTGGCAGAAGTGAGGCCACTAGGTGTCGGCCAGGAAGGGTAGGCAGCTGGACGGCTGGAGGAGCGGTGGTCATCTGGAAAGAAGTAGGCGAAACTTTCGAGGTCGGTCTGGCTTAGGGCCTGGACAGTGTAAATGGGTAGAAAGTCAAGGGTTTCTCTCTTAGGCCTTCCACCCGAACTTAGTAAGGGCACCTTAAATTCATTTAAGTGAGGGGCGTCAACTTTAAATAATAAGTCCAATTCTAACTCCTCTACAGAAGGAGAGTTGTCTGCCTGACCTTGGGACACCTGAGACTCCAGTTTAGCACCTTTCATCTCGGCTAACTCTAACACGTCAGCCAATGTCTCCCGCTTCCGGACATTACGGGCAGAGATAGGTTTAATGGCGTACTCGGCAGTGGCATCTTTGAAGGGGAACAGGGACGTATAATCTGTGTCGTCGTGAGATAGGCAGCGAGAGACGGGAAGTTGGTTTAATAGGCCTTTGGATGTGTGCATTGAATGGAGGGAAAGGCTGTATCCCTTTTGACAAGCACAGAAATTCCACTTTATTTCCTCATCCACGGCAGGTGGCGTGCTGTCAAACAGGCTCTCCCCAGGCGCGATCCTGACACGGAGAAATAAAACAAAAATATGACTGTCTCAAATCAGCCTTTGAATTTAGCCCTCAAGCACTGCGACAAGAGAGGATTTAGAGTTCGAGAAAGGTTAGCCCATTAGATTAGAGACTTTCCTCTACTTTAATTATATTTGACATTAAAACGAGCAAATCAAGGTTAAATAGTGATGCAAACTCTAATCTGAAACCGAACTGCTCTCCACATCTCCTAAATACTCCTACTTGAACGGCGTATTTTACGGAAGCTTTGAGCTTGGAAACTTGCATATATCTGCATATATTTTTGTCTTTTAGTTCTTACCAGAATATTTCAGACCAGGACCACAGTTTCACCTTAAAGCAGGTCTAGTTCTGGAGGGCCAGTGACCTGCTGAGTTTAGCTCTAACTCTAAACAAACAAGCTAATTAAGTTGTTCATAATTACTTGCAGAATTACAGGTGGGTTAAATTGAGATTGGTACTAAAGTCTGCAGGACACCGGCCCTCCAGGACTGGAGTTGAAGAGTCCCGCCTTAGAGGACCTTAGTAGCCCAGTTCACAACGGCTCTGGTTCTGACTAGATTTATTACCCGTCTTAAACTCAAGAGATCAGTTAAGTACTATATATTGTTTCTTGTGAAAATAGAGACTATACGGTTGTTGTAAAAGCATCACTCACCTCCAGCCCTGAATGAATTCCACTAGGTCTTTGTCACGGTGGCTTGTGCCTGCAGGATGATGGAGGTCGTTGTGGCTGTTCCGGTCAAATAACCCACACAGGCCTCTGGTGGCGTTAAAGTCCTGACTTGGAGCCCTGACGGACAGACTCATTCCCCAATCACTGACGTCTGCTCGCACAAACGCCCCTGAGGCAAAGACGATCTGCAGGGGTCAAACAAAAATCCTTTAAATTCATACATATTTAACCCTAAACATTAAACTGAAATCATCCTCAAAATCAGGCCATGCTGACCCTTAAATATGTAAGGCTAGTGTTTAGGTTGTGTCAAGTACTGTATTTTATTAAAATATCATGCATTTTTAAAAAAAAAAAAAAAAGAAAGAAAAAAGAGAAAAATAAAAAGAAAGCTGAAACCCAAATCTACAAAGAGAAAAAAAGTATTATATTTATTATTGATATATTTTGAATGTTCTATTTTTATTTTTTATAAAAATTATGATTATGATTGATTCATTTATTGTTAATTTATTTATGCAAATATATACTAATATTTCACTGTCTGTCCATGCATATACTAGATTTCAAATCCAACATCATTACCTAATCTAATCTAGAGTTCAATCATAAACTAAATGCACATGTTAGTAAAAGATCCCATTTCCCTGCCAGCTGGTTGCGAGGAAATTAGTGGTGATTTGTCAAGAGTCTACATCAGAATATTACAAATCTAGATAAATGTAGCCATCACAAAACACTTGCTCATGCAAACTGTGTCACAATGCAACAATGACAACATCTGCTGCACTGATCGAACTTTAAAATCCTTTTGCAAGGAAAAGGCCTCTTTTCAAAACAGATGAGATCTGTGTTTACTTCTCAGACAGTATCGCCAAGAAATTGAAAATCTGCCTGTCCTGAACATGAACTGTATTCATTTCACAGTGAGCGTGACTGAGATTTCCTGAGTTTGCATGTCAATGAGGGATCATACGCTCTATCGTGTATTGAGTCAAATCTAAAATATTTAAGACTGCGAGTTGCAATAGTTTTGGCTCAGAAGTGAAACACAATCTTTCTTTGATTCGATTGTTTTGTCTGAATTTTCACTGCAGCATGAGTTTACATTTCTTATTTTTAAAACTTATCCACATCAATTCAACATTATTAGCAACCACAGTACTGGAATGTAACCGTACCGTGACTTTCTTCCCTTGATGCGTCTCGTGGATCTTAATCTGATTGGTCACGGATGGTCCCAAGGCCTTGACGGACAAGTGCGGGCGTGTTTCCTGCAGTTGCCCGTTGCACATGTCAAAGGTCACAACCTCGTTGCCCTCTCGAGCAGCCATGCCGCAGGTACACGCCATAGCGTAATGCCGGCTCCCACAATCCCACTGCCTTGCGTGGACTTCAAACACACGTTTTGTGCTTTTATAAAGCAAAAACGTGCCAGTTTCCTGGTTCTCATAGCGCCTGGGTGGAACAACAACTGATTAGTACTTACATTCAATTTCTTACTGTAGATTGATTGTTGAAGTAAATATTGGGGATGTCAAATGAAAGATACATATAGGTACATCCAGCTACATCCAGTTTGATAGACATCTTGTTTCTTTTCTGTGTTCTGTTTTACTGTGCTAAAAAGTCTTGGTGATTAAAACAGATGACATTCAGAAACCTCAGTGTGCACTTAAAAAAACCTTTAAAGACAAGACAGTAACTGAAACGAACATCTCAGAGGACTATTTGAACTTAATGGCAAAGTGGAAAAGCAGGGAGAAAGAGTCTTTTTAAAAAGAACTGTGAGATAAAAAAAAGAGAGCAAGAAATTGAGGGAGCGAAACAGAGGCAGTAATTTTCACAGGACAGTTTTAGTATCATTTACTTTAATGGTGACCGTGATACTTTGCGGTTATTGCTCTGTATGTTTGGCATCACTGAAAACACACATTGCTCAATACATCTAGCTATAGTGTACGCTTAAATCCATTGTCCAACCGGGTCATATGCGCCTCTCTACTGGAGGAAATTGTGGCACAGGGCCGGTGTCTGTCAAGGACATATTCACTAATGAGGACAGTTCCCGTACACTTTCATAAAGATCCCTCCTTCTGGGCCAAATTCAAAGAGTACAAGTGCTAAATCTGTGCCTCACAAATCTGGAATCCAAAGTGACCTTTCCATTCCTGCCTCATTACCTGAAAATGTAGCATTTGAGCATCTGTCATGTAAAAGTCACACTACTTACTGTATGTTGAAATAATCACAAGCTATCTAGAACAATTTAGAAAGTCCAGCGCAAATGTCAAAGAAAGAAATAAAAAGCCTTGGGTAACTTCAGTGTGTTTCTTGGGAATCGAACCCATGACCTTGGCATTGTTTGTTGTCTAAAACTAATAAATATTTTACCTGCCATCAAATTTGATGAAGTGAGGGTCGGTCAGGGAGTAACAGGTCGCTATTGGAACATCTTGAACTGTGATACACTTTCATAAAGATCCCTCTTACCAAGCCAAATTCAAAGAGTGCAAGTGATACATCTGAGCCACAAAGTGACCTTTACATTCCTGCCTCATTACTTGAAAATGTACCATTAGAGCATCTGTCTTGTAAAAGTCACATGACTTGTGTAAAAATAATCACAGGCAATGTAGAATAATTCAAAACATCCAGCGCAAAAGCCAGTGAAGAAATAAAAAGCCTTCAGTAAATTCATTGTGTTTCTTGGGAATCGAACCCACGACCCTGGCGTTGTTAGCGCAATGCTTTACCAGTTGAGCTACAAGAAAAAAGGGAACTCACTGTTTAAAAACTCGCAAATATTTTACCTGCCATCAAAAGTAATGATATGAGGGTCAGTAAGGGAGTAGCAGGTCGCTGTTGGAACATCTTGAACTGTGATCTGCATGCAGAAAAAAGGAGGAAAAATGTTAATGATGCATTCATACTGGCAGCTTTTTGCAGTACAAATTCATCTACTGCTTACATAGAAAAATTACACTTTTACAAAAAGCAGCACAACCACCTTAGGGAATTAACTTAGTGTTGTTATGCTCTCAAAACATTCGCAATTTAGACTATGCCGGCTCTAGCTTAATTATAACGCAGAAGAGTACAGTCTCTTCCCATTATTAAAGGGCACTGAGCGGCTTTCATGTTTACAGACAACACAGATGGTGGTCTGGGGCCGGTGGTGACACATTATTTAAGTAGACTGGCGGTCTATGTGTGTTTACGTTTCTTTCCTTCTGAATTACTGCATTCTTGTCTGTCCTTTCGGTGTCTGTCTGGCTTATTAGAGGCTCTTTCTTTCTTTCAGCAGGGGTCAATTCCGAGAGCTGTAAGGCCGCACAGTATACTTCAAATCTGGAGGGTTACAAAAAAACTAACCATGGCTGGGCACTACACTACTACTACTACTTCTACACTGCAAAAATATATCATTTTTTACTCAGTATTTTTGTCTTGTTTCCTAGTACAAATATCTAAACTAATTTTTCACTTTGTGTCTTTTGTAAATCCTGACAGTAGTTTTTTTTAACGCCAAAAGATGGCCCTAAGTCTTGTTTTCGAAAGGAATTGTTCGAAAATAAGCAAGTTTGTGCTTAAAACAAGACCACAGATAATTGCCAATGGGGTCAGAAAAAAAAAAACTTAATTCAAAGGGAAAAGAAGATTATTTTTGATTAATTTGATAAATTTTGGTACAGAAAACAAGACTTAATATCTTCTTCTGCTGCAAATGTATCTTGATTTAAGAATGTTTAGATGTTTGTATTGGATAATGACACAAAACACTGAGGAAGGAAGTAATCTTTTTTTTTTTTGGAGGTGAAAAGAAGCATCAAAATACTGGAGGTCATCATGGGTCAAGTTGTAAAAAGAGCAAGAAAAGTATATGACAAGTCCCCTTAAAGGAGAACTCCGGTCAATTTTAACATTGAGCTCATTTTTTGTACATTTGGAGTGCTGTCAGTACAGAGAACAATGACAAAAATCGGTGTTGCCTACACCGTGTTATCCTCTTTTTAAAATTTGCACCCTGTTGACTTCAATGGGGCAAGTTTTAAATCTGCTTTTAGCCTCTTAACATCCTTTATGTGTCATTACAAGTGCACAGGTCATGTGAGTGATTCCTTCGGGGTGAACGCGAGTTAATCTGACTGCAGTAGATGTGAAAGATATGAATAAAAATGATGTTTATTCAGCCAGCGCACATACCTGTATTTACATCCTGTTTTCGGTCTAAGTCCATAGTAATCGATTGTCGAGTTCACGCGCATAGGTTTAGTACCTATGATCACGCTCGTGAACTCGACAATCAATTACTATGGACTTCGACCATAGTACAAAGAAATGAGCTCAATGTTAAAATTGAGTTCTCCTTTAAAAAACATTACCAATGTAAATATATTGTAATCTCAAGCGCTTCATTGTCCTGAAGGGCATTCCAAAGAGAACTTTGTGTTTGTCTTATTAAAGATATTAAGTACAAAACCACTCAAGCAACTAATATTACATTGTGAGATGCATGCTAAGGTTTCGCTAACCTTCAGTGCAGGAGGGTTGTAACCTCTCCAGAGGCGATGGCTGCCTTCGGTGGGCTGAGTGGAAAGGAAGCTGGCCCGGTTCCCGTCCCGGGTGAAATCAGTAACAGCGCTGAGAGTCACGGTACCCTGAGCACAGACGTTGTTTCGACAGGGCTGAGACATCAGCTCGACCGAGCAGGATGATAAGGCCACGTTTGAAACCTCTATGACTACATTGTCTGCGACATTCAGACAGAATATCAGTAGATACATCCTCAAATGAAAGGGAAAACTCAAAGATAAAATGTTCTTGGGAGAAAAAAGTATAATTCATGCGCATGGAGTCACTTTCAAAGCCTTTTACCTTCATACAGCTTAAACCATGACAAGACATTTTATTTTAACTACATAATAATACATGGTAATATACACACACCTGATTCATGTACGCTGAGAGCAAGAGACACTTTGCAAGGGCGGTTGTGCTCGAACCCATGGCAGGGAATAGGGACTGTGCTGTGTACGGTCAAAACGTGCTTTTTAGCATCCTCGCGGATGTGGAGGACATCTGGAACAAACTGTAGAAAAAGTGTTGGACGGTTGGCCGAATCCAGTGTAAATCAAACATGATCATGCTCTGTTAGGCATGGATAGTTACGCAACATAATATCTGCAATGTTTCAATGAGTATTTAGCCAGTAATTATAGCTTCAGGCGTTGTGCATGATCCATCATAATTATAAAGAATTAGATATAACCATATTTACCTTAATTCCCGCGAAAAACCCAGCGCTTTCTTTAGACGCCGTCTGCAAGCTGGAGGAGTTTAACAGGAAGGTGGACACACTGCAGGAGAACTGTCAATCAAACCAGACTGTCATGAAGGTCATGCGCTGTAGCGTTACCAATATGGAAATCAATAATGATTCACTTTTATTGGATTGGATTTATTGGATAATAATGAAATTAATAATTAAAATGAATCAAAGTATATATTTGCGAATGTAGCATAGCTGATATGGCATTAAATATATGTATAAAATAAAAATGATAAAAATTAATAATAATATGTAATGGCATTTATATTTATATTCATTTATTTTAATGCCAATTTGTAGCAAAAAATAAAATAAATGTTCTATTTATTAATACATTTTATATAAATTAAATATAAATAAAAAATATATATATAAATTAAATATTATATATAAGTATTAAATATACATCTTATTAAGTATTTTCTATATATAAAATACTAAAAATAATACAACAGATTAATAAAATGTAATGGCATATATATTATTTTATTTTAATGTTAGCAAGGCTGTATTTGAAGTAGAAAAAATATATATATACATATATACATATATATATATATATATATATATATATATATATATATATATATATATATATATATATATATATATATATATATATATATATATATACATATATATACATATATATACATATATATATATATATATATATATATATATATATATATATATATATATATATATATATGTATATATATGTATATATATGTATATATATATATATATATATATATATATATATATATATATATATATATATATATATATGTATATATGTATATATATATATTTTTTTTTACTTCAAATACAGCCTATATATAGAATTTATATATATATAAATTCATTTAAATTTAAAAGGAACCATTATTTACAAAAAAACAAATAACAATAACAAAGTGGGGCCAAAAATCTAAGATATTTTTGTTTCATAATGCATCAGTGTATTTGATGATTTACATTAACATTAATGTACATGCAACATTAACATTTACATGCAATTTCATGCCATATATGGCACTGAAACAAACTATGTTGGTTTGAATGTCCTTTTGTGTATGAATGAAGGATTTTCAGGTCTGTTTTGCCTGTATATGGGTATTATGGAGAGCTCAAGGTGTGTGTGTGTGTGTGTATGTGTGTGTGTGTGTGTGTGTGTTTGACTAAACCCAGCTGTGAAACATGTTTAAGAGAACCTCACAACCCAAACCAGAATGATGGTGTTTCTCGAACGGGGGCCTCTGTGATGTAAAAACACACGTTTTTTTTTTAATGACCACAGGTAGCGAAGCACATTTCAAACTCTGTCTTCAAACCTCCTTCGAACTTCACGTCAGAACAAACAAATCAGAATGAAATAAAAACGAACTTCTAGACAACGTTCCGCCTCAGTGTCATTTATGATTTGTATACACGTGGCCTAAATCTGACCTTTACTCTTTCATGACCCGATCTCACTTCCACTGGAACACTTTCTGAACTCATACGAGAGGTCAAAGGGCATTATGACTAAAGACGTCCCTCACAAAAGACCCTTTCCTTTCTTGGTCTGGTGAGAAGCGAGTTTAACGGCTGTCTGGAGCGCATTACGTTACAGGAAAAAAAAAAAAATCAAAAGAAGACAATGATGGCGTTTTAAGACTATGGTGCACCAGACGTGCCCTAAATTCTGAATCTTACACAATTCACACATTTTTCTACCACTGCTGAAAAATTTGTACATACAAAAAAAACGTTTTATTTCAGTTTACATATAAAACCTTGTTCTAGGTTTTCAGTAGCAATGTTTCCATCCAAAGTTGCGAATTTAATTTATGTGTAAAATTGGAATATCGCATAAAACATTTGCAAATTTCCATCCCATGCGTTTAAAGAACAAAATCGTAATTTCCTGGGAAACTGGCACAAAATATCTGTAATAAAATGAAAGTTGCTGCAATCAAGGAAGCCAGTGTGGCTTTTATCCCTACATAAATGACTTGAATCTCAAAGCGTGAAGATGAAACAAAACCAATGCTGTCATGTTATCTTGCATTTGGATGCTGGTGTTTGGGAACTCAATCATGCGAGACGCTTCTGGGAGGGAATTAAACCAACCTTTGATATGCTGTGCGATCCTATTGGTCCGCTGGTTAGTCCAGTTATCCAATCACATGCATTGTTGAGGCAAAGTCACGTGAGATTTTAGTTGTGAAACAAGGCATTTGCTCTGTAAGTGTGTTTCCATCATAGTTTATACGCATGTCTTCTTATTAAAAAAAATTAAAAATTGCCTCATTGGAATGCATATATATTTTATGCGCATTTTTAGAATTAATGTGCATCTTGGCATTTCCATACAGAGGTATTTTTTTATCCAATATTCCCAAATGCTCATAAAAATAGGATGAAAACAGCTAATGTCTGACGAATTTTTACAAATTGTAAAAAAAAAGTGCATTAAAAATGTATACGCTAGTATTTACTATATGTGCGTCAAAAATGTCTTGAGACTGAATAATTCACCGATCGTTAGCAAACATGACGTTTATTATAGCAATTCGTTTGTGGCTGTAATGTTGTCTAGGGAACATGAGATGTTATTCCAGTTTTTCGTTTTTAAATTCACAACATGAACGGAAACATAACTATTGTCGTTACTTAAAATGAAAAGGCAGTTTGAATCAACAAAACCACAGCCAATCAGAGCATATATTATGTTTAATATGCAGACATGGATTTTGGACCAATGAGATTTGAATGTGGGCGGGGCTACCCAGCCTACAATATCTTTGTGTAACACTGGATTATTTTACAGCACTTTACACTGAACACTGTTGCCCTTTTTATCTTTCTAGATATATACTAAGCAAATTTGACTTTCCAAACTAGTTTATACATTAAAAATAGTTTCTTTTACCGTTTCTCCCAGTCTAAAGTGAACTCCGTCCATCTCAACCAGTGAGTACAGTCGAGTCGTTGTGTCTCGTCTGATCTCCACCTTCATGGTGTTGGAGGAGTATCTCGCCCACACCACCTGATACCCCACCGGCCACATGGACGTCACCCCAGTGAAGGAGCATCGGAGGTGGACGCTGTTGCCGACCAGCTCTGGGGCCACCAGGGGTTTTGAAGGTAGTGAGGGGACGTTTGCTTCACAGAGGAGAACAACAAGGTCATGAGATTGCTTCACAGAGGAGAACAACAAGGTCATGAGATGAAATATAAATACAGAGATGTAATAAATCATAATAAAATTGCTAACAGTGAAAATAACTTACCCTTACATAGACCGTTAACTTCGGTTTCACCAGGTGGACAGGATTTAGGTGTGTATTGTGAAGCAACTAAAAAAAAAAAGCATTATTTAGTTATAACACTTCCTGTTTATACTTTCAAAATATACTTGCCTTGTCTTGTCTTTTGACATATAGGAGGTCTTTGTACCATCAAAACATCCTGCAAGTTTCATAGCTTATAACATCCTCCTTATTATAAACAAAGCATTTCTTTAACCCAAACAATTTCCTTCTTCTTGTAGCCATCATGGAACTGTCATAAATCCGTGAAATATTGCTACATGAATCCAGTAATCTGATTTGCTGATTCGTCAGTCACCAGAAATCGATCCCAAACTAAAAATGACCTGAATACTCTTGCACACGGTTGATGATACAGTCATTTATTTGGATCTAAGAGATGTTTGAGAAAGTGAGAAAGGACATATGGCCAGAGAAAGAGAAATATTGATCAGCCATACTAGAAATGAGATGGTAGTTTCTCTCTGGGCTGTTGCACAAGGAAACATCTTGTACTCTTCTACTGGTGCAAGTATCGCTGTATGTTTTAAAGTCTATTACAGGTAAATTATGTCACTAAGACCGATTCAAATCAATAAGCAAACTACATTTAATTCTCCCATTTAATTTCAAACATCAAATACGTGATTTCACTTTGAAATCTGAAGAAGAAAACAAAAAATTATATTTTGCACAATAACCATTAATGCATTTTTAAGATCATTACTATTTTTCCAATTTTGACATTGTTTTCATGACTATATAACATATTTTCACCCCACATATTCATTGCAAAATGTTTTATTCTCACTGAAATGAGAGAAAAATGACAACATGATTATATTTGTTGTAATGCCATAGTATTTTTTTTATTTATGCTGATTTAGATTAAAAAATAAATAAAAGTGAAAAGAAATAATCAATATTAATTCAAATATTATTGAAAAAAATTTCCTGGGAAATTTGTCATGAAAATAATTTCTTGATGTTAAAATAATATTTAGTCTTAACACTTCCTATTTATTTTGAGTTCCATTAGTATAAATAAATAGATAAATAAATAAATAAAAAACATTGTTTAATACATAAATAAAATAAAATAAACTACAAAATATAATATATACATTGTTTTTATTAAATAAATTAAATTTTCTTTTTCATTAAATTTATTTATTTATTTATTTATTTATTTATTTATTTATTTATTTATTTATTTATTTATTTATTTATTTATGTTTTCTTTTGCCAGAAGATCCATTACAATTCCTGTTTATACTTTTAAATTTTGTAAATAAATAAAAAATGAAAAAAAGATAATAAAACAATTATTTATTTGTTTGTTTGTTTGCTTTATTAAAAAAATTGAAAATACATAAATCAAATTGATTTTGTCTTTAGATTTTTGGGATGAAATGTGACCTGGACATGCTTTCACAATAGTCACCATAGGTAAAATAAAGTTTTAGTTTTAGGTATTAGTTTTAAAATAGTGTTAGTAAAGTATTTAAAAACGAGTCACATAACTGTGTACCTTCTGCACAGTATCCCATGCAACCTTGTGTCGGCTGCAGGAAGTACAGCAGGAACTTGCCACAGTTCCGGACCGAGATTGGGATGCGGAAAAGGCAGCAGTCTTTGGTGCTTCCGTGAAAGAACTGCCATGTGGCACAGGCCGAGAGCTGCTTGACCTCTCCGGGCCTCGGAAGAGAGCTGTCCTTCAGAGACAACCACACCGGAGCCTGCGTACCACAGCGGTTCATCTACAAAAAGAGACGGAGATCAAAAAACTGCAGTTTGGAAACTGCTCAGAACTGATCTGAGACTCCTCACCTCAACGCAGCGGGTCGGCATCTCCGCAGGTTTGTTGTTTATGGAAAATCGGTACCATCCGGGCGGCAGAGAATGGTCACAGACCAGATCCTGTATCGCTGTGTTCTGAAGTTCAGTAGAGTCGAAGTCAACGCTTCGATATGCGTTCCTCAAGGTCCTGTATCCGCCGGGATAGCATTCTGGAGCTGGGAGAACCAAGGACACCATCAAACAAAGGCCTGTTTCCCTAAATTACAACCTTTCATATTCATAAAAGAGTTTAAAACAACCTTTCGGCAAAGACAAAGGTCAGCGCTCAGAAGACAGCGAAGGAGAAGGTCGAAAACTGTGTCATTCCAGTGGCTTGAAAACGTCACTCAGGTTCATTAAAACCCATATGGGGGTTAACGTGACCTCCTCAGCGGCAGACGTTTAACCAGGGTAAAAATAACACACCTTTATCTGACCTCCTTTCCCTTGCTCATAACTTTACGCTGCAAAGGTCGGAGAAATCGGCGACGTGTGTCCGGGTCTCACGGCAAAACGGAAGAGCAAAAATAGACGTGTGACTTTCAGGCTAAAACCTTTTTAATCCCTTGCCATTTCTTCAGACAGCACATCTGTAACACCTTAACCCTTCTTCTTCCAGTATCTCAGAGCCGAAGTGGATCGGATGTCACCATCTCTGCTAATTACGCAAGAGCGACAGCCACTGTCTCACTTTTTGTATAAGGATGCCTGAGGTCACCATAACACTGGTAATCCTCTAATGCTCCTCCTGAACATGCTAATAGAAAGTTTGGACTGGGTGTCTTGTCATCTCTGCTATTGTGTATAATGGAAGTTGAGACAGGGAAGATAGCAGCTGTTATAGACAAAACAAACTGGTGGGAAAATGTAGACTTTAGACAGTACAAAGGACTTTCACTTGGTTATAATGTCAGCAAAGTAACAAAACAAAGTTGTCAGAAAAGCACAACAAAACAAAAGAAAAAAAAAAAAAAAAAAAAGAAAAAAAACAAAGCAACAAAACAAAAAGATAAAAGCAAAGCAACAGAACAAAAATAAAAACAACAAAACAAAAATAAATAAAATAAAAGCAAAGCAACATCAAAACAAATGATATATATATATAAAAAAACTAAACTAAACTAAAATAAATACAATAAAATAAACACCAAATCACAATGGCTGGGCACAATTACACCTTAAAAATAGGTAACTAGCAATTACTATTAAACATAAAGTATCATATTCATACCATATAATATAAAAGGAGAAACTATTGTAGTATTATTTGCTGTGATTCCAGAGTTTACAATGTTTTTTTGTGGTCTTAAAAATTTAATTTATATATAAGAAAATAATAAACATACACTGTTGAAGGGGAGCAATAAAAAAATATATATATTATTTACATTTTAAAATATGAAGATCTAGTTTAACTTACATCTTCTCTCAGTGGCACCTCAAAGACAGACTTTGTTCAAAGGAACACATTTCCACCAACCATTTGAAAGTCTTCATAAAGAATAAAGGCAGATGACCTTTGACCGGCGTGGAAAAGAGCAGAAAATCTCTCCTCTAATCCTGTCTGCTTTACTGAAGGAAGACGAGGCCCGGTCTAGAGGGCTTTCTGCCCCACTGGAGCGCTGATGAGATCATGTCTCGGCTGGTTTAGAGTCCATAATGCCCTGCTCTTTCCAGCCTAATTCAAGGATCATTACTCTGCAATTACGTCCTAAGCTTTACTCTTAGAGGTGTAATGGGGCAGGAAGAAGATAAATATATTTTAGTGTTCATTTTATAAATTGTTAATAATGGTTTGGTGGGGAGATACTTGGATGATTTGAGAGGACGTTTCTTAAGGGGAGGTAATGGAGTTTCAAGGTGGCCGACTAAAAGATACAGATACCGGTGAAAGTAAAAGCAACTACTGGGTGCTCACTTTACTTTCCAAGCAAACATACGTCATTCACCGATTCAGAAAGACATATGCTGGAAATCTTCACTGTACTAAAAATATGTCGAAAATAGAAAAATAAAATATAAAGTGACCACAACAAAGTGCCATCACAAACGTGAAATAAAATAAAAGTATTATACAAAAGCAAATTGACAACACATCCTTAAAATAACTAAAAGTGACCACAGCAAAGCGACATCACAACTCTAAAATAATAAAAATAAATAAAATTAAATAAAATAAAAATAGTGACCGCAGCAGTGACATCACAAACATGTAATAAAATAAAAAAATATCATGCAACAGAAAATAAAATAAAACTATTTAATTGCGACAAAAGCAAAATTACATCCTAACTGTAACATAAAATAAAAATATGAAAAAAAAAAAATAATGACCACAGCAAAGTGTCAACATAAACATTAACTAAAAATGTAAAATATTATAGATTCATATAAATAAAATTAGAATAAAAACTGCAATGCAAGAAAAAAAAAAGATTTTCATTCTATCATTTATTCAACCTTAAATAAATCACACCGAAACCTCAGAGAAGAGGTTCTGTGTATGTCTGAACAGAAAAGGTTATGTCGGTAGCTCATAATTAACCTATTTAAGACAGCAAGCCACATTTGGTATCTGTCTGGTCTTGCGAGGGTGACAACCACAGTCAGATCTTGCTACATAAGGTCAAAGGTTCCACAAACACTCGTGTTTTCAGCCCTCAAAGAAAAGCTGGGACAAGCGCTGCTGGGTAAACATCTCAGACAGCCCAGTTAATTTGTTGACTTAAGGATTGGGTGGACTTCAGACACTTACACAGCTTTTGTGACAAAAACAGTTTTTCCTCCCATTTCATATTATTTCCATCAAAGTTTTGTGTTCACTCGAAAAGTTTTTAAAAGTTTTGAGAGACTGTATAATTTTTGTGAGTTTCTCGGGGAAAACAAAACTAGCGTATGCTAGCATACGTTTTCGAGAGAACACAAATGTTTTGCCAGCAAGCGTAAAGTTTCTTTAGGGAACGCAAAACTTTTGCGAGTGAAATATAGTTTTTCTTCCCATCTCATATTATTTCCATCACCGGTTTTGCGCTTGCTAGCATAAGTTTTGAGAGCAAACGTAAAGGAGGGAACGCAAAATTTGTGTGTACAGGTTTCCCTCCCATTTCATATTATTTCCATCACAGTTTTGCGTTCAGTCGAAAAGTTTCGAAACGTTTTGAGAGATTGTAAAAGTTTTGTGAGCAAACACAAAGAATGCAAAACTTTTGCGAGCGAAATATCAGTTTTACGCTTGCTAGCATACGTTACGAGAGAACACAAACGTTTTGCCAGCAAACGTAACGTTTCTTTAGGGAACGCAAAACTTTTGCTAACGAAATATAGTTTTTCTTCCCATCTCATATTATTTCCATCACCGGTTTTGCGCTTGCTAGCATACGTTTCGAGAGAACGCAAAAGTTTTGAGAGCAAACGTAAAGTTTCTCGGAGGGAACACAAAATTTGTGTGACCAAAATACAATTTTCCCTCCCATTTCATATTATTTCCATCACAGTTTTGCATTCAGTCGAAAAGTTTCGAAACGTTTTGAGAGATTGTAAAAGTTTTGTGAGCAAACACAAAGAATGCAAAACTTTCGGAAGCGAAATATCAGTTTTACGCTTGCTAGCATACGTTACGAGAGAACGCAAACGTTTTGCCAGCAAACGTAACGTTTCTTTAGGGAACGCAAAACTTTTGCTAGCTAAATATAGTTTTTCTTCCCATCTCATATTATTTCCATCACCGGTTTTGCGCTTGCTAACATACGTTTCGAGAGAACGTAAAAGTTTTGAGAGCAAACATAAAGTTTCTCAGAAGGAAAGCAAAATTTGTGTGACCAAAATACAGTTTTCCCCCGCATTTCATATTATTTCCATCACAGTTTTGCGTTCACTTGAAAAGTTTCGAAACGTTTTGAGAGATTGAAAAAGTTTGTGAGCAAACACAAAGAATGCAAAACTTTTGCGAGTGAAATATCAGTTTTACGCTTGCTAGCATACGTTTCGAGAGAACGCAAACGTTTTGCCAGCAAACATAACTTTTTTTAGGGAACGCAAAACTTTTGCTAGCGAAATATAGTTTTTACGCTCGCTATATACGTTTCGAGAGAATGCAAATGATTTAACGTTTCTTTAGGGAACGCAAAACTTTTGCTAGCGAAATATAGTTTTTCTTCCCATCTCATATTATTTCCATCACCAGTTTTGCGCTTGCTAGCATATGTTTCGAGAGAACGCAAAAGTTTTGAAAGCAAACGTAAAGTTTCTCGGAGGGAACACAAAATTTGTGTGACCAAAATACAATTTTCCCTCCCATTTCATATTATTTCCATCACAGTTTTGCGTTCACTCGAAAAGTTTCGAAACGTTTTGAGAGATTGTAAAAGTTTTGTAAGCAAACCCAAAGAATGCAAAACTTTTGCGAGCGAAATATCAGTTTTACGCTCGCTATATATGTTTCGAGAGAACGCAAACATTTTGCCAGAAAACGTAACGTTTCTTTAGGGAATGCAAAACTTTTGTGAGCGAAATATAGTTTTTCTTCCCATCTCATAGTATTTCCATCAATGGTTTTGCGCTTGCTAGCATATGTTTCAAGAGAACGCAAAAGTTTTAAAAGCAAACATAAAGTTTCTCGGAGGGAACACAAAATTTGTGTGACCAAAATACAATTTTCCCTCCCATTTCATATTATTTCCATCACAGTTTTGCGTTCAGTCGAAAAGTTTCGAAAAGTTTTGAGAGATTGTAAAAGTTTTGTGAGCAAACACAAAGAATGCAAAACTTTTGCGAGCGAAATATCAGTTTTACGCTCGCTATATATGTTTCGAGAGAACGCAAACATTTTGCCAGCAAACGTAACGTTTCTTTAGGGAATGCAAAACTTTTGTGAGCGAAATATAGTTTTTTTTCCCATCTCATAGTATTTCCATCACTGGTTTTGCGCTTGCTAGCATATGTTTCAAGAGAACGCAAAAGTTTTAAAAGCAAACGTAAAGTTTCTCGGAGGGAACACAAAATTTGTGTGACCAAAATACAATTTTCCCTCCCATTTCATATTATTTCCATCACAGTTTTGCGTTCAGTCGAAAAGTTTCGAAACGTGTTGAGAGATTGAAAAAGTTTTGTGAGCAAACACAAAGAATGCAAAACTTTTGCGAGCGAAATATCAGTTTTACGCTCGCTATATACGTTTCGAGAGAATGCAAACGTTTTGCCAGCAAACGTAACGTTTCTTTAGGGAATGCAAAACTTTTGCTAACGAAATATAGTTTTTCTTCCCATCTCATATTATTTCCATCACCGGTTTTGCGCTTGCTAGCATACGTTTCGAGAGAACGCAAAAGTTTTGAAAGCAAATGTAAAGTTTCTCGGAGGGAACACAAAATTTGTGTGACCAAAATACAATTTTCCCTCCCATTTCATATTATTTCCATCACAGTTTTGCGTTCACTCGAAAAGTTTCGAAAAGTTTTGAGAGATTGTAAAAGTTTTGTGATCAAACACAAAGAATGCAAAACTTTTGCAAGTGAAATATCAGTTTTACGCTTGCTAGCATACGTTTCGAGAGAACGCAAACGTTTTGCCAGCAAACGTAACGTTTCTTTAGGGAACGCAAAACTTTTGCTAGCGAAATATAGTTTTTCTTCCCATCTCATTTTATTTCCATCACCGGTTTTGCACTTACTAAGCACACGTTTCGAGAGAACGCAAAAGTTTTGAGAGCAAATGTAAAGTTTTTGGGGAAAGTAAAACTTTTACGAACAAATGCAAAAGCTTTTAAATATCATTTTCCCCTTCCCATCTCATATTTTTTTACATCAACAGGTCACCTTAGGGACTCCGTGCAAAGTTATGAAGTTACATAAAGATATAAAGTCATGATTTAATCTGCCAAACACTATATAGCCAACTCAAGACTCAAGACTCAACTCCTATAGAGAAAAAAATTCAATAAGAAGGGTCCTGCTGAACCTAACAAGCCGCAAAGAATCTTTATTTTAAGCATGTAGTGTTTAAGGATTGTTAAACCTGGAGAACTTTCACACAAGTTCAGTCGGTGTGTGTATGTGTGTGTGTGTGTGTGAAAGGGGTGCAGGGCTGGTAAATGTGAGTTATCTGTTGTGACAGTCTGCCTCTCGGCTGAATGAAGAGCTGATTACACAGCAGGAGAGGAACAGCTCCAGATATTCACACTCTCCAGCCCCAGAGAGAGAAATTCTCATTCAAAAGATGGTTTGGCAAGTCTGGGTCTGTTACGTTTATGAAATACCAGTGACCACAGCAAACTGTCCTTGATATTAAAGCGAAAGTCTTTAACAGTTGCGCACAAACTCGTCCATTTCCTCCTCTCGCTCAGCCAGGACTTCACCCAAACCCTGAGGATTCAGAAACTTCTCTTTTTCACTCCATTGTGTTGATTGAGGCTTATAAGGGATGAGATCACATGACCCAAACGCACAGCTGTCAGACATTTAATAAAGACTGAAAAGTCAACGCTGATGATTCACAGGAAAAAATATCACGAAGAAGGACTCGTTCACGGTCTGACGAGTGGACACCGCTGGGAGGACATTGTGTAAGAGATGATACCAAGAATTGAGACATTTAGTCAAATTTGTTTATCCTCAAAACTCCAGACAAAATGAAGATTATGAAATAAGTACTGTTGTTCAGCACAAAATAATTGGCATACAATCCTGCCAAAACCTTATAATGACATTTCTTACAATAATGTTGGTTCCAGTGACGTGCAATTAAAAACCGAATCATTCCTGATATAGATGAACTGCTGAAATGTTTTACAATTTTGGCTGAATAATAAAAAAAAAATGGCACAAAATTTTAATCCTTATCTTCCCTCAAATCACTTGCGGAAAAATATTTACCTCAACACGCAAGGCCCTGATATACTTCAAGCGAAACAAACAAACTGGTGTGACGTCATTTAGAACAATATCAGACCGAAACGAATTTCGTCTGGAGTTTGTTTCGGGAGTTCGAAACTATGGAAGCTTGTTTTCGCCCACAGAATAAAAAATAAAAAAGGTAATTGCGAATTTTTATCTCACAATTATGACTTTTTTTCTCACAATTGCGAGTTTACAATACATCTCGCAATTCTGACTTTTGATCAGAATTGCGTGATATAAAGTTGCAATTGCAAGTCATAAAGTCAGAATTGTGTCATATAAAGTCGCAATTGTGTGTCATAAAGTCAGAATTGTGAGAAATAAACTCGCAATTCTGACTTTTTTCTCAGAATTACGTTCATATCTTGCAATTGTGAGTTTTTATCTCACAATTCTGACTTTATAACACACAATTGCGACTTTATATCTCGCAACTCTAAATTTATTTCTCAGAACTGCGAGATATAAAGTTGCAAATGCGTGTTATAAAGTCAGAATTGCGTGATATAAAGTAAATGTAAACTCTCAACTGTGAGGCTCTACATTCTTTGACACGGAAAAGTTCTCCGGGTTAATTTCTTCTGTTCAGCATTAACACACTGGAGAGCTGCTTTATAGTAGCAACTGAAGTTGTAATTTTAATTGAAAGCGATACTTTTCATGTTTTACATGCTTAACTTAAAGCAATATGTATAAAGTGCTATACATAAACGTGACATGACTGGAGTGCCGCACTGCAGATGTTGTGCAAACATCCACATCGCTATGATCTGATGCTTTCTTTACCTCTGTTTTCTCAACTCTATCATATTTTCTGTGTGTTCATTTTGTTATTGAGAAGAAAGCGCATATTTATATATTTTCATCGAAACCAATTCTAACAGACAGTGTGTGGACAGCGTCGGGATGTTCACTAAAAAGGTATTTTTATACTTCTTTTTTACCCCAAGCGAAGAACAAAAAAGAACAAAAAAAAGAACTTCGCTGTGAGCATATCAGTGCCCCTGGTGGTCTGAGAAGGTATGGGATCTGGACAGAGATTTATTAACAATGTTATTAGAAAATGTTAATTAGAAAATATAGCTTTACGAGACTGAGGGTCTCTTGGTCTCTAGATCTATAAATAAAAATGAAATACTTGTAATAACAATTTCAATAATTACAAATTAAATTGATATGCACATGATATGCAGGCCAGTTGTGAAAGACTAAGTGAATGACTGCATTTACACAATTCTATTACCTGTGATGGAGAAAGGGACAGTAAAGATATCACAATCTCACTAATCAGTTTGACCCCGCAATCTTGAGGCTCACATTCCCACAATTACTGCATCCCTGAGGCTTAATACTCACCTACTGACTGCTCTAATGACTGCTTAAAACATCTGCACAGACAGACAGAGAGAGAGAGAGAGAGAGAGAGAGAGAGAGAGAGAGAGAGAGAGAGAGAGAGAGAGAGAGAGACCGTCGCTTTCTCAACAGAGCACGTTAATGCTATTTAAACTGCGCAGACAGACTCTCCATTTGGTGCGCAAATGGATGTCAGTGCGCAGAGTTAAGGCAAAGTTTCGATCAGATTTCAAACAGATGCTCAATCCCTCTGGAGAACCGGGATATTGCACACTAATGAAAACAATGTCTTTGGATTGAAAGCACGTTTATCTCAACACCATGTTCCTGACGCAGCCAGACAAAAATCTTGTGCACAAGGTTAACAATGTTTTAAACATGTTAGGAAGTAAAGTTAAAAGAGCCTGCATATTAACATAAAACTGAACAATAACAAATGCAGTTAAAAATAAACAAAAAAGCTTTGAGGTTAGTCGAATAAAATTAGAATAAAAAAAAACAACAATTACATAGTTAATAACAAAAACAAAAAAACAAATAATAAATACAGTATATATAAACAAATCAATAATACAAAAATAACATAAAATAGTTAAATAATAAATATAGTAGCATCATAAATATTGACATAAAATAATTGAAATTATAATAACAATACAAAAACATTTGGAGTTACATTTTTGTGCACAATGTTTGGGAATCTTTTGAAATGGGAATATGGTAAGTTCTTGAATAAACGAGCAAGCATTGCATTTCAACATTCAAAGTTTAAAAGTTGCACGTGCAACCGCTAAAACTCTAAATATAGTCACGTTATTTCCATCGATAGCGCAATCTGCTGCGCCACACAGAAACAATCATCTTAAACGTGCGCACATGCAAGGCATCGTATTGAATCAAAGCGTGTTTTTGACTTACCCAGCTGCGCAAGTAACCCCAGAGGAAGTAAACACAAGCACCAGATGCATATGGATGACTTTAAAAATCCTTTTAAAACTTCCATGTCTGAGTCTCACAGTTGCGCGTTTTTCCACGGGGTTCCCATCGGAAAGTTTTGTCCAGTTTGAACACAGCTCCTGATGTTGGCATGTATTTCTCCCAAGACTAAGGAAGTTTCCTTGCGCACAACATATTGTCCTTAATTTATGGGCAGTAAGAGGAGTCTTGGACCATTTTTCTCTTGTGTGTGTGCGTGTAAACAGTCAGCTGTCTTGAAGGAGTGAAGGGGGCACTTCTAGTCAAAAACCCTCAATTAACCGAGAGTAGGAGGACACTTGCAGGGTCTCTCTAGTGAAACAAACTTATACAAAAAGCAATGAAAACCTCAGAGAAAGGTAATTTAATGAAGCTAAAATGGAGAAAAGATGATTATTTCCACATTAAATTGGGCGAAATAGCTTTTCCATGGGGCATGTTCTGCACAAGGATTCACACTGTTTAATACGCTTCCCATTAGAAGAGAAAAATGGATTTTACAGAAGAACTTTTTAAAGGTCCACTAAGAATTTGCTAATATCAAGTAAAAGCTTTTGACCTGATGGTTTACAACAGAAAAAACAATGCTGAATGCAAATAATATACCACATTACGCTGAAAAAACAATTTTCACTCAGAAATTATTACAAAGAAACAGCAAATATATATATTTTTTTAATTAAAGACAGAACTTTTGAATTCGAAAGTCTTAAATAATATTTTCTTATCTTACAGTGTAAATCTGCAGCAAAATAAATAATGTTTATTTCAGTAATAGTATAAAATCACTTTTATTTATTGTTTTAAAAGTTAATGTTTATTGTATTGTATACAATATGATATCCTACACATACTTCTGCTGCTGATTCAACAAAAAGATAAATAGCATATAATTTTAGCATATTGTTGGGCCTATGCTTGAATATGAATATGAAAACTTTGTTGAATAGAAGTTAATATTCTACAATAAACTTAAAATAATATTTTGCTCAAAAAAGTGCTCACAAAGTCCAAATCCATCCTTCATCATGATCTCATTCCTCTCCTCTTTCCACATGTAAAGTACAGTTAGTCAGTCTCAAACAAACCACAATTCAAATGTCCCGAATACAAAAACAAGTGTAACCAAACACCAGCATGAAACCCCATAAATCCATAAAATAATGGGATTACAAAACAACACCAGACAAAGAACAAGAACAAGCACAGCTCAATTTGTACTACAGCTAAAAAGCTACATGACAACCAATTAGGGCAGAAAACAGCAAACATAAATTATAAATAAATTATATATGACAGCCTTCATAATAAGAGTCCTCAAACCATAAAACATTAATCTGCTGCTAAGTAGGCCTGTCTTTCTCTCACTGTCCTGTTAATCCAATGTAGCAAGAAAAAAGTTATAGAAATCATTCAAATGTGTAAATTTAGTACTTGTGAAAGTATTTTGATCATTAGTACAGCTGAAAATGTGCTGCTTAAAGAGGTGTGGAAAAAAAGAATGGACTATAACATAAAACAATGGGCAGTAAATGCTTATCATGGACAGATAAATCTATATTTGAGGTGTCAAGCTGTTGTGGGATTTTTTTTTTTTTTTTTTTTTGAATGCTAACATATATAAGAGCTTCATAGATGTTTGATACCTAAAACCAATGCACTGAACCATAGCTAAAAGACGATCTGATACAAATCATTTTTACAGTTAAAGGGTTCTTGAAGCTTACATGCGGCAAAAAAAAAAACAGTGAGAAACCTTTATTTAAAATATGTTTTAGATGTTAGTCCTTGACATTTTACCACACTTTCAGTGTGAGTAAGTATCTGAGAATATCTGACACTTTTCAATAACAGCTGATTATCTTGGAAGCATCCAGCTTTTGGTCTCAAAGCTTCAGGCCACCACCTTGCTTCTCTGGGATTGTTATTCCCCAAACAAATCCCTGACTGGCCAAATGTGTATATCCATCTCAATCCCTTGGCACAGAGCGACTCGGATGCCACCTGGAAGAGGGTAAGATGGTTGCGCTGCCTGAGGCTGAAGTTTTAGCCCTTATATCCGCTTTTAATGCCTACAGTGTGGCTGAGAGCAGAAGTCGAGGTCCCTGTCATGAACTGGCTTTAGTGAAGGTCTTTGGGTCTCATTCCCCCTCAAGCTGTTGGATTAAAGTTCAAACCACATGCCAAGGAGGAGCCTTTAGATTTGGGCTGAAAAAAAAAAAAAAACTTCACAATTGATGTGCATCTCTGAGAAGAGATTTTCCTTTGAGCTGCAGCTTTGAATAGAAGATCCCCAGAAGTTGTGATCAAGGACAAGTGGTATGTTCTGAAATCTTTTACCATCATGAGAGAAATAGAAATGTTTTCACAGATCATCTGCCTGGGATGGAAAAAGCTTCTAAACTTTACTTGAGAGGAGCCTTTGGCGGTCCATTTTTTTTCTCAGCAACGGAGTCACTACCAGACAACTACCCTTTGACACTTCATAAAGTCCATTAAGAGATAATAAAACTAATATGAATTGAATGGTGAAGTCCAACTTTTCTTAAGAGACATGATCGCTTTATATGATGAACAGATTTAATTTAGGCTTTTACTTACATATAAACATTCCTCAGCACTGTAAACCCTAACACTCAAAATAATTCATTGGTTTGAGTAGGACAAACTTAAATTAAACTAAGTAGTTCAGTCAACTTAACTTTTATTAGTATTTAGCACTTTCTTTTTCTTTCAAGTTCACATAACTGGAATATTTTAAGTAAACAACTGTTTCATTGTATTGAGTTTTATGAAATGATTTATTTTAATTTAGACAAACTTAAATGTACTGAAATCGCTGGGATGTCTACTTCCCAGCATGCTTTGCCGATGGCACTCGAAAGGGAGAGTAAATGCTAAAATTAAGTGTAATATATATATATATATATATATATATATATATATATATATATATATATATATATATATATATATAAGTTCATTAGAGATGAAAAATTAACTGAAATAAATGTCTAATCCATATGAATCAAGCAGTTTAGTCCGAATTATCTGAAGAGATTCAATCAGTTTATATGATGAACATATTGAATTTGAGCTTTTATTCACATGATCAGTGAACATAGAAGCTCAACCGTATTTGCTTAATGTGCAAGAACAAGCCTCATTAGTTCTTCTCTTATAAAAGAAAAAGAAAAAAAAAGATATATATATATATATTTTTTTCTTTTTTTTCTTTTTTGCAAGATTAATGTTAAGTGGGAGATTAATGTTAGTGATAAATGTTTTGTTATGCTAATTTAGAATAATTTCTGTTAATGTTGGTTTTAGGATTGTTACCATCATGGTGACAAGTGGTGCATGCAGCTTGATTTGAGAGCAGATAAAACCTTTATATTACTGCACTCATACAGCAAGTGTGACTGTATAACATACTGTTGTTAACATGTTAACAAATTAGTATGTTAGAAAACTAGCTTTTTAAAGCTAGCTAAGTTTATGCTAATAAAAGTGTTCACATTGAGATTACATGAAAATTTAAAGTTAAATGTATGAATTAGTTTACTCAAACATTTAAAGTTAAGAACAATCTGCTAGTTCTGCTTACTTAAACTTTGAATTTCTTAACTTAACTTAAAAAAATATTGAGGCAACTGATTGAATTACATTTTTTGAGTTCTGCCAATTTATTCGGGTTTACACATCAGTTATCAAACTCATTCATGTTCACTTGACGTGTGAGAACCAATGAACCAAGCACGTTTGAGCTTCCGCAAGAACTAATGAGGCTTGTTCTTGCACATCAAGCAAATACGGTTGAGCTTCTATGTTCGCTGATCATGTGAATAAAAGCTCAAATTCAATATGTTCATCATATAAAGTGATTGAATCTCTTCAGATAATTCGGACAAAACTGCTTGATTCATATGGATAGGACATTTATTTCAGTTAATTTTTCATCTCTAATTAACTTCTTAATAGTGCTCTTGTGTATCTGTTTTTTAATGATGATGATATTTTCTAAATATGTGACAATGAAGACCCTACTCACCTTATAAAAATGAATTATCTAAAGGCATTCAGAAAATGAACTACAAACTTCTTCAGCTTAAATGTGAAAAACATAAGTAGGACTTTTCAACAACAAGGTACTTTATTATAAAAAATGACAAACCCTTCTGGAATTATGCATGTCTTGAGATGCTAAATCAGGATCTTTCATGTTTTAAAAGATCATGCTGTCGCATAAAGGTGGCAGTTTAGGAAACCTGTCACTCTGAAAGCCCTCTTAGACCTTGAAATACAACTTCAAAGGTCTCTTATTAAAATGCTCATCCCTCCCATGCACAGTTTTTCCTTGGGAAGCAACTGACTGTCTGTGATAGCAGCACAAATTTCAGGTTTCTTTATTCTCAAAGCATAAAGGTATTGAAATTTGATTTAAAAAAGATGAAATTGAAATGACATTGACATACAATTAATTATTCTCTCAGTGCTATGAGACACTTTTCTGTCGGTTTAAGTTCAGATCTACATTTAATGCTAACTTCTCAAAAGCTATTTTAGGCAAAAACTATTCTTATCAATGTCTTTCATGCTGAGCTTTTGACTGAGATTGTCTCGCTATCACAAACACACACGTGTCCCCCCCCCCCATCTGAAACTGGCTTTTGTCAGTATGTTGTGTTGACAAGGCTCCAGTCTTGCTTTCTTTGCTCTAGCGCTCATAAACAAACTTAACAGGGGGTTGAGTGTCAAATCAGCAGGTAACAAGCCGAGCCGTCTCAATTCTCTACGACACACTGCCTCGTTTAAGTGAGTGTTGGTCATTTATGAAATGTTGATGTGTACATTCAAGCCCAAATCCATCAAAGCTTTTATAGGGTCCTGTTTCAATTGACACGCCGTTAACTTCAACAAAACTGAGAGGAGACTTATTCACTTAAACTCTTGCTGTGCTGATATACTGTAGCACACATAGGTTATAGTGTAATCTAATTTGGACTGAGCTTTCTTTACCTTTTGTACCATTTGAAAATTTTAGGATTTCCTTTTTCAAATTTCATTTAATTCATTCTGATTGTTAACCAAGTCATATTTTGCCACTTCAGGCCTAAAGTACCAGGTAAACGACACCGTTTTCAACTAAAAACGGAAAACTTTTTATGCGTTTGGCCATTCACTTACATGACAACGGTGTTTTGTGGGCCTGAAAACACAAACCTTTGTTTACCACGACGATTATCATAAACTACAAAAAAAAAATTGTGAAAACTGTGACGTCATGCACATGCATATTACATGTTCAGTCCATAGGCGTGATATATATTGCACTATATGTGTCAGTAATAATAACAACAACAAAATGTGTACCTCGCATCCACCGGCAATCTTACCATCCCCCCAAAAATTCCCATCTGAGGCTGGATTTTACCACCAGCTCTCCAAACAGTGGGGTAAACAAGGAAAAACCTTTACGACCGTCTGTTAAAAAGCTCTTTAAAGCTGTGACTGTAAATGTTTTCAGGCCAAACCCGCAAAGACATCAGTGTCTGAGTATTATCAAGCTCAGGAAGGACTCTGATAGCTCGTCCTCTCCTAGAGCTTTCCCCTGACCGCTTCAAGCTACTTTACAAGAGAGAAAACATCATCCGGATGCTTTGATCCTAACCCTCTCCCAGGGAATCACAGACTACGGGGCTGAAACCTGTTCCAGATGTCACCCGTGATGTTTACGATGAGAAAACGCAAACTAAAACCACGTCAAAGGAGGAGCTGACTTCTCGCTACTGATTGTCAGTCATTCGATGACTTGCTGCTAATCCACTATTTAAATGGACATTTAATGTTTTTTTTTTTTTTTTTTTTTTGCATACATAATGACAATCCAAAAAATCCTCCATTTACTTTATTAATAAATATTTCTGTCATGACTCAACTGAGCCACTTTTGATGAACCAATCAAATCGGAAGCATAAAATCAAATTCCACCCTGCATTATTTTTTCACTTAACACTGTTTCTGAGTATCACATTAAAAAAGTTAAAGTTGATGTGTGTAATGTTTTTGCTTAAAATTCTCAATTAAAATGCAGAGAAAACTAAAAGTGAAATCATTTACATTGACCCCCTCTGTGGCAGTATCAAAACATTGCTTTGTTCTTAACCAATAGCGTGCGTTTGGGGCGGGGCTATCGGTTTGGCCAACCAATGACAGACAAGGGAGTGCAGAAATTACACATTTAATTTGTCATTAAATCTTTTTAGTGCAAAACATTATACAATTATTTAACACATTTTCTTCAGGTGCCCTATTTCAAAGCAGAATCAATTTTGAACAGGTAACAGAGCTATGTGCCCTAGCCTAGAGCAATAGGCGTAGAACTCTTTTACAGAGCCAGCCTCTAATGTTGCTGTACTGATGTCCTCAATCTCAGAGGTGTCTGAGAAACACTATAATGAGGGTATAAAGGGGTTTTACGGGCCCACATCATTCACAGAGCGAACAGCAGGACGTTTTGAGGTTCGTTACTGTAGACCGCAGGAGTTCTTTTCCACACTGGTGTCCACCATATGTGATTTATTGTTAATTAAACATCATTACAGATCAGGCTGGACCCGTTTTATGAAACCATGTGCTCAAAAGTTAATTAATCATCCTCCTCTATCAAAAGGTTAAATGTATACTCATTAATGTTAAATAGCGTTTATATGATTTAAGATCCCTTACAAAAATGTGGTACCATGGTACAGCGATTTCATCAGAGAACACCCTGCGTCTCAATGCCCATACTATCCATCCTAAACAGTATGCAAGATTAAAATAAGTGTGTCCCAAAGTATGTTGAAAAGAGTATGCCAGAAGTCCCCGGATGGTCTATTGTTTCTGATGGATTTTCGAAGTGTGGATCCGTGCTCACTATAACAGCTAATATTCCCCACAACCCACTGTGCTTTGGAGAAAGAACTACAAACATGAGTAAAAAGTGTTAAAAAACTACAAAACATGGCAGATATGCGTGACTGACGGTGAGAGATTTAGATAAAGGTTTAAGTGACTAATCAAAGTTTAACGTGATACAAAAATATTTATTTAATGTTGTCCGTGTTAGATTTCATCTGCAATAACAATGTGGACTTTTATAAAGATCTGTTTGGACAACTTAAAGACGCTTGTATGACGTGATAGTAGGCTATGTCCCAAAGCTTATATACTCTACTGCTACACACTCAAAGAGAGTACATACTTTTATGGCGTAGTGTAAGTAGGCGAATTGAGACACAGCATTGGTTTGAAATCGCTGGTGTTTCTAACGTCAAAAACTACCTTGTAACCAGATCCATATGTAACCAATCATGTTAACGTGTGATCGTCAAAGAGTATGGCAAGCCGTTTTAACTTTTATTCATTTCCAGGATATGAATTCTTGATATCAACAATTACATTTTCACTAGTTGAAATGATAATTATTGATATCTGGAATTGGATTTCTACTAGTAACAATGGCAATTTTTGATATCGGGACTTACATTTCCACTAGTAACAATGCTAATTCTTGATATCAACAATTGAATTTCAACTAGTAAATACTATATCTTTTGATATTATATTTCACTATTGAAATGTCACAATAGGCTGCCATTCAAATTCAATTGTTGATATCAACAATTGATTTCTTACTAGTAGAAATTCCAATTTCGCAATCGAGACGGTGGTGTCCATTCCAGAGACGGTGGTGTCCGTGCCGGTGTCTGTTCCGAAGAAGTTGGTGTCCATTCCGGTGACGGTGGTGTCCATGCTGGAGACGTTGGTGTCTGTACCGGAGACGTTGGTGTCCGTTCCGGAGATGGTGGTGTCCGCGCCGGAGACATTGGTGTCAGTTCCGGAGACGGTGGTGTCCGTTCCGGAGACAGTGGTGTCTGTGCACTTGTCCGTGCCGGAGACGGTGGTATCCTTGCCGGAGACGTTGGAGTCTGTGCCTATGTCCGTGCTGGAGAAGACGGTGGTGTCCGTTCCGGAGAGGGTGGTGTCCGTGTCTTGCTGGAGACATTGGTGTCCATGCCGGAGACGGTGGTGTCTGTGCAGGTGTCCATGCCCGAGACGTTGTTGTCTGTGTCGGAGACTTTGGCATCCGTTCCAGACACGGTGGTGTTCCTGCTAGAGACGGTGGTGTCTGTACCGGAGACGTTTGTGTCCGTTCCGGAGACAGTGGTGTCCATGCCAGAGACATTGGTGTCAGTTCCGGAGACGGTGATGTCCGCGCCGGATATGTTGGTGTCCGTGCCGGAGATGGTGGTGTCCATGCCGGAGACGTTGGTGTCCGTGCCGGAGACGTTAGTGTCCGTTCCGGAGACGGTGGTGACATTGATGTCCATTCCAGAGACAGTGATATCCGTGCCGGAGTCGTTTGTGTCCATGCCGGAGACGTTGGTGTCCGTGCCGGAGACGTTGGTGTACGTTCCGGAGAAGGCGATGTCCATGCACTTGTCCGTGTCAGAGACGGTAGTGTCCGTGCCGGTGTCCATGCCGGAGACGTTGGTGTTTGTGCCGGTGGTGTCCGTTCCAGAAACGGTGGTGTCCGTGCCGGAGACGTTGGTGTCTGTGTCAGAGACTTTGGTGTCAGTTCCGGAGACGATGGTGTTCGTGCCAGTGGTGTCTGTGCCGGAGACGGCGTGTCCGTGCCGGTGTCCATACCGGAGACGCTGGTCTCCGTGCCGGAGGCATTGGTGTCTGTGTCGGAGACTTTGGTGTCCGTTTTGGAGATGATGGTGTCCGTGTCAGTGGTGTCTGTGCCGGAGATGGCGGTGTCCTTGCACTTGTCCGTGCCGGAGACGGTGGTATCCGTGCCGGAGACGTTGGTGTCTGTGCCTATGTCCGTGCCGGAGAAGACGGTGGTGTCCGTGCCGTGCCGGAGACGGTGGTGTCCGTGCTGTGCCGGAGACATTGGTGTCCGTGAAAATGTAAATGTTGATATCAAGATTTAGCATTGTTACTAGTGGAAATGTAATTCCTAAAATCAAAAATTGCCAATTTTACTAGTAGAAATCTAATTCCTGATATCAAGAGTATTCATTTTAACTAGTGAAAATTAAATTGTTGATATCAAAATTTCAAATCCTGCGAATGATTAAAAGTCAAAACGGCTTGTCTATTGCCATTCCCAGGATACAAATTGTTGATATCAAGTATTAACATTTTTACCAGTTGAAATGTAATTCCTGATCTCAAAAATTGCCATCGTTACTAGTAGAAATCGAATTTCTGATATCAATAATTATCATTTTTAACTGTGAAAATTGAATTGTTAATATCAAGAATTAATATCCTGGAAATGAATAAAAGTTATACCAGCTTGCCATACTAGGAGTGCATCTCTGAGCTGTGGGGGCGGGACTCATTTGCATATTCATAGAACCACGTATACTAAATAAGGCAAGGGTGTAGAGTTACATTCAAGCGATTTTAAGGCATGAAGAAAAAAAATAAGGAAAAAACGTGTAAATATGTCATTTTGATGATCAAAGATGAGTTTTAAGGGATGAAGTTATTGGACTTCTGATCTTAGAGCTGTTTTGGTCACTGTAGTGGGTGAATCAGCGTCATCAGAAATATCCTGTCGCTTCACTAAGAAAACAGATCAAACAGACGTGGAGGTGGACGGTTTGAAGGCAAGTTCAGACGTGACACTGCATGTAAGATATGGACTGGTGCAGAGAAACAGAATGAGAAAGAGGGAAGCTGATGCAGGGGTCAGCGGGGGTCTGTCTGGTTGTTGGTTTGTTGAAAGTCAATGAAATTTTCGCTGCGGGGGTTGCAGCATCTTGATAAGGAAAGCTTCAGACTGTTGTTTACTGATACAATGTAGCAAATAGGCCTAGTAATTAAAACTAATTCAGAAGCCTGAATGCACAAGCACTTATTTATCTTGCTGCTGATCGGGGTGGATAATTTGTAATTATGTCATTTTTCAAAGCAGTTAAAAAAAAGTAAAAAAAAAAGTCAGACTGCCAAAAGAAAGTAAAAAATCAATACAGTTTTCCGGTAAAACATATCTAAAAATGCTTAGAACAAGATTTATTTTCTTAATAAGAAATAAAAATGCATTAAGAGTAAGTAATGAGACCCTGAGTAACTCTCCCTTTAATCGTCGTCACCTTCGAGCAAACAACCTTATAAATACCCTAATACAAATACTACTTCTCGTAAAACCATGATTATACTACACAGAATAATACAACACACGATGTCACAAGCTCAAGGTTGAGAACCTTTGCTTTAACCAGCCTACATGAAATATCTTTTTTTGCTAGGCTATTTTTAAATCGATTTGGTCTGAACTGACCTGTGCAGATTTAGTTTATTGATTTGTGTCATGCTGTCAGAGTCTGGCAGACTCATAAAATGCCATATCTGTGCACACCTATGAACACAGACACACACAATATTCCCTTCAAAACTGTAAAAACAAATGAATGACAGAACTGCACAACACTGTTCATCTCTGGACCAGGTGCTTTCGCAGATAAGACCTGGGGAGGTGTGAGAACATGAAGGGCTAGATGAAAAAAAAATAAAAACTATGATTTCTCAATCAAAGGTTCTGCAATGAGATCTTAAAATAAAATCAGGACATGTCAGTATTGATAATCTTAGATATTCTAACAGCCTAAAAATAGAGAGATGATGAAAATGCCATCATGCACATTATATTGAAAATACAAAGGAAATTAAACGAGATGTACATTATGAGAAATAGTCACAATGTTTGATAATTTTTTTTAAAATTTTAGAGTACCAGAAACATTCCTCCCTCAAGTAACTACGTCCTAATTAGTTATGTCCTCAAACAGAAGGTGAAGTATCCCTGTTCTAATTTAATCAAAGCCTGTTTCTAAACAGTAATTACAGTGATTAAGAAAATTAACTGTGTTTGAGGGGAAAAGGAAGAGGTTTTCTTCACTACTCTCGGCTGATTACAAGCCACTTTGAGAGCTGACTGGCAGCCAAATGTTATTCCTGCACTGTAATTACTCAGAGTTAGCGCTCAGCTTCAAACCTAATGCTTTTGAACTGCAGCCTCAAAATGGTGGGAATAATCACAGAGGTGAGCGTCATGTCTTCTAATGGTCATAAAAATTGTTAAATAATAGATTAAGGATCAGTATTGCCACCCCTGCTGGTGGCAGTCGTACCTACGCCATCTGACTGCAAAGAACATATTTCTCAATTGAAGGCCATTCAAAACTACACACATTTTGGTATCAGTTTAGAATAATGGTCCGTCATTAAAGTCGTCATGAAATCAAAATTGACCCTATTTACTTTGTTAGAGCACATCACTAGAGCACTACCATTACTACATATAAAAAAAAAAATGTTTGTCGTGGTAATCTTTAATCAAAATCTTAAAATTTGCTTAATAGATAACTACGCAAGAAGCAATGCAGGACAAATTAGTAGTACTAGATTAACACGTCAGCTACTACTATTAAAGGTAGGGTAGACGATTTGTTCCAGAAACATTTTTTGTTATGCTGGTTGAAACTATCATCCTGATAGCAATCAGTTAAGTTAAGTGTATCTAAATGTATTTATATGTGTATATATCATCAGTGGAAGGCGTAGGACCATAAAACGTTCATCCAATCATTGCATTCGGTTTGAAAATTCGGTTTCAAAGCTTTGAGAATTGAGTCTCAACAGCCATTTATGCAAGAAGTCCTAGCTCCAGCCTGTAGCGCGATGACGTCATTGATATCAAATACATAGTTGACGTTTTAACACGCATGCGCTGTAGTAGGTTTTGACACGCACGGGCGTGATTACCAATTACATTATCCAAAAATTATATTATATTTATAAAATCTGTATGACATATGCCATAATGGCTATAGTGGATGAATAGCCACTTACATTAAAGACATTAAACATTAAAGACATAAACATATAAAAAACATTAAAGCTTTTACATTATGGCCCATAACAAGTTTCTTTCCTGGCAGCTTCAAAGATTTGCAATAGCCTAGATATGCATTTTGTGGCCTATTTTATCTCCAAACAATGACACTGCCCAAATTAGTGCTTTTATCATCCATTCATAATTGACTAAAACACTCAAAACAACATCGGAGATCATAAGTTTAACTCAATTCAAAATATTAAGAAGGAAAAGGTCTGCCTAGAGATTGAGCACTCTCTGGATAACGGAGCTATTTTTCATGCAAAGTAATGTAGGCTAATTAATAAGCTATCATTTGTTATTAATTTATCATGTAGAGCATTCAACACTTTATGAATAGGCCTATGTAAAATGTTTTTATTCATTAGAACATTGATCTATCTCTCAGGATTTAATTTGCATTAAAAAATATGATTGTTTTCATTGTATTAATATTATTACCTGCATAGTCCCCAACAGTTTGTGAATTTGTTGGATATTGGGATGTTTTAACAGATCAGATACCAGACACAAGATTGTTTTTCTTCTTTTTCTTCTTGTCATCTTCATTTATTAAATCTCTTATGGTATAAAAAAGATGTCCGACATATTTTAGTATAACTCTTATAATCAATAGCACAGCGAGTGAGAGAGAAAAATAATATATTTGATTCATTCATGAACAAATAAACACTACATTACAGAAATATGAAACAAATAACACAGAAGACAGTCAGACTATGAGTGTAAAAAATAAAGACAATAGTTATAGATATTTTCAGTCTATTTGTATTCATAAAGGACCAAATTAAACAAATAAAATAAATAATAATAATAATATAGGCTAGGTTATTCAAAACACTATATGCCCTCATTGCTTAAATAAATATTCTATAGAAAGAAGGAAAGAAACCAATTCCATGTATATGGTGTAAAGTTAAACAGTCTTAAAAAAAAACTTTTTAGGACTTTAAGTTACTAATTAATGCACCTTATTTTTAAACAGTAAAAACTCACTTGTGCTGCAGACAGGTCTCTGCATATCATCATTTTTAAGGACCTTTGGTGAATAAATTGTGCTTCTAATCTCCTGCGTTCTAAGTAGCCTATAGTTTTTGTGTTCCCATGTACACTGGCTGGTGTGTAACTGGGATTTAGTTTGACAGGAACTTTCAGTGCCCCCTGCTGCCTTTAAATACTCACAAAAGTTTTTGAAGAACTCCTGGGGACTTGAGTCGGACAACTCTTTCACTGGATTACCGGCTAGATTCATGCAGGTGACACAACGCGTAGATAAAACATACAAGACGTCTGGATTAGTGGATTCATATCATCATTTTGTTATCAAAGTACTTGAAATCTGCCGCGAAGAACTTTGAAACCCTACTGAAATGAATATGAGTAGCTATAACCTACCTGCAGATATTAGCCGCTAATAAAATAATCTTCTTTGACTGTTTGACACACTAAAAAGTTCACAGAAATATGAAACTTCAGATAAACACTTAGGAAAACTTTGAATTTGTCATTTTAGCAATGATTATGCTAGATGAGCTATTTCACTTTAAAAATAAATAAAGTAATTGCAATTAAAGGTGCTCTATGTAACTTTTTTACTCTACTAAAGCATAAAAATACCATAATATGTTTGTAGATATTTAGTAAACATGCCAAGTTTACATTCTCGTTTCTCTGCAAATCACTTTACAGCCAGTTATTTTACTTAATATTTTAAAATAAATCTCAAATTATTTTTAACATACAATTTCATTCATATTAAAAATATAGGACAAGCTGCAGTTTATAACACATAAATTTGACACCACTATAAAATTAAGAGTCTCATCTCATAGTTGAGTCTCTCTGTTTGCGTCCTCTCCAGTAGGTTTACACCATTTTGTTTGCAGCTCATCAACATAAATGCACACTTTATTTCATTCTGTTACGCTACAAGAAAAGGTGCGATAGTAGCTATTGCATTTCATGGAATTTTACATGTGCATGAAAATTGTATATCAATCCATGCCTCTAATCCAAATAACAAAAGGCTCAATGGAAAAGTGGTGAAAACAACAGATGAAGACATTTCAAGTGCCAGACAACAAACATTTTTTGTTTTTTCCATCGCTGCATTTATATATAGTCATTGAATAGGTATCTGTAGTGAAGCACATGACCAAGGAATCAATGAAATAGTCTTTAAATATAACTTCAAACACAAAAAACAGGAGAAACACAACCACACATACATCGAAGATACAGGACCAAGGACTGACTCAAACCGAGGGCTTAAATACACAGAGCAAAAAAAAGGAGCTAACGAGATAATTAACAGGACTACAGGTGAACGGGATCAGTCAATGAAACACACTGGAAAACGGGGTCAAATAGAAACTGAACACAATGAAAACTGAAACAAAACAGAACATACTCATGACATTACTCTCCTCTCCCGGAAGGTAATGGGGAGGTGACCAGGGCGGTACCAGCAAGATTGGAAGCCTCCAAGGTGACGCCAGGGAGGAGATGGTAGTTCAGGGAGCCAGGGAGGCACCGGCAGTGCAGGGAGCCAGGGAAGAGCAGCCATGGCCTTGACGAGGGAGCTTGGCTTGTCATTAATTCATATCTATTAAAATCATCTTTACTGTAACTATTACGTTACTTGTACAATAAATTTTTTTTTGATTTGCTTACCTGTCAATCAATACACTCGCGAGAGCAGAGTCTCTGTCAAGTCCAAGATTGTCGCGCAGCTCTCTCCATCTCGAAAACGCCTGGCCGATATTTATCCGGGTTTTATTCCTCCGTTTGTCACACAGTCTGCGTGTATCCGAATATGGACGCTTTCGTTTTGTTGGCACTTCAATACTCGCCAAAGAGTAATCGTGATCCATAACAGCTATAACCATACAGTCTATGGCTATAACGATATAACCACCACTTCCGCATTTGACCATGTGATATTCCGGTGTGGTGGAATATCACATGGTCCACACCGGAAAAAAGGATAGTGCGGACATTGCGTCACTGAGAGGCGATATTTTTTCCGGGACGGACAGTTATTTAAAATCGGAATTTCTCTGAAATAAAAAAATCTTTGGAGACTTTTGAGATATTGTAAGTACACAACTGGAGGAAATATATCACACTGTGCAAGTTATTTTCGGAAATTTTATTACAAAATTGTTACATATTGGAGCTTTAACTGATGTTAACTAAGGAACATTATTGTAATGTGAAGTGTTACCGTTATATCAAGACAGTACAGCAAATGAAAAATAAACCATAGAGATACATTCGCAAACAATTTATAAAGTACAAATACACAGTGAATCCAGACAATGTTATCAAAAGAGCAGACGTCACCCTAGAAATGACCCACCGAGTTGTAACCTGTAACAGTATTAATCTATGTGTATTTGTATGTAGATCACCCTGATGAGTTCAGACAGGCCGCTGCAGTTCAACCTCTGAACCGTAGACGACGGATAACTCTGATAGTTGTTTGAGTTTATCCCGCTTTTCCTGATGCTCCAGAAATCTTGCTCTACAATCCCAACAGCTTACAGCAGCAATGACAACAACGCTGAGGGATGCGAGCAGAACTAAAGCTGAAAACTAATAAAGCACACAAAAATGTATATAAATTATTTGTATATGTAAATAAATATTAAGACTATAAAGCTTTATAAAAACATTATATAATTATTATTTATATAAAACCAGTACACTCACCCTTGAGTAGAAAATGATTTTTTCGGTCAGATCTAGCAGGTCTGTTGCGTTCACTCCAGTGGGTTTGCACCATTTAATCTGGAGTTCTTCATCCAAGACGTAATCTCCTTCCCAGTGTACCATGCCACAAGCGACATATTCCCCCTCAAACAACAACAGAAACATCCACAACGAAGGTGGAATCAGACAAAGTAAAAAGAGCCCAGCACAATGAGAAGATGACCGTCTGCAAGGCCTTTGAATGAACATCATCACAGCCAGAGCCAGAAGAGCTGGTGCAAGAAAGATGACGCTGATCAGTATCATGTTAAACCCAGGAGAACATGGGCAGGAAAATTCCCGATCCATCAACTTCTGCAGTCCAATTAACGCAAAGCAAAAATGCAATGCACTGAAAGAAGATGTGCTTCTTTCTAGTTTTTCTGGATTGTTCGAAAACCACCCGAGAAACGCCATTTTTCATGAACAACGTGAAACAACCCACTTTAAAGATCACTGGATTACTTTAGACGCACTGAAGAACTGAGACCTTTTAAACAGAACAGATCATTAATATTTGTTCATCAAACACTGTGTGACAGCAGAACTCATATCCTACAGCAATTTAGGATCTTTATTATTAACTGTTTGCAAGGTCATTTATCATACTTTGAGACAAAGGACAATGCAAAAGGACAGTAGAAACTAATTATGTGAATAGGACTCAACTCCTTTCTTTTAGTAATTCAGATCTGCTCCATTGAACCAAATTCTATCAAATTCATCAGAAGTAAATGAAATCTTGTTTGGCCAACAAAATGAAAACAAACAGCAAGCATTGTCCCATATCATGGCACATGACAATGCCATACAGCAAATATTTACATTAAAAGGACATTAGATGAAGTGTTCCTGGCTTCTCATATTGAACAACTGCAAAGGTTGCATAAACATAAGATATAAAACTGAATAAATGTCATGTATTAAAAAAAACAACAACATAGTTTTACTATTAAAAAAGAACCCAAGCTGTATTTTGACAATGCTAGCAGCCTCAGTATAAATATATATATATATATATATATATATATATAGTATATATATATATGAAAACACTCGAGCACGACTGTTTCATGTTTTTACCTCAATGTGAAATACTATTCTCTGGTTTACTTGAAAAGATTTGCAGTTACTAAAATGCTGTTTGAAAACGCTGTGTAAATAGGTACTAAATCACATTATGCATTATTACTGTAATGAAATAATAAATGAACTACAAGGCAAACAGAATATTCATTTGTACAGGTTGTGGGTCAGGGGAAACATTTCATGGTCCACTAGTTCAAAATAAAAGTATCTCATTCACGAAAGACACGCAGCACCCCCAGTGGTGACCAGGGGAAGTTCAACAATAGCATACTAATAATATTTGGTTACTTTACATAGCTGGCCTACTGTATTTAAGTAAAACACGTTTTAAAGTGAATATTTTGTATTTAAAGCAGAAATATAATATTTCTTGTCTGCCAGCAGATATATTCTCAGACAAAACTTACTGAAAAGAAACAAGAACAACAACAAAAATCAGTCTACTTTCTTTATTTCTGAACTTGTGTTTTACACAACATATTCACACATGCCATATATATTTTTATATATCATGTGGTTGACAGGAGAGACAAGTGCTTGTTGTAACACTGGGTTTTTGTCACAATGTCAGTAAGGTTTTGACTCAAAAGTCCAATTACTCAGGACAAGGGTTTTCAAGGTTTTTTTTCAAGATTTACAAGTTATTTTTCATAATAGCCAGCAGCCATATCACCCTGTAGCCCAAGACTGGTTGCCCACTGAAGCTAAGCAGGGTTGAGCCTGGTCAGTACCTGGATTGGAGACCTCCTGAGAAAACCAGGTTGCTGCTGGAAGAGGTGTTAGTGAGGCCAGTAGGGGGCGCTCACCCTGTGGTCTGTGTGGGTCCTAACGCCCCAGTGTACTGATGGGGACACTATACTGTCAAAAGAGCACCGTCCTTCGGATGAGACGTTAAACCGAGGTCCTAACTTTCTGTGGTCATTAAAAATCCCAGGATGTCCTTAATTCTCAAAGAGAATTCTTAAAGAGACAGTTCATTTATATAATTTGCAGGCCAGTTGACAGTCTTGCCAGGGTCCGGGACGAGATAATCTTAGATAATCTCTCCTTTTCCCTGGCTCTTCCTCTCCTCTGCATTAACTATGTTAACAAAGGAGAGTGCGCAGTGGGATGGGAAAAAAAACCCACAAGTTGTCGAGACTTGTTTTGAAACATTCTAAAGGTGCATCTCAAACGGAAGGGTGCAGCTTAGTAAGTCTGCATATCTTGGCTGCCACGTCATCAATCCGTCTCATTTCAATTTGAAGGATCCTTGGAAGGCAGCTTTAATTTTGTGTCCTCCATTTAGCTCATTTTGATGGATGCCTCAAGTGCATAGCCATGCGCACTTACTAGACCGTCTCATTCTAGCATTTATGATTAGGAGGAATCTAGCCTTCAAGCCTCAGAGGGACAGGACTAGGAAGTATGTTGCTTCACTAGGATGCAGCCTTCTGTTTGAGATGCACCCTAAAAGTGTGGCACTCATCGAAACAGTCAAAGACGTCCGTCTAGCGCATGTTTACATAGAAAAAACAATGAACTGCAACGCAGTGGAAGGCAAAAAGATGTTCTGTGTGAACGGCCACTTCTTGTGTTACTGTACACTCTTAAAATAAAAGATATTTTGCATATAGTGGAAACTTCCCATTGCACAAAAGGTTCCTCATAGTGGAAAAAAGGTTCTTTAGGCTATTTAAATGTTCTCCACACTAAGAAAAAAATGGTTCTTGTAAGAACTGTTTACAGAGAGGTTCTTTGGAAACCTCAAAATGGTTCACTGCTGCAAACAAATATGTGGAATCATTATAAGAGTGTAGACTAGCTTCTCATATCCTGCTAAATGTAAAATGTATTTCACAAATTACTTTGATTTTCTTCTGTGAAATACAAAAGAAGATAGTTTGTGTCTCTGTGTTTTTGATTTTGTTGTTTCGGATCTTCTTCTTTTGTGTTCACCAAGAAAGTAAGTCATTCATTTTTTATTAATATATGTTACACTATTTTCTGGACAACATTGTGGTCACCTTTCGTTGTGTTTATTTGTGCTTTATAAATAAATGAAATGAAATACATGTGTGGAATATCAGAATTTTCATCTTTGGCTGAACTTTATGAGCAATGTCAAAAAAAACAAAAAAAAAAACAAGCTTCCAGTAACTGATAAGGAAGTTCATGAATGAGTAAGGCTGACTAATTTTACGCAAGCCCATCCTGCTTTCTGCAGCATTGTGATGAAATGCAGCGTGTGTGTTCTGCACACATTTACAGTAGAACAAACTTCTGAGACTGTTCAGAATTAACATGGGGGCTGACTGCTTCCAGGAATAAGTGTAATTTGAGTTTATAGCACGGTGACTCATACCTTATGAGACAAACAAACACGCAGCTAGTTTAAAACCTCTATTTTTGCTGTAGCTCTGTGTATTTTTATGGTATCGCTGTCGAAGAGTAATTAGCTGGTAAAGTGGATTTACTTATTGTAGAGTTAACAAAAGTTATGTAATGTTTGAAGTGGATGCTCTAACAAATGTTTGATTTTAAAACGAGTAGTTCATTCATAAATCCATAAGATCTACCTATAATACAAACTAGAAGACAGAACACAACGAGTGCAGCACTGAAAAGGAGCGGGGCTACATAACGTCTAGCAGCTAGCAAGGAGTTGAACATTAGATCAGGGCCTGTATGTATAAATCTTCTTAGAAATAGTCTTAAGCTTTGACTTAAGTGTCAAAAGATTCTTAGTAAAAAGTCACCAGATTCAAATGTATTCAAATAGTATTTAAAAAAGTGTTAAAGATGTTGAAAGTTAATAGTTGTGCTCAGAGTCAATTGTTTATTTGTAATAACTAATAACACAATGAAACATGCCAAATTATTGACATAATTTAGTGTAGATTTAAAAATCTTGCTTCCCACTGTTGTTTGATTTCATGGAAACAGACACCAGTTATTCTGTCAAGAGATCTATTTATTTATTTATTTTATATAAGACATAGGAGGAAAAGACAATAGACCAAACAAAGGTCAGTCATTTTCTCTGCTCTAGACTTTCAAAGACTTTCAGTTTTTATATGCTGAACAGAAAAACTGCATTACCAGAGAAACATTTGGTTCCCATTAACATAGGAATGTATCCCATTATGCCATCATATACATTTCAGTCTCTAACTTCAGCACACTCAAAGTTACCCAAAGTCTCCCCCACATATGATTCACAAAATACAATGATTACAAATGATTATGAATGTATATAAAACGTATAAAACATATACATAATACTACTGATTATGAATATTAATAAAACATAATAATAATACTAAAAACAATATTAAATGATGAGATTTGAGTCTTCACAAAGAAATTTTCAACATATGAAAAAATAAAAATGAGAGGACAATGAAATATTAATAACTGACTATGTTGCAGACAAACTTTCATAAAACATGCTGGTAAGACATTTTTTCTTAGGAAGAGGTTCAGACAATATTTGTCATTATTCTCTAGTGATTAAAGATGAAGTGCAAAGTAAATGATTTAACTATGAATTGGTCAGGTAGGCAACAGAAGAGACAACAAAGAGAGAGCATGTTTCAGTGAACAGACATGTAATTTTATAATCTCATAAGCTTGATGAAGTCATTCAAATCACTTGATATTAAGAAGGATAAACATTGATTAATAACTTGACTAACAACCACTCAAAGGATATACATTGAAGCGGCAGTGGATTCAAGAATCCGTCCCATCACCAAAAGGTTCTTTGGGGAACAAAAAATTGTTCTTCTTTGGGTGTGTTCACACTTGTATTTTGGTTCAAATGGTTCGTTTAGTCCGGATCAAAAAAATAAATAAATTGTCCTGGTCCTCTTAGCATTCACATCGGCATTTTATGGTATATGTTCTCAACCTGATTGGTCTGCTTTTATTGCGTACTGTACATTTAAATTATCTCGACAGAACTTACGCAACATCCAAAACAATGCTTTGTGCTGGGCTAAATGTGCTCGTTGTATGAGTGTAGCCTTCATGTCATGAAATATTGACCAGCTGAGAACTCGAGAAGAGCTTGTAAAATGTGTAAAGGAATCAAAACAGCGTCAGGAATCCATCTGTCACACACAAACGAAGATCTGGCATGAGGAGACACGTTTCTGATGCCTGTACCGAAATGTGATGTGAAACATCTCGACTATGACGAGAAAAAAACATTATGCTTGAGCATTCTGTCTTTTTAGGGTTGCATCTTGTGACATTATGTCCCTTTTTTGGTTTATGTAGATGTTTTTGGTGTGCATACCATTCAAACCGCACCAAAGTTTGTTTGGAAACGGATTGAGACCCATCTTTTAAGGGTTCTCGGTCCGCTTGTTTGGTGTGCGCATGAGGGTTCAGATGGCAGCGTTCACACTTATTCAAATGAACCGCACTAACAGAGCAATCACGCCAGGGTTCGTTTGAATCGATCAAACATACCAAGTGTGAACACACATTAAGGCATTGCTGCGAAAACACCCTTTAACATTTATTTTTATATCCCTCCAAAATTCAGCTGTTTATTCATTTTTAGAAAAAGCAAGAAGTGGGTGTGTAGTGATGGAGGCGGTGGGGCTGAGCTCCACATCAAGGTGTCTGTGTCCTCCATCGTGTCTCATTTTTCGTCCGCAGAACAACAACAGTCGACTTGGGCACCAGTCACATTTCCCACTTATGCAGGTGTCATAAATACCCACAGCGGCAAGCGACAAGACACTGAAGAAAGTGATCAAGACAAAACCTGCATACTGAAAGAACAGAAAAAAACATTACTTGAATTTGTATTCGTCCGAGATAATTTGTCATTTTCCATTTCTGACATATTGTGAGGTCAAGAAAAGATTAATTTAATATATCCTTAATGAGTTTTACAATAACAGAACAAGCTCATACAGTATAGGATATTTACCTGAGATTGATGAATATATTTGACAGTTAAATCTCGTTCGCTCATTTGCATCCCTTCAGTGGGTTTACACCACCGCGTTTCTAGCTCATCATCAAAAACAAAAACTCCGTTCCAGTTTGTCATGGCACAAGCAACATATGCACCATCAAGTAACAAGAAGAAGATCCACATTACAGGTGGAATCAGACAACATATGAAAGCTTTAGGACAGCTCCGAGGAGTATCATCTTCCACTCGTTCAGGGCACTGAAACCATCCGTATTTCAGAGGCCTTAGAATGTGGAACATTATGACAAAGAGAAAAAAAGCAGGTCCAGTGAAGAGGAACACGGTTACCACTTCATTCTGATCATTTCTACATGGGCATTTGAATCGATAAGCCAGTCCAAACAATGATGCAATTAAAAAAATGGTCAATATAGCATAGCCTAAAACAGTACAACGTTTCATGTAACTTTGTTTCTCTTGAAATGACATCTTCTGAGGGAAGTTTGATGAAGCTTTTGATTGCTTCTTTCGCTTTTAGTCCGGTTCAAAAGCTCTTTGTAGTCTCGACAGATTCCCTTTAATGAAGAAGATGAGAATTATTATTCATAGCAGGAGAATGAAGCATATGGTTTTGAACATATCAATAGAACATTTCATTCTTAAAAATGAAGGTTATGTATTTGTACAGTATTGATAGTTACATGACAAAACTTTAACATTCATAGAACCTTTCCATTGCACTAAAGGTTCTTTATGTTGGAAAATGTAAATTTTCAGTTAGTGGTACCCCAGAGAGCATAAGAAAAAGGTATAAAAGCATTTTCAAGGCAAGTCACTACCTGTGTCACATCACACAAAAAGACTAAATGACTTTTCCTGAATCACATAATAAAGTCTCGAATAACAACCTACCTGCAACTAGTTTGAATTCACATCGACGTATGGGACTTTCGGAGTCTGCTGCACAGTGCTCTATACTGTACGTTTACCACACCCTTTTCTCTTTCACACATTTCTTTCAAATTGCTCCTCCTTTACGCAGCAGACATATGTCTCATGTTACACAAGCCCACATGCGCACAAGTGCTTTGCAGCAGCAATTGGCACAAGCCTGATGTTGGATTGATTCGATGCCTCGTTAAATCCATCAAGTGTTAATTTCGTTAACGAAAAATATGACGAAAAAAATTTGTCGACGCCTTTTTTTTCTATGACTAAGACAAGACGAAGACGAGGCGACAATAACGCCATTAAACGATAACTCTGTGACTTAAACAACATGCAATATCGTTGATGAAAAAATACGAGACTAAAATATAGTGAAAAATAAATAAAAACTAACCAAAAATATCTTTATATTGGTCAGCATTTATTTTTGTTGCAATCCGCTGCAATATGCTGTTCATTCATTAGATGGCATGAGCAGAAGTTGTTGGTCTTTTCTTCAAGTTCAGAGCGTGGTACCCAGCAAACCCAGAACGTTGGCACAACGTACCCAACCTTCAAACATCGTTTTATCAACATGGCCAAAAGGTTGCTATAAATACGTTGTGTGGTGAAGGTTGTTACAGCGTTGTCACAATGTTGACATTAAGGGTGTTTCTCAAAACCAAGAATGCAAAGAACGGACTTGTGTTCTTGGGGAGAAAGCTCTTGCTAGTTGTTCTTGGAAGAATGAACTCACAAGGTGACGAGCACACAGAAAGCTCCTGACAGTTTGAGACGATGTGTTCTTGCTGGTATTGCGCAATAATACCCCCGCACAGATGCCGTCTGCAGTACCCAAACATAACGAGAATTATTGACGATAACAGCCAGGCTTTGTCGCCCAAGCCTACCCTCAGCTCAAGGGATTACTCTACAGCTGTACGTATATTCATAACAATAAAGCTACACTTATGGAGATTCTCACTTCCGAAAACGTTAGAGCACATTTTTGATTCGCCATAAATTTTCTTAAAAATGCCAATAGTTGAAATCTACACAGTTGATTTCTAGCATCAAATGTTCTCAGAAGTGAATTTAGTGATGAAATAGCGTACGAAATTGTAGAAAAATGACTGGCTGTATTGACCTGCCTCTCTTTCCTTGAATGCCGAAATGAATGCCGGGATATTTCTGCCGTTAAGTTCACACAAGTTACCAACCTATGCATCCTCGGTAAAATGGGTGTGTCAAGAACACTTCCAGGATTTTAACCGTTCTTGCCAAAATTCAAACCTGTGTTTTGGGACAGTACTTGGGCAGCGACTGATGACGTTTCACAAGTCCACAAGAACACAAGAACAGACAAGAACGCATATTGCGAAACGGCCTAAACCACCGTTCAGGGCCATTGCTTAAGGTTGTGCCAACGGTGTCTTGACAACCACTGGACTACATATGTACTCGTCACTGTCCTGAAGCGCGAAAACCAGCCTTTAAATTTCAACCGCCCGTTGGGCTCATTGTGTTTTCTCGTTCTTCATCGAGCAAGGATACGTGCAGTATTGCGTTTTATTTACCTCAGCTAAATAAGATACGTAATTATTCAAACACAACCTACAACTTCATTTTCTAATGTGACTAATGTAACCTCGCTTGCACTGTTTAGTTTTTCATTTCATTTGTCTGCTATTTAGTCTCATTTGTTTCTTTGCTCCTCTGGATTTGTGGATGTTTCCTGATTCCGTTTACCGAACTTTATCGTCCGGCTTTCGACTACTGTCTGCCATGTACAGAACCGGTTTTGTTCATTAAATGTTCTGATCTTTGCTTTTTATGTTTTATGTATTATACTTAAAAGAAATCTGTATATTCATTTATTTAGTTTTTTTCTTTTTTTCATAAATGTATGACTTTTGGAAGTGCAATTTGATTACCCTGTGTGCAGTTAGTTTTAATAAAGTTGAATTAACGTAACCTTCTGTAATTTTTACTCTTCAAAGTGTACACTTGCAGGTGTTGATTATAATTAGGCTAATCTACTGATAGCCCCATTACATAATAATAAGGATAAACAATATTTAAAAATATATATAATTATCTAACATCTGACTAATTAAAAATTAACGTCAACATTCTCCTCCAACTTCAAAATTGCCCGACATCGTTTATTTGACCTTTTATTGACTTTTTTTTGTAAAAGGCGTTTGACTTAAGGCCCGTTCACACCAAGGACGATAACTATAAAGATAACGATAAAGATATAATTCTAAAAATCGTTCTCCATATTAAAGAATAACAGAGTTCACACCACAACTACGATAAAGATAAAGATAAAGATATGAGGAACAATATCGTTGGGATCACTTTCAGAACGATTTTTTTTCAGCTGTCAAACGATAAAACACTGACAGCCAATCAGAATCCATTCTAATTTAAAGGTCTCGCGCATTTAAAATGGGGCGCGCGAGCGCGTGCTTAGAATAAAAAGACCGTTATCGTTCGTTGGTGTGGACGCATATATAGTTATCTTTGTCGTTATCTTTATAGTTATCGTGCTTGGTGTGAACGGGCCTTTAGTCTTTGCACGTTCGCTTTTAAAACACTAGGTCGGTACCAATGTCACACGTTAACTTTCAACGTGATTACGTAATGAGTGAAATTGTCATCACAGAGCTAGTGCAAGACAAGCATTTGTGGTTAAAAAGTATATATATTTTTAAAAAAAATAATTAAAATGACAGATGGTTTGGCTAGATAAGACCCTTATTCCTCGGCTGGGATCATGTAGAGCTCTTTGAAGCTGCATTGAAACTGCAATTTGGACCTTCAATCCATCGATAACCATTGGAGTTCACTATATGGAGAAAAATCCTGGAATGTTTTCCTCAAAAACCTACAAGCCTCAGAGGGACAGGACTAGGATGCAGCCTTCTGTTTGAGAAGCACCCTAAAATTGTGGCGCTCATCGAAACAGTCAAAGATGTCAGTCTAGCGCATGTTTACATAGAAAAAAACAATGAACTGCAACGCAGTGGAAGGCAAAAAGATGAACTGTTTGCAGAGAGGTTCTTTGGAAAACCCCAAATGGTTCACTGCTGCAAAAAAAATATGTGGAATCATTATAAGAGTGTAGACTAGCTTCTCATATCCTGCTAAATGTAAAATGTATTTCACAAATTACTTTGATTTTCTTCTGTGGAATACGAAAGAAAATATTTTGTGTCTCTGTGTTTTTGATGTTGTTGTTTCTGATCTTCTTCTTTTGTGTTTACCAAGAAAGTAAGTCATACATTTTTTATTAAAATATATTACACTTATTTTCTGTACAGCATTGTGGCCAACTTTCGTTGTGTTTATTTGTGCTTTATAAATAAATGAAATGAAATACATGTGTGGAACGTCAGAAAAAACAAGCTTCCAGTAACTGATAAGGAAGTTCATCAAAGCTTCATCAAAACTACCTTTCCCTTCCCAGCCAAAATGAATGAGTAAGGCTGACTAATTTTACATAAGCCCATCCTGTTTTCTGCAGCAGTGTGATGAAATGCAGCGTGTGTGTTCTGCACACATTTATAACAAACTTCAGACTGTTCAGAATTAACATGGGGGCTGACTGCTTCCAGGAATCAGTGTAAAGGAGTCGGAACAGCATCAGGAATCCCTCTGTCACACACAAATGAAGATCTGGCATGAGGAGACACGTTTCTGATGCCTGTACCGAACTGTGATGGGAAACATTGCAACTATGACGAGAAATAAAACATTATTTTTGAGCATTCTGTCTTTTTAGGGTTGCATCTTGTGACATTATGTCCCTTTTTTGGTTTATGTAGATGTTTTTGGTGTGCATACCATTCAAACCGCACCAAAGTTTGTTTGGAAACGGATTGAGACCCATCTTTTAAGGGTTCTCGGTCCGCTTGTTTGGTGCGCATGAGGGTTCAGATGGCAGCATTCACACTTATTCAAATGAACCGCACTAACAGAGCAATCACGCCAGGGTTCGTTTGAATCGAACCAAACATACCAAGTGTGAACACACCTTAAGGCATTGCTGGGAAAACATATTTATTTTTACATCTGTGAATGAATTTTAATTAATCAACTAACATTTGTTTTTCTTGCAGGAATAACATTCATATGCTTTTAATGTGTCCAAACTCTTTGGGGAAAAACTTGTGACTTTGAGTGTATGTGTCTATGGGTATTAAACTAAAAAATATACTTTCAGTAGATACTTTCAGTCTACTTGTTGTGTACTCCTCAGAAATATACTTCATGTACTTCTCAGAAATATACTTAAAATTTCACAGAGGGTTAAGTATACTTGAATTTTACTGACAGAAAAGTCTAAGTATATTTGGTCTTATTGTACTCCAAGTTTTGATTGAGATATACTTATACAATTATAATTAAGTATTCTAAGTATACTTGGCTTGTATATTTGCGTTTTGATTATATAGCCTATTAAATACTTTTTATCACATAGTTTTACATACTGTCTTATAAACTTACATTGTTTGAAAATATTGATTTATAAAGAAAACAGATATGTTCCTGTGGCGAGCAGGACGAGGCCGAGGGCCATGAGAGGAAGCATAAAAGGAGGAGTGACGACAGTGGAGATCGAGACAAGCCAGGCCTGGATTTATGTTGTGTTGTTTATGTTTTATTATGTGACAGCAGTTGTCCGTGAGGGGCTGCTGTCTTTACTTTCGTTTTGTATTTGTTTTATTTTGTTTATAAATTCTTATGTTTGCCGGTTCCAGCCTCCTTCTTTCCATAACATCTGAACTGCGTTACAGTTCCAAATTTGGAGTATCTGAATTTGTGTAGGCTAGTCCACTGGTAGTGTAGGAATTTACTTCAAAGCTACTCTTTCTCTTTCAAATCTCCTCTAAAACTACTTCAAAGTATACTTTCATTAACTAAAAATGTGCTACAAGTATTAAAAAAGTAAACTACTTGTACTTATAAGTTCACTCGTTGTAAAAGATGCAGTACCAATTTGTATGCATTTAAAATGCATTTTAATTCTGATGTGAACTAATCCTTTAAAGGGTAAGTTCAGTATTTTACACTTAAAGCCCTGTTTACAGATCGTTTCTGATGAAATAGAATGGTTAAGATTAAAATTTGGACACATGCTGTTGTCCCGAGAATTTTCGGTTTCTTTCGCTTTCCCCAAAACCTCTAGAATGTGCACTCGAACACTCCTTCCTAAAACGCATTAAACTTTCGTTTACAAAGACGTGAAACTCACGAGTGGTCAGGGGTGTTCACTGATATGCTCACACAAAAATCGCTGCAAAAGATGCTTTCCAACAGGTGTTTTACCATTCGTTGTAAAACTGTGGATCTATTTTTCCAAACGTCTCACACCCGTAGATTCTTTCGTTGAGAGCTTGAATAATAGACACTCCAGCCCAGTTGGTGGCGATAATGCACCTTTGCCAATTGCAAGCAAACCGCTGGCATTTCATTGAATACACAGAAGAAGCAGAAGAAGAAGCGGCGGAGTAATACGGTACCTCACACAGCACATTCAATACAAGCCAATGGAGGTGGACAAAAACTACGATTAAAACCTGTTGGAAAGCATCTTTTGCAGCGATTTTTGTTGAGTTGGAAGTTGAGTATTGTAATTTTTTCCTTGTTGTGACGTATATCCGAGTGAAACGGCTTCTGAAATTAGAAAAAAATGTAGGGCGGGGCTTGATTTCGTCCTTCGGGAACTGATTGGATCGTTGGAGGTTGGGCATTGCAAACAAAATGGAGGCAGATTTGAATGCCAGTTTACATTCAGTTGTGGAGGATTTCTCTCCACCGGACTCCCCACCGTTACCCTCCCATGAAGGATTTTTTATTTTATTTTATTATTCCTGCGAACCAAGATGAGTCAAGTCAAGTTATCATCCTTATTAGACATTCTCTGTTATCAGTCAAGTTCACCCGGCCTCGAGAGCATCTCGATAGCCGCACCCTCATCGGCTCTGGCCGCACCCTTTTGCCATGGCACGTGACCGAAAGAGAAGAGAGGTCGTTTCGAGGGGGGAGGGAAGGGTAATGTATTTGATTAAAGATTATAAGGGTACATGAATTTTTAAAAAATAATGAAGTGCACAGATAAATCATTTATAATAAACACTACAATATTACATATAAAAAGAAGATTTGACAAATTTGATTTCATGCCGACTTTAATCTTAACCGTTCTATTTCATCAGAAACGATCTGTAAACAGGGCTTTAAGTGTAAAATACCGAACTTGTCCTTTAAGCGCTAGTTTGGCAGGTTCGCCAACAGCCGATTAATGATCATTACGATAAAATTTGACCTCCCCGTCTCTCTCTTGAAACCAACACGGAAGTGAGTTAAACTGCAATTCGTTAACTGGCCGCTTGAGGCTGTTGTCAGAAGTGAGTCAAATCTGTATCTCCCCCATGTTAAAATGACTAACTTTACAGCAGAAAAAAACATGTTTACAGCCTGGTGTCTGTATGTGGCTTTGGTCTATACAACTAATTTTGCCCTTCATGACAACTGTGAGGGGGGTGAATTTTTTTATAACTCTTCCGTTTAGTTGATTAATATTTAAAGTTCTGCAAGGGTGTGGCCACTTGAGTGACAGGTGGATTGCCGCTGATGTCAATGCTAGCCGTTTGTCTGCTGTAATTAGCCGTCAGTTCACCTCAGCAAATTTTAGCTGCTGAACTTGCCACCTCTGCAGTGTTTTGTGCTTTTTTTCGGGATTATTTCATACAATTTAAAACACCCATTACTTCGCCCACGGCTTTGGGTTCCGTCGTTGTCGTCGAGTATCATTCGAGAGAACAACCAGCGCTGTATTTCAGTTGTTTTCCTCTGTGAACATGCACTAATGGATGTCTGACAATTTCGTTGCTTTTTGGAGTTTTCAGATTTAAAAACGTCAATAAAGGCTCGTTCGTTCTGCTCTCACGGAAGAGATAGATTATAATATGCTTGTACCGTCAGATGAAATCCTGCAGGCGTCGGCGCTTTCTCCGTCCATGCAATAACGTTAAATGCACATCCTTGAATGAGCGCGGATTTTCTAGCGCATTTACTTGAACTTCATAGGCAATATATCTATGGAGAGGTGGCCAAAATCAGAATTTAAAATGGACTGAATAAGCTCTCTACGAACTTGACGAGCGATGCCGCGCTGACGGACCATAGGCTAAAAAAAGGGTGACTGACATGTATGCACATAAATCACTGTCTCACACACACACTCGTCTCAGAGTAATATTAAGTTACTGCATAATGCATTTTCAACTAGCAGAATAGTACAGAATCACGATACACAGTCTCACTTGTAGCCATGTCTTTTAACTATTATAATGTTTCGAAGGGCAAAAATAGGAACTTTTAATTGAGCTCCTCAGCTCCACTCACGCCCCGCCTCTTTGCCCATTTTCTGTTATCCGGGAGTGACGCAAGGCCAAGATGGCGACGGCCGGCTCTGCCCACTTTAGGCTTCAAAAATGCTCTTCAGAAACCTACGGGTGACGTCACGGCAGGGACGGACTGACAATCTGTGCATTCTGGAAAAGTCCAGAACGGCGGTCCAACCGAGGGCCGTCGGCACAAAAAAAAAAAAAAAAAAGTCTAATAAATAAAGCAATATGAACAGCCAACAGCAGGGGCACTAATACGATCACTTAGGCTATATGCTACGTGTAAAAAAAACAACAACTGAAGAAGAGTCGGCCTACTACTGTCAGAAAGTTCGTTTATAAGGCTTACCTATTGTGCACTTTTACATTATATCTGTATAGTTAAGTTATAGTATCAACGTGGTGCCTGTGAGTTGCCCGCTAAACACATTATATTTATAGCCCCAACTGGCCAATAGCAATCCACTGTAATTCGGGGCTCCAGACTTCGACTAAATGGTATCAACTAAACATTTGCACTTTTGCCTCTACAAAATTACCCAACTCTCTTTGATTATACGCTGTCATTTGCGTTGCGTATGAGAAACATCAAATGGCAAACGCTCAAAAAGCGGAACTAAACTTGTTTGATCTGAGCAGCGCAGAGCATCATTATCAGCTCGCCCCAAAAAACAGCGATCGCGGCCAAAGCAGCTGTGCGATCTCGATCACGCGAACATTATTACACAGAGCTGCGCGATCCACTAAGAAGCAGTTCAATTAAGCGCAGAATTCTCTATCTCAAGAACAAACCAGTTAAAAGACATTTCACTCCACAACTTATGAATTAACTTTAGTAAAACAAGCTTTTTTGGCAGAAATGTGCCTGTATATATTCATACGAAAAATGCTGTTATATTAATATAGTCATGTATATACAGTATTAAATGTAATGCAGTAATGTTTTTGTTTAGAAGTTATGGCAGTTTATTTATTTATTTTTGCATTTATAAATACTAAATTTTTGGTCTACTGTTTTTGATAACACATACAATAGGTTTATAGAAAATAAAATAAAAAGATCAATAAATATTTTCATTTTTTTTCAGGAATTGTTGATTTTGTTTAAATGCTTGTAAGTCTGAACCAGAATATCAAGATATTGTATTATTTTGCATATTATGGTGAAAAGTAAAAAAGCACCACCATGTTATATGTATATTATTGAGTATACACATAGGCTACTTGCACACAAAAAGGTCGGAGACCCCTGGTATATAGTAAGTTAACTATATGTTTTATAATTACAAGTTTGTGTAATTTGGGGTTTCTGTTGGCAGTGACACATTTTTTGTTTTTATTTGAAGGCTGAGGCTTCATTAATAAACACAACCCCAAAATTATCATCATTTGTTCTGAGATGTTACTTACTGTGAATACCTTGTCTGATAGGCTACAGTATGTGGAATATATCAGGACATCCTGGCTAGTGTCTATCGCACACGGCTAGAGGCGAATGACCGGATGATGGGCCTATTTGGGAGAAAGTCCAGGGCTGTTTTTTAGCCCCAGTCCGTCCCTGCGTCACGGACACTACGTCCATATTTTTTTACAGTCTATGGTTATGCAAGCCGCCATTTTGTGCATGAATGCGGTTCTTCTTTGCGTTTTATTGGTATTTGAAATGGTTTTTAATAAGTCTTTACTGTCGTAACTTGCTGTTATAGCTGTTAATGATGCACTGCAGTGTAATAATCTGGGCCTACTTGTAGTTAGCTCTTAAACATGAACATGAAAATGAGAACATGAAAATACAACGCACACAATAAAGCAGTATTAATAGTAACGTTCAATAAAAAAAAAAAAAATTAAGTTAAACATTGAATATCTGCTTAATTATCCAATTTGTTCTAGCTTTGATCTTATCAGTAGCTTATAAATAGCTCATGCAGCAATTATTTAAATGTTTTATTCTCTGTGCAATTTCAGTGTGTGAATTATAATAAAAGTTGAGAAATTAACTTAACGTTACCTGCAACTTTATGCACCGTTTCCTCCCTCGTAGATCGCCTTTGGGTTTATTCTTCAATCCACCTCTCCATAATAACACAATGTATTATTACACTGTGATAAAGATATTACACAATGTATTATTACACTGTAATAAAGGTGTAATAAGACAATGCATTATTACACTGTAATAAAGCTATAATAACACAATGTATTATTATACTGTCATAAAGCTATAATAACACAATGTATTATTACACTGTAATAAAGGTGTAATAACACAATGCATTATTACACTGTAATAAAGCTATAATAACACAATGTATTATTACACTGTGATAAAGATATTACACAATTTATTATTACACGGTAATAAAGGTGTAATAACACAATGGCTTATTACACTGTAATAAGGTGTAATAACACAATGTATTATTACACTGTAATAAAGGTGTAATAACACAATGCATTATTACACTGCAGTAAAGCTATAATAACACAATGTATTATGCACTGTAATAAAGCTATAATAACACAAGGCATTATTACACTGTAATAAAGGTGTAATAACACAAGGCATTATTACACTGTAATAAAGTTATAATAACACAATGTATTATTACACTGTAATAAAGATATTATTACACAATGTATTATTACACTGTAATAAAGGTGTAATAACACAAGGCAGTATTACTACACTGCTATAACAACACAGTATTATTACACTGTAATAAAGGTGTAATAACACAATGTATTATTACACTGTGATAAAGATATTACACAATGTATTATTACACTGTAATAAAGGTGGCTCAAAGGTGCAAGTGCGTATTTTCCGCTCACGGGCACCAGAGGGGGTGCGAAACGACCACCATTCAACCCGGAATAAGTAATATAACCATTCTAATGACTCCGAAGCTGTTCAGTTAAGGTAAAAAAAGTTACTTAGTTCACCTTTAAATTTGATGCGATTACAGACCCTTTTTACATGCGATGTAAACGACAACTTTGAATCAATCAAAACCCCCAGATATTTGTATTCTGACACGATCTGCAGCCTTTCCCCAGACACAAAAATATCTGGCTCAACACTAAAGTTTTTGTGGGACTTTGTGAAAAACATTGCTACTGTTTTTGATGTATTCAGCTGCAGGCAGGATTGTTTCAACCAAGCTGTAATGTTATCCATGGATTTAGTGAGCTTCTCAGCCACCTGAGAGATATTCTTACCATGAACATAGACTACAGTGTCATCAGCATACATCTGCATAGAGACATCAGGACAGACGGACGGAAGGTCATTTATAAAAAGTTAGAACAATAGAGGCCCTAAAATAGATCCTTGAGGAAGACCGGTGGACAGACTAAGAGCGGCTGATTTAAAAGACTGGACTCTGACATGTTGGAGACGGTCAATGAGGTAAGACTCAATCCATTTAAGCGCATCCGAGGAAAAGTTAAAACTGCATAGTTTTGCCAGCAAAATTGTATAATTAACAGTGTCAAAAGCCTTCCTGAGATCCAGGAACACCGCACCAACAACCCCACCTCGGTCCAACAGAGCTCTGATGTTTTCAGTAAAAACAGTAAATAGAATTGATCATGACATTCTCACCTTATAAAAAAAAAAAAGAAAAAAAAAGAAAAAGAAAAGAAAACATGGCTGATCCAATGCTGAGCTAGTCTGAACTAGTTGATGCACAAAATCAGTACCCTGATAAAGAGGTTGACTGGCAAAATGTATGTTATGTATTTTGAAAATACAAAAATACTCATTTAAATGTAGGCTATTTAAATACAAATTACATTCGATTTTTTCCAAAGGCTTTAAAATACAAAATAGTATTTTGTATTTCAAATACATATTTCAAATACATGTATCTGAAATACTGCCCATCCTTGCCAGTTGGTTTGAAGCTGGATGCACCTTATTTCAGTCGCCGAATGGCATTTCCGGTTTTGGCTGAAAGAGAAAAAAGACTGCGTGTTTGGCTGCGTGTTCTGCTCTGTCGTTCACGGCCCAAATGCTCCGATCACGCACTGGAAACTGTAGGCTACTGAGCTGGTATAGTCAAGCTGGGCAAAATGACCTGCTTTGATCACATGCTCTGGTAATAATAGCTTTGTAGGACTATATTTTATTTTGATAATTATAAAAAAAAAAAATATAAAAAAATGTTAAATGGATTAAGTTGATTGATCATTGAAAAAGAGTAATATACTGATATATTGATGTTTAATATTATTTTAATATAGGGCTATTTTCTGTTCCTTTTTTTACCTGTGTTGTTTAATTTAATTAGGTGATTCTAAGTTTAAATATGGATGATTACAAGCTTGGGGGAAATGCAATTAATTGCAATTATTTACATCAAATTTTGTGCAATTAATTCGTTTTTTTTTTTTTTTGATTCCCAGCCCTATATATATATATATATATATATATATATATATATATATATATATATATATATATATATATATATATATATATATATATATATATATATATATATATTTAAAATATGAATGGCAGTCACAGGCTGCTGTAAACCAGAACTTAAATTTCCTACTTTAAGGTTTTTCTAAAATCAGTTGGTAAAGAGTGGGCCTCCCTTTTGACACAACTTACCCAATGGCACTGTCAGTGAAATGTGACCCAATTTTTGCTCATATGTGACACAGATCGGATGTGTTCTATGACCGTGTAAACAGGAATTTTTTTGGGGATATTTCGAGATCGGTTTCAGGCCTCATTCATATGTGGAAATAAATCAGATATAAAACAGATATGTGCCAATGCGACTGTCATGTAAACAGGCAGATCGGATTTTCTGAGGCATTAGGCAACGTCTCCGCGGTTTAATGACAGAGAGAAACCCTGACGCGCATCTGCAAAGGGACAAATGGTAGGAGAGGAATGTGGACAAACGTTGACACAACATATCAAAGGTTGGCTTGCTCATCCTAAAATTTCGGATCCACTGCTCCTCGTTAAAGCCAATATTTAAACAGAATATGCTCCCACGATTCCTGAGATCTCCCTCACACACAATAACTGAAGCATATGCGCAGGCTGCAATGATGGCACTTTTCGTCCTCTTCCGCCTCAAAATCGTGGTGATGTTTGGTGAACTTTGCATAGGCCTATATCGCAGAGCTAGCATCAAGCATATTTCACTTTCGTCCATCTGTGCAAGATAATTTAACCCTTTAAGCATGCACAATGTTTCAGTATGGCAAGTAAACATGAATCGGATAAGCATAATGTTCCCCTGGGGAGATGCGCCCCACACTTTGAAAACCCTTAAATATACAACCATTTTTGAATTTCAACCTATAAAAATCTACTTCCCAATCACTTGCATTGCTCGTGAACTGGAGCTCGTCTCATAAATGAACCGAAACTCGTATAAGCGTATATACTTGCCTCACAGAAATGAGATATTTTTAATACCATTGTCTCAAATGCAAAACCACAAGTCCCAAACTCATACAGCACAGCACTGAATTCATTACAGAAGGCTACATGTTTCAGAAAGCAACAATTAAGACTAAAATAACAATCCTAGACTAAAATTGCCCTTTAAACCAGATTAACAGAAATCTGCTTTTGCGGTCAAGGCTTTAAATAGTCATAGATTTAGTTTAGTCCAGAGTTTAATAAGCTGATTTCCTGGAGGAAGACTAGAGTTACTCCAGGACTAAATTGAGGCTTAAATTAAACCTACCAGGAGGCAGGTTTAACTTCAGATTAACATTGTGTTTCAAAGTGGACACGTGTATTACTTGGATACACACACACACACACACACACACACACACACACACACACACACACACACACACACACACACACACACACACACACACACACACATATATATATATACACACTACCGTTCAAAAGTTTGGGGTCAGTTAATGTTTTTAAAAGAAGTCTCTTCTGCTCACCAATGCTATATATATATATATATATTACAAACAGACTTCCAGCATTTCTTTTCTTTTATTCCATAGCTGGTGTGTGCAGTTTATTTAGCTTGCTTAAAATTATTTTCTCGTTTAGCAATTTATTTTTGATTGCAGTCTTTTTCTGATTCCATTGTTTCCTTGGATTTGCTTCTCAGTTCCAAGCAATTTTAAGCTTTTCTTGGTTCATTCCATGTTTTATAGGCAACCTCTATCATGCTAATTCAGATTAGCACAGTTTGTTTTAAATTAATCTGGTTTATTTTAGTTCAGGACTCCATAGTCCAGGTGTTACTAATCCGTACTTAATCTGTGTTACAGAAAGCCATTTTTTAAAACACGATTAACTATTCTAGATTAAGGCCTAATTTAAACCCTGTCCGGGAAACCGCCCCTAAGAGTTCTGTCCAGGAAATGACCTCCGGTCAGCTGCACGTTTGAAAGGAATTTCCTGTTTTCCAAAAGAAAAGAAAATAGAACACGTATAAAGCTCTGTGCTTAGGCTCAGAAAGTTGCTCACATGGAATGGAAATCAAATTGGTTGCAGGTAGGCCATTTTTCCGTATTTTATGGTGTGATTCAAGAAAAGTACATTTGTCTTTTGTCTTTATTTGTGCCACAGATATTGGCTTGACCATGAAACATTTTCAAGTTTTTTTTTTTTTTTTTTTTTTTTTTTTATGCTCACTGCGGTAGACCTCTAACAAGTTAGCATGAGGGTGGTGAAAATTTACATTTGTTTAAACTAACAATTGGACAATTACATTACATGCTATAACTCAAATAATTCAAGCTAAAACAATAAAATGAATAAAGAGAGTTATGAAAGAAAAGGGAATGTTGGAGGAAGGATGTGGAAGGTCGGTGAAAGCAGCAGAGATAGAGAGAGTGGAAAATCTTTATTCCTAAAAGTGAAACATAGCCAAGACAGTTTCTGGGCTGTGATTATGTTTCCTCTCTCTGTCCCTAATCATTTTCCTCTTCACTGTCGTTATTATTATATCAGAGTAGCAATAGCCTATAAAAATGCTGAAAGTGCTGAGAAAGTGCACATTTTACTGATATGTGTGCGTTTTAATTTTATTTTGAATAAAATTATAAACGTTGAAACAGACAAGACGAGCCAAAACAAGAGTCAGTCATTAACTATAATAAATAGACAAACACCATCTAACTAAACTAATAACACAAACAGTCAAACTTTTCACATTGTTATTGAAGCCATTGAGTTATCATTTGCAGTCTGAAAAATACAGAAATATACAAACTTTTTCATGCAACTTTAGGTCAGAGAAAAGTTAATTTCTTTATTACAGAAACTATTTTGTACAGGTTTTTATTTTTTTATTTATTTTTTTAATTAAGAAAAATTATTTTAAGTGCAAATAGGTACTTTTTTTTTAAACGTATATTTGTACCCAGAACTATATGATTTCATTTCTGATGCAAATATAATTATATTCTTCTTTGTTAAAGGGCATCTGTCCACCATTTAAAGATCTTGTGAACTGGACTACAGACATTTTTTACAGTCTACAAGAGACAGAAGCAGCCAAAAGTATCATTAAACATCCCTTAGAAGATGACGTCGTGGGCAAAATATATTTTAGATGGAACACATGGATTTCTAAAACAATCTCCAGTATTCAGCTCTTTCCAATTGAGCTTACTGTTAATTGGATTTGAGGAGATGATGGAAGTACTAGTTTTTGTATGCCCATGCAAAGATGAGCAGAATAAAAATCTAACAGTGTCCATGTTCATTGCACCTGCTCTTTTTATTTTAGCTTTAATGAGTCTTGTTTTGAGGCCTTTTAAACGTGGATGCAGTAGTTGGTGTGCAGGAGCTAAGCAGAACACGACAAATGCTCATCAGAGCTGTCCTAAAGCTTTTGCATCTTGTCTGATTCCACCTGTAATGTGGATCTTCATCTTGTTACTTGATGGAGATTATGTTGCTTGTGGCAGCACAGGATGGAAGGGAGATTATGTTTTTGATGTGGAGCTCAACAGGTATTGGTGTAAACCTACAGAAGAGTTCAGGAATGAGACAGAGCTCCGAGATTTGACTCAAAAATATGTTTATGATTCTCAGGTAAATATCATGTTCTATATGATGCTGTTCTTGATATTTGTATGCCTTATAATGTATAATTCGTTGTTGTTGTTTTTTAATCTACTTACCAAAAATGTCAAAAAGGAAAAGGATAGTTAAGTTCCCTTATGTATTCCTGTGCTCATAAATCATATAATGGGATAGTTCACCCACAATGAAAATTCGGTAACACTTTACAATAAGGTTCATTAGTAAACATAAGTTAACTACCTTAATAATCTAAGAATGAACAATTCTTCTAGAGCATTAATCAATCTTAGTTAATATTAAATTCAACATTTACTAATACATTTTTTTAAAATCAAAGGTTGTATTTATTAACATTAGTTAATGCACCATGAACTAACATGAACAAACAACGAACAGCTGGATTTTTATTAACTAACATTAACAAAATTTAATAAATACTGCAACAAATGTATTGGTCATTGCTAGTTCATGTTAGTTAATATATTAACTAATGCTAACTAATTGTTAGATTTTGGTGTATTTGGCCGAGGAGTTGGGTGGCTCGCCAATGTATTAGATTTCTCCAATACATAAAATAAGTAAGCTTGACCAGAGTTCTTGTGGGGAGAAGAATTTATTGAAGGTTTGTAGTGTAGCAGTCCTTCAGCAGCGATGTTAGCATGTCGCCCTTCAACAATCTTAACCCAAAGTTCTGTGTCTAAGACAGAACTTTATACATGAAGACAAAAGGGCTACAAACAAAGGAAAACTGTTAGGACCTCCCACAGGAGATCGATCTCGAACTTGCTAATCCACTCTGAGCAATGCTGATTCTTTTTATTCATTCACATCAATCAGTTTCTATGGGCCATACATCTGAATGGGCCATTCATTTGTATGGGCCATTTGGCACACACCTTTGCAGACACAGAGTGGATTACATCTGATACACAGTCACAATGTAAATGAATCTGATGACTGAAAATACAAAATCTTTCATAATGAACCTTATTTTAAAGTGTCACCAAAAATTCATTATCATCCATCATGTCGTTTCAAACCTCCATGACTTTCGTTCTTCTGTGGAACACAAATTTATTTAGTATGAATGTTGTGAACCACTGTAGTATATTGTCTTCCATTGTATGAAGACTGTGTACTGTCACAGTTATGTTCAGTTTTTCTTAGTATTCATGGGTGCAACCGCCTGTGACACACACACACACACACATACATATATATATATATATATATATATATATATATATATATATATATATATATATATATATATATATATATATATATATATATTATATATTATATAATAATATAACAGTATTATATAAATATTTAATTGTTGCTTTAAGGGATAGTTCACCCAAAAATTAAAATTAGCCCATGATTTACTCACCATCAAGTCATCCAAGGTGTATATGACATTCTTCTTTCAGACGAATACCATCGGAGTTATATATAAAAAAATGGTCCTGGCTCTTCCAAGCTTTATAATGGCAGTGAATGGTTGTTTCTGCTTTGAAATCCATAAAAGTGCATCCATAGTAAAAATGCTCCACACGGCTCCGGGGGGTTAATAAATGCCTTCTGAAATGAAGCAATGCATTTGTGTAAGAAAAATATTCATATTTAAAACTTTATAAAGGAAAATAACTAGCAAAATAACAAAACATATGTTAAAATAACAAACATCAGGATTCAACTTAAGCCTAAAGTGCAACTTCTGCGAGCAATGCTACGTACTGCTGATATTTACGATACACCATGACGTACTATGCTACTCTGACGTCATAAGTTGCGCTTTAGTCAGGTAGACTGCACTTTTTTTATAAAGTAGACTGTTTGTCAAATTTTACTTCGTAACATGTTAAATATTATTTTTATTTTTTTTAACTCATTGCTTCACTTCAGAAGGAATTATTAACCCCTCAGAGCCGTGCGAAGCACTTTTATGATGGATGCACTTTTATGGACTACAAAACATAAACAGTCATTCACTGCCATTATAAAGCTTGTAAGAGCCAGGACGTTTTTTTAATATAACTCTAATTGTATTTGTCTGAAAGAAGAATGTCATACACACCTAGGGTGACTTGAGGGTGAGTAAATCATGGGCTGATGTTCACTTTTGGATGAACTATCCCTTTAATGTATTATTTTGATTTTATTTTTTCTTTCAGTTTGCAGGTTATGTCATGATCGGCGTCTTAAGTGCTTTGTCGTTTATCGTAGTGGCTATATATGACAGCTGTGAAACTGGTAAATGTGACTGCTGCCCAAGTCCACTGTTATTCTGCAAGGGACAAGGTAGGAGACAATTTCAAGAACAGTGAAGAGCATCAAACACTGTGCCACTTCAATCTTAGCCTGTTACTTAAAGCAAGGCACAGATATTATGTTTAACAGAAATGAACAAATATTTTATCCCTTCAGACCTGTTTCTTCCCAGTGAAGAAAAATATAACCCACATGCTGTAACAAGCAATGCTATAAGAATGTAGGAAAAATAGGTTGTTGAAATATTGGATTAAGTCTAATAAGACTAGTATGTGTAGCCTATATGTCTGTGGGTGTTTATGTGTACTTGCTTTGTTTGAGTTGATAAATATATTATTGGTAATTGTAGCATTAAGGCATATGTGTGTGTGGTCCTGGTAAACCCTATGTTATGGGGACAAAAGTATATTTGTTAAACTTTTGGTTAAAAAAAAACCCAATTAAACTTTAAAAAATCTTGTATACTATAAGATCATCAAATTAAATTTTTTAAAAATAGTTATTTGAACTTAAGTCTTCTTTTTAACTCCAATAGTCGTGATTTGGATCTCACGTTTATAAGCTTTCAAAAGTTAAACTTAAAGTTTAATTTAATCACTTAATCACTGGCTTGACTATTTTTACAGTGCATGAACATAAATAGCATATAAAAGGTAAAAAAGAAGTTCTTCCCTGGTCTGATCTTATATGATGCCTGAAGCTCAATCAGATTAATTTATGGGTCATGTCTTCATTGTGATTGGTTCATCAGGGACCAATCAGTTACCAGGCAGTACACATGATAAACACAACATTTTATGGGTTTAAACCAAAAACCATGTGATGCCCATTTTATTGGACGTAGGGTCTGAAGGGGTCAAAAACGATTGCACAATTTAGATTTTTTTTTTTTTTTTAAATTATACTTGCTTACTAGTCACAATGGTTTCAAAATCTGTGTACTACATTTAGGGTCCATTTGGACCTGAAGAATCATTAATTTATAAAACAGTAAAACAACTAAAACCATATTGTATCTGATCAGCAACTTTAATGAGTCATACATATTCATGTTTATAAGCAAAATTTACCGCCAAAACTGTGTACGATATGGAGAAAAGGCTAAATATATTTTACAAAGTTTTTTTTACATTAATATAACTTTATAAATATATATATTTCATTCAAGTATTTTTGACACCTAATAGGGCTTGGCAACCGACGTCAATGCGCAGTACATTCTGGGACGTAAACAAGAAGGTGCCGCCATTTTGACTAAAACTTCCTCAGCGCGTCAAAAGTGGCCTCACAAAATGGCGATTTTTTTTTTTTCATCAGCCACCGCGGTGCTAGAGCCGTGACGTCACATCGCCAAGACCTATGGTACTCCATACATACAGTACCCAAGTCCAAACTGACCTGAACATGAAATGTGTAACTTTTTTTAAAGGTTGTATCTTAATAAATTACCTTAATAAAAATAAATAAAAACTTACATTTAGAAAAGTTATGTAGGCCATCTCTTCTGAGTAAAAAAACAACCTGAATGTGTTATGAGGGTTAAACCTAAATTTAAAACTTAAATACAATGAACTGGAAATGGCTGGAAATGATTATGCTATATTTAGTGCAATTTTAATATTTACGATTTTCCAATGAATGTCTAATAGGTCCTGCTACACTGGGACTGGACCAGCAAGTGCCAGGGAGTTCTGCTACAACGGGACAGCATGAGTCAGGGAGCTCTGCTACAACGGGACAGCCTGAGTCAGGGAGTTCTGCTACAACAGGACAGCATGAGTCAGGGAGCTCTGCTACAACGGGACAGCCTGAGTCAGGGAGCTCTGCTACAACGGGACAGCCTGAGTCAGGGAGTTCTGCAACAACGGGACAGCCTAAGTCAGGGAGTTCTGCTACAACGGGACAGCATGAGTCATTGGAAATGAAAGGTCTAGGGAAAAATTAATTAAAATGAATTAAGCATTGCTACTTAAGAAATCATTTACTTGAGTACAAGCAGAAGTACTGGAAAATTGCAAAGTTAAAGTTAAACGACATAGCCTGTATCAGAGTATATCATTTTTGTGTTAAAGGATTAGTTCAATTCAGAATTAAAATTTCCTGATGATTTACTCACCCCAACGTCATCCAAGATATTCATGTATTTCTTTCTTCAGTCGAAAAGAAATTAAGGTTTTTGAGGAAAACATTCAGGGATTTTTCTCCATAATTGTGAACTTCAATGGGGTACAACGGGTTGAAGGTCAAAAATGCAGTTTTAGTGCAGCTTCAAAGAGCTCTACACAATCCCAACTGAGGAATAAGAGTCTAATCTATGAAACCATCTGTCATTTTATAAAAAAAAAATAAAACATTTTAACATTTATATACTTTTTAACCACAAATGCTCCTCAAAAAGAAAATATTTCACGTGCACATTTTTTTAAAGAATGTTAAACTCTCTTTTAAGGTTAAAATAACAATTTTTGTGAAATTTGCTCAAGTTTCTGTTTCATTGATCTATGACTTAAAATATATTTTTTTATTTCTAGTCTTTTTTTATTCCTTTTTGTGGTTAAGGATTAGTGCAAGGTCAAACAATAGTGAAAAAAAAATCAAATTAATTTAGAAATAACGCATGTCCCTTTGGTATTATTAATGTAAAAAAAAAAAAAAAAAAAAAATACACAAAGTTGTGAAAAAGTACTTCGAAAGTAATACATTTTAAGAGATTCACAAATTCATAGATTCATAAATTCACCTGTTCATCAGAATCTCTTATGCAAACATATATCAAGCATGTTTCACTTTCAGTTTGATTCAAGTGAGTCTCTTTAATCTCCTCATCTCACGGAATGGAAACACTGCTAGACATACGTCGCTGTGGCAGAAGAACGTATTTACCTTATAACTGCATCTATCTACCTACTTATACATGTACCAACATGATTTCAAAGAATATCTGCATGCTGGTTGTGAATAGTTTTTTTCTGGAAATAGATTCAATAGTTTGAAGCTACACCTCTATTTTTTTCCCAATTCAAACATAGAACTTGTAAACTAGATCAAGCGACCAGATAATTGATGAATTCAAATAGAGTATGTTTTGAGCTTTTAAAAAAAGTGCTATACAAATAAACTTTTAGTTTAGTAACCCATACTCTGAATTTGTCCTCCAACACACCCAAGCATCCTTCTTAAACAGACATCAAGTTATATTGCCTCTTGTTAGTCTCTTGGACTTTTGATTGAAGATCACAAATGTAAAATTTTAGTTATCTAATAATATTCAAATTATATTATTAATATTTACAATAAAAGGTAACTGTGACTATACATCACAGTGTGCTTCTTGTCTTCAACTGATTATTATGACCGCCGCTAGCATAGCTAGCGAAAGCGGTCATATAGGGATTGTCAAAGTTTTTTTTTTTTTTTTTTTTCGTCATCTACTGAATTTTTCGTCAACAATACCAGGGACACCGAAACACCGGGAAACATGAAATTTGGTGGGCAAATAGCCCCACTAGACTTTTACGGAAAAATTTCGTTTGGTCCCCGGGGACCACCCCCCCCCCCCCCCGCGCGCTGGACCCCCCTAAACCCAAAAAATGCAGTTTTTCCTAAATAACTACCTGAACCGTGGCACCGAGGATGAAGACATTTTTATGGTATGTTGCTCTTAAGGGCCCACATCAACCTAGCCCATAATCACTCATTTGTGATTTGCGCCCCTCCCATAAAAAATTAAAATGCAATATTATTCTGCTTTAATCGCCCCTATTGAGATGTTCAGAACTGCACCATATTTCATGTGTATGATTAACTTGACATCCTCTGGGGGTATCCTCTGCTAAGTTTTGTAGAATTTCATCCATGGGGGGGGGTATAAAATAAATTGATTTATGTGCACATTTAGTGACTGTACACTCATCGGCCTGTAGATGGTGGTGTTGAGCGAAGGGTTGCTGGTTTAGGATGATACTGTCACTAGGTTGCCAACTGTCCCGAATTAGGCGGGACGTCCCGTATTTTGGGCCTAATTTATTTGTCCTGTGCGTGACCTCCCGTGTCCCGTTTTTTGACAAGCTGATAAACCACTGACTGATACAACAGCAACAGCAGCAGTGCTGACCACGTCACTTGAGAATGATCACCGACACCTGTCATCATCCAATCACAGCTTTTTTTAATCACTGTTTTGAGACAAATCATTGTTTGATTTGCGAACATCCTCTGCCGTCTGGTCGCTTCCGCTTCAAGCCGGACTTGTCTCGCGCTAATGGTAATTTCCTTTCACTAGCTATGTTTCCATCACCACGTTTTTATCCGAATTATGTGATATCGAATGAAAAATGCCTTATGGAAACAGCAAAATTCGGTTGAATTTCTTGAATATCGACTAAAATGAAATACGGTCGGTCTGATCGGATTTCATCTTGATCGATATACGGTTTATGCGATAAACCTGATGGAAACGTTATTTGCCGAATAAATAATGGATTGCGATTAAGTTTTAGGTCATTTTATGGGTACAACCCACCACAAAAGAAAAAGTTTTAGTTAATTTCCGCCCAGTTTGCACCCATTATATACTGTCAGGTTTGCACACATGGCCGGTGTGGCGGTATCAACAACGTGGACAAACGAGGAGACGAGATAGGCTACTTTTTGAATTGAATTTAACAGAAAAATAAAACGGCTATTATAGTAAAAATCTAAGAAATGCCATAACAGTCAAATAATGTCGCTATCAGCTGTCACATAAGCACCTAGAGTCCTGCAATGGGTTGGGTACCCGCATAAAAGTGGCCAAAACGGATGGATTGTGACATGATTCCTAAAATTCACAGGTGGGGATGCGGGCGGATAATGAACTCCTTGCGGGCGGATAGCGGATGAAAAATATGTGCAATATTTGTTTGTCTAAATTGCCATTACACACTCGCAAATATTGTGTTTTGGGCATCCTTAAAAATATTCTTTGCCGTTACCCGACCGATCCTGTCAATTTAGGACCGACCCAATCATTTTTTTTCCCCCTTTTAGTCCGACCGAATGTCCGGTTGTAAACTTGCGTTAAGATCGACCGATTTTTTTTTTTACTCTTCAAACAACTAATACAAATGCAATAAAATAATATTAATTATATTTTAGTAGGCCTATTGTATATATAAATTGCCCATAGCCTATTATAGGCCTACAAACGTAGGCTACCTCTTTCTTTTAAATAAAAACCCGTCAATCTAGCAAAATAATATTCAATGATTGTAGGGCAGGCTAATAAACCCATGTGTTGTAGCCCTGTCATTAAAAAACGATTTAGTTTTTTTGTTTGTTTTGTTTTTAATGTTGATTATATGAAAAGTGAAAAAAGCATGAATAAGATAAGATGATCCCGAATATCGGGAGACAAATGGAGTGGGCAGACATGATTTTGACCACTTTATTAAGTTTGTTTTTGTAGAAAGACTTTCTTTAAAGTGAATTTCGTTTCGTATTAATTGTATCTTTATTTTAATCAATGTTTAATCAACCATTTTTCCTGGATTTAATATATAAGAGCTAAATCTCAGGCAATATAATCAGGACACGGAGAGGCGCCCGCGCGTGAACTGGAGGTAGCCTGGGCTACTTGAATGGCCCAAAACAAAGCGCACTTTAGCGCTCATTAGCCCATTCATGAGGCTATGGTGATGTTGAGAGAGGTGCGAGCCGCGAGATAAAAATAAAGCACTTTAAATTGAATGTTTTTAGCTTGTGTGCGATTTATTGCGGGCACGGGTCAGATCTGCTGAACTTTGCGGGTACGGGCGGGGCGGTCTCAAAAAATGGACCCGTGCAGGACTCTGCACCATTACAACTTGTGCAATAGGCCTATTGATTTTGTCTTGCAAAACTTTGTTCGCAAATGTTTGCTTGAATGTTGTGCGATTCAGTGCGAAAATGAATGGAAACACCTTAAAATGTCTCAAATCAATTCGATATACCAATTTGATCGCAAAACAGCATGTGACGTCATTACGCACAGGTTTTTATTCGCTTTAAAGCCGTTTTATGGAAACACACTTTCAGCAGCTTAATTCGCATGATTTTTTTTACCGAACTTCAGATAATTCGATTGACAAGTTGATGGAAACATAGCTACTGTCTTTTAGAGCTTTTAGAAAGTAAATAGAAAGCTTTTGTAACATTATCTTAACTGTCACTTCTGATTAATGTAATGCATCCTTGCTGAATAAAAGTAGGCAATTACTTTATTTTTTTTCCCAAAAAATAATCTTACTAACCCCAAACTTTTGAACTGTAAGCCTAGTGTGTAATGTTAAAAAAGCTTTCTATTTTAGATAAATGCTGTTATTTTGAACTATGGTTTGTTTGTAATGTGACTTTTTTCATGTATGACATTAAAATTATTTTTAGAATTAAATACATAAATAGGTTAAGCAATACAAATGTGTTTATGTCTGATAACCTTTTAAACACAAACTTAACTGCAGACACTGAAATGACGTACACTGTGTGATACAGTACAAATATTTTGAGTGTCCCTCATTTTCCTATAAATAACCACGATTGTCCCGCATTTTCCTTTTCTGAAGTTGGCAACCCTAACTGTCACACACACACATGCAGGAATACAAACGCAAGCATGCTCACACACTGACATCCACACGCACAGACACACACCCATACAAATCCACATGCACAGACACACACACACACAAACACACACAAACACACACATGTACGCACGCATACATACACGCACAGACACACACACACACACACACACACACAGACACACAAACACACACATGTACGCACGCATACATACACGCACAGACACACACACACACACAGACACACACACACACACACACACATACACACACACACACACACACACACACACACACACACACACACACACACACACACACACACACACACACACACACACACACACACACACACACACACACACACACACACACACACACACAGACAGACAGACATGTACTACTACTTTTTTTAGGTATATACATAAACACGCAATACAGCCAAATTGCTCCACGTCATTTATTTTTGTGGAAAGCCAGCGCAGGCCTGAGCGGCGGTCATATTTTGTACCGCCATGCGGTACATCTAGTTTTAAATTGTAATAATATATCACAATATAATTTTTTTTTTTTTTTTTTTGTATTTTTGATTAAAAAAAATGCAGGCTTGATGAGCAGAAGAAACTTCTTTTAAAAACATTACAAATAGTAATGTGTCCAAACTTTCGGCCTGTAGTGTACATCCTTGAAATTAAGGGTACATAAATGTTGTATATGTGTACAGTATATGTGTCCTCTTCGATAATTTTTGAAACCTAAACATTTTGTTGTAAACAGATTTGCTTGGAACCGTTTGCTTCTAAAAGTGAAAGTGAATACTTGCTCACTGTATGTTGAGTTTGAATATGATTATGATGACCAATTGAATAATAAGGGACCAGACCTGTGAGAATGGTGTCAAAATATGCTGTACAACTGAAGGATCTAAGGGTTTTCAATAACAACCTGTGTGTGTTTACTTTAAGAAAGCAACCATACATCAGTGTCGTTTTATTTTATGTTTTCATATTTAATTTTAATAATCATTTATAATCAGTCATTTACATACTGTAGTTGTCATTTGATTTATTATTTATTCATGTTATTATTCTATTTACACCATTCCTTTTATTGTTATAAGTCATTTATGTAATTTTATGTTTTTATATTTTATTTTACTTATTTTCTTGCTCTTTCAATACTTGCTATTGTTGTTTAATCTTATGGTTGTGTGGCTCGAAGGGATGTTTGTTTACTATAGGAGATACCCTTGCGAAAAACAAGTTTATACAAGTGTGCTTTATACTTATTTTACTTACATACATACTATTACAGCGTAATAATAAATGAGTAATTGTAGCTTTATTTCAGTGTAATAATACATTGTGTTAATATAGCTTTATTACAGTGTAATAATGCATTGTGTTATTACACCTTTATTACAGTGTAATAATACATTGTGTTATTATACCTTTATTACTGTGTAATAATACATTGTGTTATTATACCTTTATTACAGTGTAATAATGCATTGTGTTATTACACCTTTATTACAGTGTAATAATACATTGTGTTATTATACCTTTATTACAGTGTAATAATACATTGTGTTATTACACCTTTATTACAGTGTAATAATACATTGTGTTATTATACCTTTATTACAGTGTAATAATACATTGTGTTATTACACCTTTATTACAGTGTAATAATACATTGTGTTATTATACCTTTATTACAGTGTAATAATACATTGTGTTATTATACCTTTATTACAGCGTAATAATAAATGAGTAATTGTAGCTTTATTTCAGTGTAATAATACATTGTGTTAATATAGCTTTATTACAGTGTAATAATGCATTGTGTTATTACACCTTTATTACAGTGTAATAATACATTGTGTTATTATAACTTTGTTACAGCGTAATAATAAATGAGTAATTGTAGCTTTATTACAGTGTAATAATGCATTGTGTTATTACACCTTTATTACAGTGTAATAATACATTGTGTTATTATACCTTTATTACAGTGTAATAATACATTGTGTTATTATACCTTTATTACAGTGTAATAATACACTGTGTTATTATAGCTTTATTACAGTGTAATAATGCATTGTGTTATTACACCTTTATTACAGTGTAATAATACATTGTGTTATTATACCTTTATTACAGTGTAATAATACATTGTGTTATTATACCTTTATTACAGTGTAATAATACATTGTGTTATTATACCTTTATTACAGTGTAATAATACATTGTGTTATTATAGCTTTATTTCAGTGTTGTAAGGACATTAGCTCTAAGGGGAAATATTAATAATAATCCATAATTACCAATTATGATTAATTATTAATATTTGGGTCAGTTAATCAGATTAACTTTGAGGTAAGCCAAAGTAATATTACAATCAATTAATCAGTTTCAAAGAACTCTTTGATTATTCATTTATTCTAAGGAAAATGTATTGTTCATGGTCGCTGAAAGATAATTATTCCTTATGTACAGCAATTAGCATGTAGCAAGATCAAAATCGTAAAAGGGACTTTGTATGCAAGCAGAGGATCAGAAACCAAATTCATAATCGTGCACAAATTTTATTAACTAAATCACAAACATAACTAACACTAAACAAACATAAATACATTCATACATCCATACATACATGCATAGGTAAAGGGGTGAGTGGTGTGGAACAGGAAATAGAACTATGGAATAAGATCTCAGTATGAGAAGAAGAACCATCAGCTTATTTCATAGCAATCTCATCAAAGAATACTTGCATGGCAGTTGCAATCGTGGAAAATTCTTGGATTGGATTGGATTCGTTGATTGGGTCTATGGCCTTGAAGAAAAGCATGGTGGCTTCGAGCACATGGCTGTTGTGAGTCGAAGCCTGCTGTCCTGGCTTGAAGACCAGGAGTGGATCGTTGAGCCAGTGATGGTAAAGTTGCAGTTGTTTTCTAGATTGAAGAAAAGTCTGACTCCCTTTTTGGAGTATGAAAGCATGGCAGGCATTGCTCAGGCCTGTTTGGGCCCAGGGAGCTGGGCCCAAGTGGGGGGGAAGGGGTCCAGCCCCTCCCCCAGTAACAGCAGAAGCTGCCTTGTTGTCGGATGAGAAGCGTTGAGAAGAGAGAGCGGTCACTGTGGTCAGTCTCTAATAAAGCCTGAGAAATGGCCACCCCTCTCTGGGTTTGCTGTACCAATGAGAAGGGTGGACTGTCTGGCGGGAGTTTCTTCTGTCACCAGGATTTACAAGCCTTTGTCTTAAGCGTGCTCACTCGGACTGGCATGCTGGATTGGTGTTTAATGACACTACTAAGGAAGATTCTTAGTAATTCTAATGTGTTGCACAGCTATTGGCATATCATGTACACAATCATTTCGATCTTCAAAGCACCAATTTATCGAGACCAAACATGGTTACATAGACAGTTGGTCTTGTAATAACTACATAGTATCAAAGAGATCATAGTATCAACAGAATTATTAAAAGACAAAACACACAACAGTAAATCATTCTCAAAATGTTCTGGAATGCCTGTTCATTTCATGTCAGTCAGTTCATCAATAAATGAATGCAGGAGAGTTTGTTCTGATATCTGTGGCAGAGTTAGTTACTTGTTAGCATTCCTGAGAGTCATAAAACATCCTATCTGATCGCGGCCATGGCAACCAGGCCCCTTTCACCCCGCCTGGGGGTTGGGACCCTGCTCTCGGATGGAAGTTTTAAAGATTGGTGTGTGCATATGGCAAATAATTGTGTCTGATTTGTCTCAGTCGCTACAGTGTAATAATACATTGTGTTACTATACCTTTATTACAGTGTAATAATACATTGTGTTATTATACCTTTATTACAGTGTAATAATACATTGTGTTATTATACCTTTATTACAGCGTAATAATAAATGAGTAATTGTAGCTTTATTTCAGTGTAATAATACATTGTGTTAATATAGCTTTATTACAGTGTAATAATGCATTGTGTTATTACACCTTTATTACAGTGTAATAATACATTGTGTTATTATAGCTTTGTTACAGCGTAATAATAAATGAGTAATTGTAGCTTTATTACAGTGTAATAATGCATTGTGTTATTACACCTTTATTACAGTGTAATAATACATTGTGTTATTATACCTTTATTACAGTGTAATAATACATTGTGTTATTATACCTTTATTACAGTGTAATAATACATTGTGTTATTATAGCTTTATTACAGTGTAATAATGCATTGTGTTATTACACCTTTATTACAGTGTAATAATACACTGTGTTATTATAGCTTTATTACAGTGTAATAACAATTGTGTAATTATAGCTTTATTACATTGTAATAATATATTGTGTTATTATAGCTTTATTACAGTGTAATAATAAATGGGTAATTATAGCTTTATTACAGTGTAATAAAAATGGGTAATTATAGCTTTATTTCAGTGTAATAATACATTGTGTTATTATAGCTTTATTACAGTGTAATAATGCATTGTGTTATTACACCTTTATTACAGTGTAATAATACATTGTGTTATTACACCTTTATTACAGTGTAATAATACATTGTGTAATAACACATTTATTACAGTGTAATAATAATACATTGTGTTATTATGGCTTTATTACAGTGTAATAATACATTGTGTTATTATAGCTTTATTACAGTGTAATAATACATTGTGTTATTATAGCTTTATTACAGTGTAATAATGCATTGTGTTATTACACCTTTATTACAGTGTAATAAGACATTGTGTTATTACACCTTTATTACAGTGTAATAATACATTGTGTTGTTATAGCTTTATTACAGTGTAATAATACATTGTGTAATAATACCTTTATTACACTTCATAATTTCATTGTTAGCATTTTTGTAATGTATGTAGGCATCGTGGGTTATGATTCTAACATCTCGTTTCATTTCTCATTGGTTCATTTCTCACAAAAAAAGTTTCTCAATTTATTACAGTTTAATAATACATTGTGTTATTACACCTTTATTACAGTGTAATAATACATTGTGTTATTACACCTTTATTACAGTGTAATAAGACATTGTGTTATTACACCTTTATTACAGTGTAATAATACATTGTGTTGTTATAGCTTTATTACAGTGTAATAATACATTGTGTAATAATACCTTTATTACACTTCATAATTTCATTGTTAGCATTTTTGTAATGTATGTAGGCATCTTGGTTTATGATTCTAACATCTTTTCATTTCTCATTGGTTCATTTCTCACAAAAAAGTTTCTCAATTTATTACAGTGTAATAATACATTGTGTTATTATAGCTTTATTACAGTGTAATAATACATTGTGTTATTATAGCTTTATTACAGTGTAATAATGCATTGTGTTATTACACATTTATTACAGTGTAATAATACATTGTGTTATTATAGCTTTATTACAGTGTAATAATACATTGTGTAATAATACCTTTATTACAGTGTAATAATAAATGGGTAATTATAGCTTTATTACATTGTAATAATATATTTTGTTATTATAGCTTTATTACAGTGTAATGATAAATGGGTAACTATAGCTTTATTACAGTGTAATAATAATTGTGTAATAATACCTTTATTACACTTCATAATTTCATTGTCAGCATTTTTGTAATTATGTAGGCATCTTGGTTTATGATTCTAACATCGTTTCATTTCTCATTGGTTCATTTCTCACAAAAAAAGTTTCTCAATTTATTACAGTGTAATAATACATTGTGTTCTTATACCTTTATTACAGTGTAATAATACATTGTGTTATTATAGCTTTATTACAGTGTAATAATACATTGTGTTATTATAGCTTTATTACAGTGTAATAATTTATTGTGTTATTACACCTTTATTACAGTGTAATAATACATTGTGTTATTACACCTTTATTACAGTGTAATAAGACATTGTGTTATTACACCTTTATTACAGTGTAATAATACATTGTTTTATTATAGCTTTATTACAGTGTAATAATACATTGTGTAATAATACCTTTATTACAGTGTAATAATACATTGTGTAATAATACCTTTATTACAGTGTAATAATACATTGTGTAATAATACCTTTATTACAGTGTAATAATCATACATTGTGTTATTATAGCTTTATTACAGTGTAATAATGCATTGTGTTATTACACCTTTATTACAGTGTAATAATACATTCTGTTATTACACCTTTATTACAGTGTAATAAGACATTGTGTTATTACACCTTTATTACAGTGTAATAATACATTGTGTTATTACACCTTTATTACAGTGTAATAATACATTGTGTTATTATAGCTTTATTACAGTGTAATAATGCATTGTGTTATTACACCTTTATTACAGTGTAATAAGACATTGTGTTATTACACCTTTATTACAGTGTAATAAGACATTGTGTTATTACACCTTTATTACAGTGTAATAATACATTTTGTAATAACACATTTATTACAGTGTAATAATAATACATTGTGTTATTATAGATTTATTACAGTGAAATAATGCATTGTTTTATTATAGCTTTATTAAAGTGTAATAAAAAATGGGTAATTATAGCTTTATTACATTGTAATAGTATATTGTGTTATTATAGCTTTATTACAGTGTAATAATACATTGTGTTATTATAGCTTTATTACAGTGTAATAATGCATTGTGTTATTATAGCTTTATTACAGTGTAATAATGCATTGTGTTATTATAGCTTTATTACAGTGTAATAAAAAATGGGTAATTATAGCTTTATTACATTGTAATAATATATTGTGTTATTATAGCTTTATTACAGTGTAATAATAAATGGGTAATTATAGCTTGATTACAGTGTAATAATAATTGTGTAATAATACCTTTATTACGCTTCATAAATTTCATTGAAAGCATTTTTGTAATTATGTAGGCATCTTGGGTTATGATTCTAACATCTCGTTTCATTTCTCATTGGTTCATTTCTCACAAAAAAAAGTTTCTCAATTTATTACAGTGTAATAAGACATTGTGTTATTAAACCTTTATAACAGTTTAATAATACATTGTGTTATTATAGCTTTATTACAGTGTAATAATGCATTGTGTTATTACACCTTTATTACAGTGTAATAATACATTGTGTTATTACACCTTTATTACAGTGTAATAAGACATTGTGTTATTACACCTTTATTAAAGTGTAATAATACATTGTGTTGTTATAGCTTTATTACAGTGTAATAATACATTGTGTAATAATACCTTTATTACACTTCATAATTTCATTGTTAGCATTTTTGTAATGTATGTAGGCATCTTGGTTTATGATTCTAACATTTTGTTTCATTTCTCATTGGTTCATTTCTCAAAAAAGTTTCTCAATTTATTACAGTGTAATAATACATTGTGTTCTTATACCTTTATTACAGTGTAATAATACATTGTGTTATTATACCTTTATAACAGTGTAATAATACATTGTGTTGTTATAGCTTTATTACAGTGTAATAATTCATTTTGTAATAATACCTTTATTACACTTCATAATTTCATTGTTAGCATTTTTGTTATTATGTAGGCATCTTGGTTTATGATTCTAACATCTCGATTCATTTCTCATTGGTTCATTTCTCACAAAAAAGTTTCTCAATTTATTACAGTGTAATAATGCAATGTGTTATTACACCTTTATTACAGTTTAATAATACATTGTGTTATTACACCTTTATTACAGTGTATTAAGACATTGTGTTATTACACCTTTATTACAGTGTAATAATACATTGTGTTATTATAGCTTTATTACAGTGTAATAATGCATTGTGTTATTACACCTTTATTACAGTGTAATAATACATTGTGTTATTACACCTTTATTACAGTGTAATAAGACATTGTGTTATTACACCTTTATTACAGTGTAATAATACATTGTGTTATTACACCTTTATTACAGTGTAATAATACATTGTGTTATTATAGCTTTATTACAGTGTAATAATACATTGTGTAATAATACCTTTATTACAGTGTAATAATCATACATTGTGTTATTATAGCTTTATTACAGTGTAATAATGCATTGTGTTATTATAGCTTTATTACAGTGTAATAATACATTGTGTTATTATAGCTTTATTACAGTGTAATAATACATTGTGTTATTATAGCTTTATTACAGTGTAATAATGCATTGTGTTATTACACCTTTATTACAGTGTAATAATACATTGTGTTATTACACCTTTATTACAGTGTAATAAGACATTGTGTTATTACACCTTTATTACAGTGTAATAATACATTGTGTTATTACACCTTTATTACAGTGTAATAATACATTGTGTTATTATAGCTTTATTACAGTGTAATAATGCATTGTGTTATTACACCTTTATTACAGTGTAATAAGACATTGTGTTATTACACCTTTATTACAGTGTAATAAGACATTGTGTTATTACACCTTTATTACAGTGTAATAATACATTTTGTAATAACACATTTATTACAGTGTAATAATAATACATTGTGTTATTATAGATTTATTACAGTGAAATAATGCATTGTTTTATTATAGCTTTATTAAAGTGTAATAAAAAATGGGTAATTATAGCTTTATTACATTGTAATAGTATATTGTGTTATTATAGCTTTATTACAGTGTAATAATACATTGTGTTATTATAGCTTTATTACAGTGTAATAATGCATTGTGTTATTATAGCTTTATTACAGTGTAATAATGCATTGTGTTATTATAGCTTTATTACAGTGTAATAAAAAATGTGTAATTATAGCTTTATTACATTGTAATAATATATTGTGTTATTATAGCTTTATTACAGTGTAATAATAAATGGGTAATTATAGCTTGATTACAGTGTAATAATAATTGTGTAATAATACCTTTATTACGCTTCATAATTTCATTGTAAGCATTTTTGTAATTATGTAGGCATCTTGGGTTATGATTCTAACATCTCGTTTCATTTCTCATTGGTTCATTTCTCACAAAAAAGTTTCTCAATTTATTACAGTGTAATAAGACATTGTGTTATTAAACCTTTATAACAGTGTAATAATACATTGTGTTATTATAGCTTTATTACAGTGTAATAATGCATTGTGTTATTACACCTTTATTACAGTGTAATAATACATTGTGTTATTACACCTTTATTACAGTGTAATAAGACATTGTGTTATTACACCTTTATTACAGTGTAATAATACATTGTGTTGTTATAGCTTTATTACAGTGTAATAATACATTGTGTAATAATACCTTTATTACACTTCATAATTTCATTGTTAGCATTTTTGTAATGTATGTAGGCATCTTGGTTTATGATTCTAACATTTTGTTTCATTTCTCATTGGTTCATTTCTCAAAAAAGTTTCTCAATTTATTACAGTGTAACAATACATTGTGTTCTTATACCTTTATTACAGTGTAATAATACATTGTGTTATTATACCTTTATAACAGTGTAATAATACATTGTGTTGTTATAGCTTTATAACAGTGTAATAATTCATTTTGTAATAATACCTTTATTACACTTCATAATTTCATTGTTAGCATTTTTGTAATTATGTAGGCATCTTGGTTTATGATTCTAACATCTCGATTCATTTCTCATTGGTTCATTTCTCACAAAAAAGTTTCTCAATTTATTACAGTGTAATAATGCAATGTGTTATTACACCTTTATTACAGTTTAATAATACATTGTGTTATTACACCTTTATTACAGTGTATTAAAACATTGTGTTATTACACCTTTATTACAGTGTAATAATACATTGTGTTATTATAGCTTTATTACAGTGTAATAATGCATTGTGTTATTACACCTTTATTACAGTGTAATAATACATTGTGTTATTACACCTTTATTACAGTGTAATAAGACATTGTGTTATTACACCTTTATTACAGTGTAATAATACATTGTGTTATTACACCTTTATTACAGTGTAATAATACATTGTGTTATTATAGCTTTATTACAGTGTAATAATGCATTGTGTTATTACACCTTTATTACAGTGTAATAAGACATTGTGTTATTACACCTTTATTACAGTGTAATAAGACATTGTGTTATTACACCTTTATTACAGTGTAATAATACATTGTGTAATAACCCCTTTATTACAGTGTAATAATAATACATTGTGTTATAATAGCTTTATTACAGTGTAATAATGCATTGTGTTATTATAGCTTTATTACAGTGTAATAAAAAATGGGTAATAATAGCTTTATTACATTGTAATAATATAATGTGTTATTATAGCTTTATTACAGTGTAATAATAAATGGGTAACTATCGATTTATTACAGTGTAATAATAATTGTGTAATAATACCTTTATTACACTTCATAATTTCATTGTCAGCATTTTTGTAATTATGTAGGCATCGTGGTTTATGATTCTAACATCTTGTTTCATTTCTCATTGGTTCATTTCTCACAAAAAAGTTTCTCAATTTATTACAGTGTAATAAGACATTGTGTTCTTATACCTTTATTACAGTATAACAATGCAATGTGTTATTACACCTTTATTACAGTGTAATAATACATTGTATTATTACACCTTTATTACAGTGTAATAATACATTGTGTTATTACACCTTTATTACAGTGTAATAATACATTGTGTTATTACACCTTTATTACAGTGTAATAAGGCATTGTGTTATTATAGCTTTATTACAGTGTAATAATACATTGTGTTATTATAGCTTTATTACAGTGTAATAATACATTGTGTTATTATAGCTTTATTACAGTGTAATAATGCATTGTGTTATTACACCTTTATTACAGTGTAATAATACATTGTGTTATTACACCTTTATTACAGTGTAATAAGACATTGTGTTATTAAACCTTTATTACAGTGTAATAATACATTGTGTTATTACACCTTTATTACAGTGTAATAATACATTGTGTTATTATAGCTTTATTACAGTGTAATAATGCATTGTGTTATTACACCTTTATTACAGTGTAATAAGACATTGTGTTATTACACCTTTATTACAGTGTAATAAGACATTGTGTTATTACACCTTTATTACAGTGTAACAATACATTTTGTAATAACACATTTATTACAGTGTATTAATAATACACTGTGTTATTATAGATTTATTACAGTGAAATAATGCATTGTTTTATTATAGCTTTATTAACCCTTTAAGGTACTACTCAACCGTTTGGTAGACCCCACTTTAAGTCACTATATTTAATTGAAAAATGCATCAAGCTTAACTCAACCTGAATGAGTCATCTCTATTGTTTGGTGTAGTTGTGCAATGCTAAAAAAATCCACTAGATGGCGCTGTGTCTGTGAGCAGCATGCCTTTTTATTGTTCCTTCAAACAGCATGTGACACAGCAAAAATTTACTCATCCTTTGATGACGCATATCGGCGGGACTTTTAAAGGTAAAACTATTTTGTTGACATATTATCATTTCAGAGGAGATGTTAAACAGAATTATGTAACTTAATTAAACAAAAATAAGTCTTATAAGGGTCAAATGAATTTTTCAAAAAATGCTCTACCAAACGGTTGAGTAGTCCTTTTAGGGTAGAGAAGCTAGCTAATGTTGGTAAAATTAGCCAATGTTGGTAAAATTAGCTAATGTTGGTAAAATTAGCTATTTACAATGAACAAAAGGGTTAGTGTTGGTAAAATGATACATTTGATATTATTAAATTACATATTTGATGAGAAATATTTGATCAATATAGTATATAGTATCAATATAGTATCTCATGGGCTCAAGATACTATCTCGTGGGCTCAAGAAAGTAACTCGTGGCCTCAAGATAGTAACTTGTGGGCTCAAGGTAGTAACTCGTGGCCTCAAGATAGTATCTCGTGGGCTCAAGATAGTAACTCGTGGGCTCAAGATAGTAACTCGTGGGCTCAAGATAGTAACTCGTGGGCTCAAGTTAGTAACTCGTGGCCTCAAGTTAGTAACTCGTGGCCTCAAGATAGTAACTCGTGGCCTCAAGGTAGTAACTCGTGGGCTCAAGGTAGTAACTCGTGGGCTCAAGGTAGTAACTCGTGGCCTCAAGATAGTAACTCGTGGCCTCAAGATAGTAACTCGTGGGCTCAAGATAGTAACTCGTGGGCTCAAGGTAGTAACTCGTGGCCTCAAGGTAGTAACTCGTGGCCTCAAGGTAGTAACTTGTGGCCTCAAGGTAGTAACTCGTGGCCTCAAGATACTAACTCGTAGTCTCAAGATAGTAACTCGTGGCCTCAAGATAGTAACTCGTGGCCTCAAGATAGTATCTCGTGGCCTCAAGATAGTATCTCGTGGCCTCGAGATAGTAATTCGTGGCCTCGAGATAGTAATTCGTGGCCTCGAGATACTATCTCGTGGCCTCAAGATAGCAACTCGTGGCCTCAAGATAGCAACTCGTGGCCTCAAGATAGCAACTCGTGGCCTCAAGATAGCAACTCGTGGCCTCAAGATAGCAACTCGTGGCCTCAAGATAGTAACTCTTGGCCTCAAGATACTAACTCGTGGCCTCAAGATACTAACTCGTGGCCTCAAGATACTAACTTGTTGCCTCAAGATAGTAACTCGTGGCCTCAAGATAGTAACTCGTTGCCTCAAGATACTAACTTGTGCCTCAAGATACTAACTCGTGGCCTCAAGATACTAACTCGTGGCTTCAAGATACTAACTCGTGGCCTCAAGATAGTAACTCGTGGCCTCAAGATAGTATCTCGTGGCCTCAAGATAGCATCTCGTGGCCTCAAGATAGCAACCCGTGGCCTCAAGATAGTAACTCGTGGCCTCAAGATACTAACTCGTGGGCTCAAGGTAGTAACTCGTGGCCTCAAGATACTATCTTGTGGCCTCAAGATAGTAACTCGTGGCCTCAAGATAGTAACTCGTGGCCTCAAGATACTAACTCGTGGCCTCTAGATACTAACTCGTGGCCTCCAAGGTAGTAACTCGTGGGCTCAAGGTAGTAACTCGTGGCCTCAAGATACTATCTTGTGGCTTCAAGATAGTAACTCGTGGCCTCAAGATAGTAACTGGTGGCCTCAAGATACTAACTTGTGGCCTCAAGATACTAACTCGTGGCCTCAAGATACTAACTCGTGGCCTCTAGATACTAACTCGTGGCCTCCAAGGTAGTAACTCGTGGGCTCAAGGTAGTAACTCGTGGCCTCAAGATACTATCTTGTGGCCTCAAGATAGTAACTCATGGCCTCAAGATAGTAACTGGTGGCCTCAAGATACTAACTCGTGGCCTCAAGATACTAACTCGTGGCCTCAATATACTAACTCGTGGCCTCAAGATACTAACTCGTGGCCTCTAGATACTAACTCGTGGGCTCAAGGTAGTAACTTGTGGCCTCAAGATACTATCTTGTGGCCTCAAGATAGTAACTCGTGGCCTCAAGATAGTAACTGGTGGCCTCAAGATACTAACTCGTGGCCTCAAGATACTAACTCGTGGCCTCAAGATACTAACTCGTGGCCTCAAGATACTAACTTGTGGCCTCTAGATACTAACTCGTGGGCTCAAGGTAGTAACTCGTGGCCTCAAGATACTGTCTTTTGGCCTCAAGATAGTAACTCATGGCCTCAAGATAGTAACTCGTGGCCTCAAGATACTAACTCGTGGCCTCAAGATACTAACTCGTGGCTTCAAGATACTAACTCGTGGCCTCAAGATACTAACTCGTGGCCACAAGATACTATCTCGTGGCCTCAAGATAGTAACTCGTGGCCTCAAGATACTAACTCGTGGCCTCAAGATAGTATTTCGTGGGCGTGGCCTCAAGATAGTAACTCATGGCCTCAAGATAGTAACTTGTGGCCTCAAGATACTATCTTGTGGCCACAAGATAGCAACTCGTGGCCTCAAGATAGTAACTTGTGGTCTCAAGATAGTAACAAAATCTTGAGGCCACGAGTTACTATCCTGAGGCCACAAGATAGTTATAATAAAAAATTTTTGACAAAGTGGGACTTGGGGGACTCCGTACTAATCAAATCTTGGTTGAAGTTTTGCACCAGCACACACACACACACACACACACACACACACACACACTCTTGATGTGTTTGGAGCCATCAATAGCAACCATCAGATTTTTTATTGGTCAAGAAATTGCACTTAATATGACTTGTTCTGAATGTTGTTCTTTTACTATGAACAGACATCTCAACCGTTTGGTAGAGCACTGTATCTAAAATACTGTAGGATCTAATTTTAAAAAAAATTGATTGTTGTTATTGTTATCATAATTGAATAAAAAATCCAAAGAAATTATTTTTCCTTTGCTTTTTTCATGGTGCGTACCTTAAAGGGTTAAAGTGTAATAAAAAATGGGTAATTATAGCTTTATTACATTGTAATAGTATATTGTGTTATTATAGCTTTATTACAGTGTAATAATAAATGGGTAATTATAGCTTTATTACATTGAAATAATAATTGTGTAATAATACCTTTATTACACTTCATAATTTCATTGTCAGCATTTTTGTAAATATGTAGGCATAGTGGGTTATGATTCTAAAATCTCGTTTCATTTCTCATTGGTTCATTTCTCACAAAAATTTTTTCTCAATTTATTACAGTGTAATAATGCATTGTGTTATTATACCTTTATAACAGTGTAATAATACATTGTGTTGTTAGCTTTATTACAGTGTAATAATACATTGTGTAATAATACCTTTATTACACTTCATAATTTCATTGTTAGCATTTTTGTAATGTATGTGGGCATCTTGGTTTATGATTCTAACATCTTGTTTCATTTCTCATTGGTTCATTTCTCACAAAAAAGTTTCTCAATTTATTACAGTGTAATAATACATTGTGTTCTTATACCTTTATTACAGTGTAATAATACATTGTGTTCTTATACCTTTATAACAGTGTAATAATACATTGTGTTGTTACAGCTTTATTACAGTGTAATAATACATTGTGTTATTACACCTTTATTACAGTGTAATAATACATTGTGTTATTACACCTTTATTACAGTGTAATAAGACATTGTGTTATTACACCTTTATTACAGTGTAATAATACATTGTGTAATAATACCTTTATTACACTTCATAATTTCATTGTTAGCATTTTTGTAATGTACTCACTTAAAAATGTTGGGTTAAAAATAACCCAACGAATAACCCAACTGTGGATTGGTATAGCACCTTCCCAACTGTGGGTTATTTTAACCCAATGCATTGGGTTAAACTCCAGTTGGGTTAAAATAACCCAACAGTTGAGTTAAATATTTATTTTTATTTATGACCTTATTTTAATAAATAAAATACACATTGTTTTCAAATACAGATTGTTTATTTGTATAAACAATACATATGTTTCAACAAATATATTTTTCAATTACAAACTATATATTGGGGAGTCTAGCATTTAATGTAAATTGTGTACATAAATTCAAAAGTGTACATATAACACATAATAAATTCAAAACCTATGCAAATATGTACAAACAGAACACATTCAAAACCTACACAAAAATGCACATAGCATACATACAATTGTACAGCATACAGCACACAAAAATTCAAAATGAACACTAAATTTAGAACTACACATTATAACCTACATTTAATTCAATAACCTATACAAATATGGACAGAATACACAAATTAATAACAATAAATCCTAATCACCACTTTATTAAAAGGTCTTCACTGTACACTGAATGCATTGATGTGTTAGTGTAAACATACCTTGAGTAATACAACTACAAATACATATGTTGACTACTGGACCTAATGATGATGATGATCAAAGTTCTTAATGAGGCAGGAACTCCTCCAGATATATTGAAGTTTGCATGCTATAAAAACTCCCAAAATGGGTGCAGAGGTCTTGAAATAGTTTGTCATAGATGTAAAACATTTTTGAAACACATCAAGTCATGTGGATCCGGGCTTGTCTCATTGTTTCTCACTTGTCTCCAACCTTAAAAGAATAAATAATGTTCAGTTGGGCATGCACTGTGACAACATCAACAGTGTTAAATTATGAAAAAGTTACATTAAAGCAGTGCTGTATTAAATTAAATTATGGTCACTCTAATTAGTCATTACACCTGCTGTTAAATGGTTAGTTCACCTAAAAATGTAAAGTCGGTCAATAATTACTCGCCCTCATGTCTTTCCAAACCTGTAAGACTTTTGTTCATCTTCAGAACACAAATAAAGATCTTTTTGATGAGTGAGAGATTTCTGTCCCTCTATTGACAGCTACACAACTATCACTTTTAATCCCCAGAAAGGTAGCAAACACATCATAAAGGTAATACATGTTACTCCAGTGGTTCAACCTCAATTTTATGAAGTGACATGAGTATATTCTATCCCTTAACCATAACTTATCACTTTTACAACATATTAAACTCAAACGCATATTCACGAGAGCACCTCGACATTAACATGTTGTGTTAATGCGAGAGCAGACGACAAGAGCGTGAATGCAACAATTATGTATTTTTGCACAAAGCACTTGCGTCGGTTCATAAAATTGAGGTTAGACCACTGGAGTCACATGGATTACTTTAATGAAGTCTTTACTACCTTTCTGGGGCTTGAAAGTGGTAGTTGTGTAGACTGTCAATGGAGGGACAGAAATCTCTCAGATTTCATCTAAAAGATCTTCTTTTGTGTTCTGAAGATGAGCGAAAGTCTTACAGGTTTGGAATGACATGAGGGTGAGGAATCATGACAGAATTTTCTTTTTTTGGATGAACATGAACTGAAGAGCAGTGTAATTTATCAAAATTGATTTGATAGTGTTGCTTTTACTTACAGGCCAAATGTCATTTAAGCTGCGCTTCATTTCAGCATATGTTGGACACACCATTTTTCCATTTGTGAGGTATGGCGATGATAGAAGGATGTCAGGCCATTTCTCCGGGATCATCTTTGAAAGACAAGAAAAAAACAGTTTTCAACTATACCACACGTGTGTGAACCTAATTTCATATGCAGACACAGCGACACAGCGAAAACAATTTTCCAAAATAAGACACCCCTTCCCTATAGAGGGTATGCACTGACGTCACTTTCCCGCCGAAGAGCTGCTGCGTGACTGGATTTAATAGGGGAAACTGCGAAAACGTGAGTAAAACAAACGATTATCAGTTTAAACTTAAGTTTGGACTCGACATAGTGTTCCTTACAACTTAACAAAGATCCAGTGATCTGTGGATATTGACATGCAGCCAGGAATCATGTTTCCTGATATTTATATGAGCCTGATTTCAACACCCGAGAAAAAAAAAAAAAAAAACTAATTTGCCTGTGAACGCTTTATATAACGACAATATAAGTCCGGGTGATCACTTCTATCAATGTTATATATATCATATCGTCCAGCCCTAAAACTTTTATAGTTTTTTGTCAATGTTTATTTAAAAACATCCAATTATGCGCTCCATTTGCTTTTCTGTAATGTAGTGATGGGTCGGTCATGAATGATTCGTTTATTTTGAACGAATCTTTAATATGACTCAGGACTACCGAGTCTGTACTGGAAACAGAAATGATTAGTTCATCTCTTGAGTCTTCGGGTTCGGGTCTGAGTCTTTTGTTCTTCCTGTCAGTTTTATTCTATTGTCACATGACAGCGTCACATAAACTAATCAATTCTGTATCCGGTACCGATTGCATAGCTCAGCTTATGTAGCTGTCACGTGTTGAAAGAAATGACTCGAACCCGAAGTCGATAGACTCGAACTAGGCCTAATCTAATTCTGTATCCGGCATTACAGACTGCAAATCTCAGTTTATGAGGATGTCACGGGATGAACGAACGGCTTAGATTGGGTAAACTAACAGACTGCATAGCCTGAAGACCCAGATAAATAAATGAATCGTTTCTGTTTCTCATAATTTGGCCACTTCCTTGCATTGCAATTTTTTTCTTATTCTAAATGTGATCAACATTTGATGTGTTTGGGGAATTTGGCTATTGACATGTAACATTTAAATACATTCTGCTGAAATTAACGAAATGACTTGAAAAATATTTATTCATTTTTATGAACGAGATTCAAAGATCCGAGTTAGTAAAATGATCAGAACTTCCCACTACTGTCACGTGCATACATATTAAACTCACCATTCCAAGAAAACTGTGAAGTCTGGGATATTCTCTAATGATTTCTTCGATAGTTTTTGTTCCAGAAGATCAATTCCACGCGCTGCAGTTTGTTGAGGTGGTGTGTGTCTCATGAACTCCTCAACTTGGCTGTGAGGACTTCTTGCTTTCTTTTGCCACTGCAACAGCTCAGACTATATTGAAATTAAAAAATACTGTATTGAAATTACGGAACACAGCTGGAAAAAAAAAACATAAGTAATTATCTGTACCTGGATCTGTAGTAGCCCCAGCACTGCACATTTGGTATCTCTAATCATTATTCAACTTACCAACTTGTTAGTAGAGGGACTCCAAGACCGGTGCCAGATAAGGAAGACATCCAAAATGTGTACTACTGTACACTGTCCAGGACCAGAGTTGAGAACCATTGTCATCCAGCAGCATAATACTTTCATTTACTCCTTTCTGTGTTAGAATGAAGCAGAAAAAAATAAATATTTTCAGAAAAGTAAACTAGTCCATAAAAACTTGTTACTACAGTAAATCAAGGTAATCTGTGTATTGGAAAAAACATCAACTTTCTTTAACTAATCATGAACTAATCGTTTATTTGTTGCACAATGTTTCCCATTTCAATGTTGTTGAGAATATCTGCATTTTTTCACCTTTCTTTCATCTCGGAGATTTCAGCGAATTCAAACGCTTCTCACTGCACCTTACAGCGCTGTTGTGGTGTCGTGTGACCGATGTCTGAGCTCGCGTCGCGGGGCCGAGCTGATAAATGGTCCGTGCACTACGGTTCAAATGAGTAGAGCTCTTTCGTTCCGCATTTAGTGACAATTGTAGTCGCACCTGTACGAAAAAAGTACGTTACCAGTCTGGAGCACTGCTTCAGCTGTAACAGCTTAAAGTCCCTTTAAGACATTTGCTATCACGAATACCGTAAAACAGGCGTAACGTTAATGCTAGATAGTGATTTCAGACTAAGGCTTACTTAGTTTATTGTAGTAGGTAACTGGTAGTAAATGGTTTCGCTAGTATAATGTTATAATTAATTACTTTATTACTGCTAGCGACCTAACGGCGATAGCTAGGATTAATTTCCAATCGATCTCACTTCCCGGAGATCATTAAAACGGTCTAAAGGGAACTTCGTTTTTAAAAAATATAAAATTCAAATTTTGAATAATTATTTTCAACGTCTCAGTACACAATACTTAATGTTATATATACATAAAAACGATATGACTTACCTTATAATCAGGATGCAGCAGCAGCTCCTGCGTTGACTGTCACTGGACCGTTAAAATTTGAACCGTCGCTGCAGAAACCGTAGGCTATTTAACCCAACCGTAGGGTTATTTCTAGAAATTACCCAACGATTTTAAAAATGACCCAATATTTTTGGAAAATAACCCAACATATTGACCCAATATGTGTAACCCAACGGTTGGGTTACACAAATAACCCAACGTTTTTTACTGTGTATGTAGGCATCTTGGTTTATGATTCTAACATCTTGTTTCATTTCTCATTGGTTCATTTCTCACAAAAAAGTTTCTCAATTTATTACAGTGTAATAATACATTGTGTTCTTATACCTTTATTACAGTGTAATAATACATTGTGATATTATAGCTTTATTACAGTGTAACAATGCATTGTGTTATTACACCTTTATTACAGTGTAATAATACATTGTGTTATTACACCTTTATTACAGTGTAATAATACATTGTGTTATTATAGCTTTATTACAGTGTAATAATACATTGTGTAATAATACCTTTATTACAGTGTGATAATAATACAATGTGTTATAATAGCTTTATTACAGTGTAATAATGCATTGTGTTATTATAGCTTTATTACAGTGTAATAAAAATGGGTAATCATAGCTTTATTACATTGTAATAATATATTTTGTTATTATAGCTTTATTACAGTGTAATAATAAATGGGTAATTATAGCTTTATTACAGTGTAATAATAATTGTGTAATAATACCTTTATTACACTTCATAATTTCATTGTCAGCATTTTTGTAATTATGTAGGCATCGTGGTTTATGATTCTAACATCTTGTTTCATTTCTCATTGGTTCATTTCTCACAAAAAAGTTTCTCAATTTATTACAGTGTAATAATACATTGTGTTCTTATACCTTTATTACAGTGTAATAATGCAATGTGTTATTACACCTTTATTACAGTGTAATAATACATTGTATTATTACACCTTTATTACAGTGTAATAATACATTGTGTTATTACACCTTTATTACAGTGTAATAATACATTGTGTTATTACACCTTTATTACAGTGTAATAATACATTGTGTTATTATAGCTTTATTACAGTGTAATAATACATTGTGTTATTATAGCTTTATTACAGTGTAATAATACATTGTGTTATTAAACCTTTATTACAGTGTAATAATACATTGTTTTATTAAACCTTTATTACAGTGTATTAATACAATTTGTTATTATAGCTTTATTACAGTGTAATACTACATTGTGTAATAATACCTTTATTACAGTGTAATAATAATACATTGTGTTATTATAGCTTTATTACAGTGTAATAATGCATTGTGTTATTATAGCTTTATTACAGTGTAATAAAAATGGGTAATTTTAGCTTTATTTCAGTGTAATTATACATTGTGTTATTATAGCTTTATTACAGTGTAATAACAATTGTGTAATAATACCTTTATTACAGTGTAATAATACATTGTGTTATTATACATTTTTTTACAGTGTAATAATATATTGTGTTATTATACCTTTATTACAGTGTAATAATACATTGTGTTATTAAAGCTTTATTTCAGAGTAATAATACATTGTGTTATTATACCTGTATTACAGTGTAATAATACATTTTTGTTATTATACCTTTATTACAGTGTATTAATACATTGTGTTATTATAGCTTTATTACAGTGTAATAATACATTGTGTTATTATAGCTTTATTACAGTGTAATAACAATTGTGTAATTATAGCTTTATCACATTGTAATAATACATTGTGTTATTATACCTTTATTACAGTGTAATAATACATTGTGTTATTATAGCTTTATTACAGTGTAATAATACATTGTGTTATTATAGCTTTATTACAGTGTAATAACAATTGTGTAATTATAGCTTTATCACATTGTAATAATACATTGTGTTATTATACCTTTATTACAGTGTAATAATACATTGTGTTATTATACCTTTATTACAGTGTATTAATACATTGTGTTATTATAACTTAATGACACTGTAATAATGCATTGTGTTATTACACCTTTATTACAGTGTAATAATACATTGTGTTATTATAGCTTTATTACAGCGTAATAATAAATGAGCAATTGTAGCTTTATTACAGTGTATTAATACATTGTGTTATTATACCTTTATTACAGTGTAATAATACATTGTGTTATTATAGCTTTATTACAGTGTAATAATGCATTGTGTTATTACACCTTTATTACAGTGTAATAATACATTGTTTTATTATAGCTTTATTACAGTGTAATAATAAATGGGCAATTATAGCTTTATTACATTGTAATAATACATTGTGTTATTATAGCTTTATTACAGTGTAATAACAATTGTGTAATAATACCTTTATTACGGTGTATTAATACATTGTGTTATTATAGCTTTATTACCGTGTAATAATACATTGTGTTATAACACCTTCATTACAGTGTAATAAGCCATTGTGTTATTATACCTTTATTACAGTGTAATAATACATTGTGTTATTATAGCTTTATTACAGTGTAATAAAAATGGGTAATTATAGCTTATTACATTGTAATAATACATTGTGTTATTATAGCTTTATTACAGCGTAATAATAAATGAGTAATTGTAGCTTTATTACAGTGTATTAATACATTGTGTTATTACACCTTTATTACAGTGTAATAATAAATGAGTAATTATAGCTTTATTACATTGTAATAGTATATTGTGTTATTATAGCTTTATTACAGTGTAATAATAAATGGGTAATTATAGCTTTATTACATTGAAATGATAATTGTGTAATAATACCTTTATTACACTTCATAATTTCATTGTCAGCATTTTTGTAATTATGTAGGCATCGTGTGTTATGATTCTAACATCTCGTTTCATTTCTCATTGGTTCATTTCTCACAAAAAAAAATTCTCAATTTATTACAGTGTAATAATGCATTGTGTTATTATACCTTTATAACAGTGTAATAATACACTGTGTTGTTATAGCTTTATTACAGTGTAATAATACATTGTGTAATAATACCTTTATTACACTTCATAATTTCATTGTTAGCATTTTTGTAATGTATGTGGGCATCTTGGTTTATGATTCTAACATCTTGTTTCATTTCTCATTGGTTCATTTCTCACAAAAAAGTTTCTCAATTTATTACAGTGAAATAATACATTGTGTTCTTATACCTTTATTACAGTGTAATAATACATTGTGTTATTATAGCTTTATTACAGTGTAATAATGCATTGTGTTATTACACCTTTATTACAGTGTAATAATACATTGTGTTATTATAGCTTTATTACAGTGTAATAATGCATTGTGTTATTACACCTTTATTACAGTGTAATAAGACATTGTGTTATTACACCTTTATTACAGTGTAATAATGCATTGTGTTATTACACCTTTATTACAGTGTAATAATACATTGTGTTATTACACCTTTATTACAGTGTAATAAGACATTGTGTTATTACACCTTTATTACAGTGTAATAATACATTGTGTTGTTATCAGTGGCGGCTGGTGCTAAAAAAATTTGGGGGGGCACAACAAACTGAATTTTTAATTCAGGACTGAATGTAGGCTTATTGTTAAATAACAATTTAACAGTGATAATAATGTAGCTATCATTAGCCTAAAGTTTAGCTAAAACTTCAGCCGGTAGGGTAGCCAATTGCCAAATAAATCTGAATTTTTGGGCTAAATGGCGATGTATGGTATAATCTGAGTATTTAATTATTATTTTTCTATTTGAATAAAAAAAAAACTGTATTTAATTAAAAAAAAAAAGTAATATCCTGATCGATATTGTCCTACAAACAATGTTCATATTGAAGGTTATAAAAACAAACATAGTGTTGCTGTCTATCTGTAGTCTATCCAAAAAGGGGTCAAATCACATTACATTATAACATTGCAACATTACAATCTAAAAACAAAATAATGCTTTTTAAAGAAGTAGTTAAATTTACTAAACCAAAAAAAAAAAAAAAAAAAAAAAAAAAAAAGCTAATATCATAAAAATACACATGTAGGTTTGAAATTCTCTAGCACATATGTTCACCAACAACAACAAATATTCAACAACAAATGTTTTAGCTAAATATATTTATAATTTAGTGCTAATGTATATTTTAGTCAGAATAATTGCTCTCCTATTCATTGCGCTCCGTCTGTTCGGCGCGGGGGCGCTCGTTCACGGAAGTATAGCTTGCAGAAAGCTCGTCCACTCATGACAGCAAACTGGACTTTCTAACATTTACAGATGGAGAATATGTCCGTGAAATGTAAGTTATGCACTGAGGAAATTATTGGATGTCACTTCAGCTTATGGCTAAATACTATTAGAGGAACATTTGTTTCCACCAATCGCTCTACAAGTTAAGGTTACGTATGATGACGAAAGCACGTTAGTGCGAGCCCTCCCGGAACCCATAGAGAATGCATTGCAGTGCCTGCAGTTCGAAAAAAAAAATCTTTGAATGTAAGTCTATAGGAAGACTCTGGGCGATTCTCAGCCAGAGTGAAATCGCCCAAAAAGAGGCGGTACTCCACAGAACGTGACTCGGCGCTGATTGGACTATATCCAGAGGCAGAACAACAGTGAGTGACTGCTAGCGTAACTCTGTGGTTGAATGAGATAGTGATTGAAAAAGTCCCTTTCACACTTTAGTGGTGCGTCGCCCGATCGCCCTAATGAAGAAACCGCCGCTGGTTGTTATAGCTTTATTACAGTGTAATAATACATTGTGTAATAATACCTTTATTACACTTCATAATTTCATTGTTAGCATTTTTGTAATGTATGTAGGCATCTTGGTTTATGATTCTAACATCTTGTTTCATTTCTCATTGGTTCATTTCTCACAAAAAAGTTTCTCAATTTATTACAGTGTAATAATACATTGTGTTCTTATACCTTTATTACAGTGTAATAATACATTGTGATATTATAGCTTTATTACAGAGTAATAATGCATTGTGTTATTACACCTTTATTACAGTGTAATAATACATTGTGTTATTACACCTTTATTACAGTGTAATAATACATTGTGTTATTATAGCTTTATTACAGTGTAATAATACATTGTGTAATAATACCTTTATTACAGTTTAATAATAATGCATTGTGTTATAATAGCTTTATTACAGTGTAATAATGCATTGTGTTATTATAGCTTTATTACAGTGTAATAAAAATGGGTAATCATAGCTTTATTACATTGTAATAATATATTTTGTTATTATAGCTTTATTACAGTGTAATAATAAATGGGTAATTATAGCTTTATTACAGTGTAATAATAATTGTGTAATAATACCTTTATTACACTTCATAATTTCATTGTCAGCATTTTTGTAATTATGTAGGCATCGTGGTTTATGATTCTAACATCTTGTTTCATTTCTCATTGGTTCATTTCTCACAAAAAAGTTTCTCAATTTATTACAGTGTAATAATACATTGTGTTCTTATACCTTTATTACAGTATAACAATGCAATGTGTTATTACACCTTTATTACAGTGTAATAATACATTGTATTATTACACCTTTATTACAGTGTAATAATACATTGTGTTATTACACCTTTATTACAGTGTAATAATACATTGTGTTATTACACCTTTATTACAGTGTAATAAGGCATTGTGTTATTATAGCTTTATTACAGTGTAATAATACATTGTGTTATTATAGCTTTATTACAGTGTAATAATACATTGTGTTATTATAGCTTTATTACAGTGTAATAATGCATTGTGTTATTACACCTTTATTACAGTGTAATAATACATTGTGTTATTACACCTTTATTACAGTGTAATAAGACATTGTGTTATTACACCTTTATTACAGTGTAATAATACATTGTGTTATTACACCTTTATTACAGTGTAATAATACATTGTGTTATTATAGCTTTATTACAGTGTAATAATACATTGTGTTATTATAGCTTTATTACAGTGTAATAATGCATTGTGTTATTACACCTTTATTACAGTGTAATAAGACATTGTGTTATTACACCTTTATTACAGTGTAATAAGACATTGTGTTATTACACCTTTATTACAGTGTAATAATACATTGTGTTATTACACCTTTATTACAGTGTAATAAGGCATTGTGTTATTATAGCTTTATTACAGTGTAATAATACATTGTGTTATTATAGCTTTATTACAGTGTAATAATACATTGTGTTATTATAGCTTTATTACAGTGTAATAACGCATTGTGTTATTACACCTTTATTACAGTGTAATAATACATTGTGTTATTACACCTTTATTACAGTGTAATAAGACATTGTGTTATTTAACCTTTATTACAGTGTAATAATACATTGTGTTATTACACCTTTATTACAGTGTAATAATACATTGTGTTATTATAGCTTTATTACAGTGTAATAATGCATTGTGTTATTACACCTTTATTACAGTGTAATAAGACATTGTGTTATTACACCTTTATTACAGTGTAATAAGACATTGTGTTATTACACCTTTATTACAGTGTAACAATACATTTTGTAATAACACATTTATTACAGTGTAATAATAATACACTGTTATTATAGATTTATTACAGTGAAATAATGCATTGTTTTATTATAGCTTTATTAAAGTGTAATAAAAAATGGGTAATTATAGCTTTATTACATTGTAATAGTATATTGTGTTATTATAGCTTTATTACAGTGTAATAATAAATGGGTAATTATAGCTTTATTACATTGAAATAATAATTGTGTAATAATACCTTTATTACACTTCATAATTTCATTGTCAGCATTTTTGTAAATATGTAGGCATAGTGGGTTATGATTCTAACATCTCGTTTCATTTCTCATTGGTTCATTTCTCACAAAATTTTTTTCTCAATTTATTACAGTGTAATAATGCATTGTGTTATTATACCTTTATAACAGTGTAATAATACATTGTGTTGTTATAGCTTTATTACAGTGTAATGATACATTGTGTTATTATAGCTTTATTACAGTGTAATAATGCATTGTGTTATTACACCTTTATTACAGTGTAATAAGACATTGTGTTATTACACCTTTATTACAGTGTAATAAGACATTGTGTTATTACACCTTTATTACAGTGTAATAATACATTGTGTAATAACACATTTATTACAGTGTAATAATAATACATTGTGTTATTATGGCTTTATTACAGTGTAATAATGCATTGTGTTATTATAGCTTTATTACAGTGTAATAAAAATGGGTAATTATACCTTTATTACACTTCATAATTTCATTGTTAGCATTTTTGTAATGTATGTGGGCATCTTGGTTTATGATTCTAACATCTTGTTTCATTTCTCATTGGTTCATTTCTCACAAAAAAGTTTCTCAATTTATTACAGTGTAATAATACATTGTGTTCTTATACCTTTATTACAGTGTAATAATACATTGTGTTATTATACCTTTATAACAGTGTAATAATACATTGTGTTGTTACAGCTTTATTACAGTGTAATGATACATTGTGTTATTATAGCTTTATTACAGTGTAATAATGCATTGTGTTATTACACCTTTATTACAGTGTAATAAGACATTGTGTTATTACACCTTTATTACAGTGTAATAAGACATTGTGTTATTACACCTTTATTACAGTGTCATCAGCAGCCATATCACCCTGTAGCCCAAGACTGGTTGCCCACTGAAGCTAAGCAGGGCTGAGCCTGGTTAGTACCTGGATGGGAGACCTCCTGAGAAAAACCAGGTTGCTGCTGGAAGAGGTGTTAGTGAGGCCAGCAGGGGGTGCTCACCCTGTGGTCTGTGTGGGTCCTAATGCCCCAGTATAGTGACGGGGAAACTATACTGCCAAAAGAGCACCGTCCTTCGGATGAGACGTTAAACCGAGGTCCTGACTCTCTGTGGTCATTAAAAATCCCAGGATGTCTTTCGAAAGAGTAGGGTGTAACCCCGGCATCCTGGCCAAATTTGCCCAGTGGCCTCTGTCCATCATGGCCTCCTAATCCTCCCCATATACTGATTGGCTTCATCACTGTCTCCTCTCCACCAGTAAGCTGGTGTGTGGTGGGCGTTCTGGCGCAATATGGCTGCCGTCGCATCATCCAGGTGGATGCTGCACATTGGTGGTGGTTGAGGAGATTCCCCCCTTCTATGTAAAGCGCTTTGAGTGTCGAGAAAAGCGCTATATAAATGTAATGAATTATTATTATTATTATTATTAATAATACATTGTGTAATAACACATTTATTACAGTGTAATAATAATACATTGTGTTATTATGGCTTTATTACAGTGTAATAATCCATTGTGTTATTATAGCTTCATTACAGTGTAATAAAAATGGGTAATTATAGCTTTATCACAGTGTAATAATAATTGTGTAATAATACCTTTATTACACTTCATAATTTCATTGTCAGCATTTTTGTAATTATGTAGGCATCGTGGGTTATGATTCTAACATCTCGTTTCATTTCTCATTGGTTCATTTCTCACAAAAAAAGTTTCTCAATTTATTACAGTGTAATAATACATTGTGTTATTATACCTTTATAACAGTGTAATAATACATTGTGTTGTTATAGCTTTATTACAGTGTAATAATACATTGTGTAATAATACCTTTATTACACTTCATAATTTCATTGTTAGCATTTTTGTAATGTATGTGGGCATCTTGGTTTATGATTCTAACATCTTGTTTCATTTCTCATTGGTTCACTTCTCACAAAAAAGTTTCTCAATTTATTAGTGTAATAATACATTGTGTTCTTTTACCTTTATTACAGTGTAATAATACATTGTGTTATTATAGCTTTATTACAGTGTAATAATACATTATGTTATTATAGCTTTATTACAGTTTAATAATACATTGTGTTATTACACCTTTATTACAGTGTAATAATACATTGTGTTATTACACCTTTATTACAGTGTAATAATACATTGTGTTGTTATAGCTTCATTGCAGTGTAATAATACATTGTGTAATAATACCTTTATTACACTTCATAATTTCATTGTTAGCATTTTTGTAAGGTATGTAGGCATCTTGGTTTATGATTCTAACATCTTGTTTCATTTCTCACAAAAAAATTTCTCAATTTATTACAGTGTAATAATACATTGTGTTCTTATACCTTTATTACAGTGTAATAATGCAATGTGTTATTACACCTTTATTACAGTGTAATAATACATTGTGTTATTACACCTTTATTACAGTGTAATAATACATTGTGTTATTATAGCTTTATTACAGTGTAATAATGCATTGTGTTATTACACCTTTATTACAGTGTAATAATACATTGTGTTATTACACCTTTATTACAGTATAATAAGACATTGTGTTATTACACCTTTATTACAGTGTAATAATACATTGTGTTATTATAGCTTTATTACAGTGTAATAATACATTGTGTTATTATAGCTTTATTACAGTGTAATAATGCATTGTGTTATTACACCTTTATTACAGTGTAATAATACATTGTGTTATTACACCTTTATTACAGTGTAATAAGACATTGTGTTATTACACCTTTATTACAGTGTAATAATACATTGTGTTATTACACCTTTATTACAGTGTAATAATACATTGTGTTATTATAGCTTTATTACAGTGTAATAATGCATTGTGTTATTACACCTTTATTACAGTGTAATAAGACATTGTGTTATTACACCTTTATTACAGTGTAATAATACATTGTGTAATAACACATTTATTACAGTGTAATAATAATACATTGTGTTATTATAGCTTTATTACAGTGTAATAATGCATTTTTTTATTATAGCTTTATTACAGTGTAATAAAAAATTGGTAATTATAGCTTTATTACATTGTAATAGTATATTGTGTTATTATAGCTTTATTACAGTGTAATAATAAATGGGCAATTATAGCTTTATTACATTGAAATAATAATTGTGTAATAATACCTTTATTACACTTCATAATTTCATTGTTAGCATTTTTGTAATGTATGTGGGCATCTTGGGTTATGATTCTAACATCTCGTTTCATTTCTCATTGGTTCATTTCTCACAAAAAAAGTTTCTCAATTGATTACAGTGTAATAAGACATTGTGTTATTAAACCTTTATAACAGTGTTATAATACATTGTGTTATTATAGCTTTATTACAGTGTAATAATGCATTGTGTTATTACACCTGTATTACAGTGTAATAATACATTGTGTTATTACACCTTTATTACAGTGTAATAAGACATTGTGTTATTACACCTTTATTACAGTGTAATAATACATTTTGTTATTATAGCCTTATTACAGTGTAATAATACATTGTGTTATTATAGCTTTATTACAGTGTAATAATGCATTGTGTTATTACACCTTTATTACAGTGTAATAATACATTGTGTTATTACACCTTTATTACAGTGTAATAAGACATTGTGTTATTACACCTTTATTACAGTGTAATAATTAGAGGTGGGCATAGATTAATTTTTTTAATCTAGATTAATCTAGATTAATTTTGAAATTAATCTAGATTAATCTAGATTAAAATGGTTCATTTGAATTCTGCCAAAGGCATTCAGAATATGTGTGCTACCCAAATAATGACTATAAAAGTAAGTCTTCAAGCCAGGTGGCGCATTAGACCAGGGGCTCATCTCCTGTTTCCAAAATGCATCACAAACTGCTTGAGAAAGCTGTTCTACTCATAGACTGTAAAAGGTTACTACTACTGTTACCGTCCGTAGGTAACATTAGGTAGGCCTATGTTATTATCAACTACTATAGGCTATCAATTAGGGATGGGCGATATGGCTTAAAATCCATATTGTGATATACATTGCAGCCTCTTGCGATAACGATATTATAATAAAACTATTTCAGAACAGGTTACACAGACCCTGCTAAACAACTGCTAAATGTATTATTATTATTTTTTTTGAAAGGGTGTATGTAGTTTTGAGAACATATATTGTGCAAAACTGTAAGTATACAACATAATTTTGCAGATAAATAAGATTTAAGTACACTAGCTGCAGAGACTTAAGTAGGTCTAATGTTTATTATGGCTTGGAGCTTATGAAACCCCAAATTTAAAATTAGAATATTGTATAACGATACTTGGTTACTCACGTAACCTCGGTTCTCTCTAGAGAGGGAACGAGTATTGCGTAAGCTCTGCTTACGCAGCGGGAAAAGCCTTCTTTTCTCGAGATACTGAAACCAAAAATTATCCTTAATTTCATATATTGTCAACGCAGTGCGGCTGCAGGCAGCTGAGCTAGAGCGGCATACTGCGCGCTCATTGGCTGCCGCGCGGCAACTGCTTAAGCCTACCAGTGAGCCTGGCGTGACGTCACGCCCAATGAGGGCGCGCACGACCTTGCGCGTCATAGCCCGCCAGAATGGGCGGCGTCAGAGCGTATATAAGGAAGGCTCGTAGGCTATATTCTCTGTTTTCTGTCGACTGAAGCGACGCGAGCGATAGGCTCAGCACGGTCAGGGAACGCAATACTCGTTCCCTCTCTAGAGAGAACCGAGGTTACGTGAGTAACCAAGTATCGTTCTCTTACGAGAGGTTCTCTCGTATTGCGTAAGCTCTGCTTACGCAGCGGGAACCCTTTGTCCACGCCGTGCGAGCCTAACAATCACATATGACTCATAGAAAAACATAGAGGTGATTAACAGGTGGCCAGCGGTGCGGGCCAACACATGTTCATAAGCACACATAGGGAAAAAACACAGAACGGCACTGCCGGTTCATGTTAACTGATACCCTGAGCGTGCAGCTCAACAGACAAGCTAATCGGAAATACAGCCTGACCCTTGGGCAGGACACGAATCACGACTAGACTGACAGAAGTTTAGCCTGCATAGCGGGAACTTCCAGGTTATAAAACCTAACAAATGTGGAGGGGGACGCCCAGCCCGCCGCCTTACAAATGTCATCAATGGAAATCCCACTGGACCATGCCCACGATGAGGCCATGCCTCTGGTGGAATGAGCCCGTATGCCTAACGGACATTGCAGGTCTTTTGACGCATAAGCTGCTGCAATAGCGTCTACTATCCATCTGGACAGTGTCTGTTTCGAAGCGGCGCGACCCTTGGTGCGCCCGCCAAACGAAACGAAAAGCTGCTCTGAGAACCTGAAGGCTGCAGAGCGCGTCACATAACACCTTAACGCCCTGACCGGGCAAAGGCAGTTGACCCCTTCCTCACTGCTGGAGGACGGCAGAGCCGATAGGGTAACGACCTGAGTCCTGAAGGGAGTGCCTAACACTTTGGGGACATAGCCGTGCTTCGGTTTGAGAATGGCTAACGAGTCGTTAGGTCCAAACTCGAGGCACGACGCGCTGAAGGACAGCGCGTGTAAATCTCCCACACGTTTAACTGAAGCCAGAGCTAGCAGAAAAACGGTCTTAAGCGTCAAGTATTTCAACTCCACTGAGTCCAAAGGCTCAAAGGGATGCGCTTTTAAGGACTCCAGGACCAGGGACAGGTCCCAAATAGGAACCGTCGGGGGCCGTGGAGGGTTCATTCTCCTGGCCCCGCGTAGAAAGCGGGTAATGAGTTCATTTCTGCCCAGTGCACGGCCGCGCGCCGACTCAGCGAACGCTGCTATGGCCGCGACATAAACCTTGAGCGTGGAGGGGGACCTGCCCGCGTCCAACATCTCTTGGAGAAATTTCAGAACCTGTGGAACTCCACAGGTTCGAGCATTAGAACCCTTATTCACACACCACTTATTAAACACTGACCATTTAGACGCATAGAGCCGCCTCGTCGAGGGGGCTCTGGACTGCGTGATCGTGTTAATTACCCCTTCTGGCAAGCCAACGAGTAATCGTTGATTATCCACGCATGCAGAGACCACTGCTCTGGATGGGGATGCAGAATCGAGCCTCGGGCTTGAGAGAGGAGATCTCTCCTCACCGGAATCGGCCATGGGGCTGTGTCTGCCAGTCTCATTAGCTCGGGGAACCATGGTTGGTTTTCCCAACGCGGGGCTATGAGGAGCACTGCGCAGTTCAAACTCCTGATCCTCGCTAGCACTTGAGTTAGCAACGAGATCGGTGGGAACGCGTACAGCGGGGCGCTGGGCCAGGACTGGGCCAGCGCGTCTTCCCGTTTCGAGAAGAACCTCTGGCACTGAGCGTTCTCGCTCGTGGCGAAGAGGTCGATTTTCGCTTCGCCGAAACGACGCCAAAGCGTCTGTATCGTCTGGCGGTGTAGAGACCATTCCCCTGGGGGAACGTTGTCCCTGGACAGTCTGTCCGGGCCGTCGTTCAAACGACCGGGTACATGAGCTGCCCTTAGGGAGCGCAACGGGCCCTGAGCCCAGGATAGGAGGCGCTCTGCGAGCGCGCACAGGGTTCTGGATTTGATTCCACCCTGGCGGTTCACGTACGACACCACTGACATGTTGTCCGAGCGAACTAGCACATGGTGTCCCCGTATAAGCGGTAGAAAGTGCTTCAACGCTCTCTCGACCGCCAGCATCTCTAGACAGTTTATGTGAAGGTCTTTCTCCGTATTCGACCACGGGCCGCAAATCGGACTGCCTTCGTGAGTCGCTCCCCAACCCATGTTGGACGCGTCTGTCGAGATCACTTTGCGGTGTGCGATGGTTCCCATCGACACTCCCCGCTGATACCATTCGGCCGTCAGCCAGGGCTGCAGGGCTGTAACACAGCGCTGAGTCACTCTGATTGGAGTACGGCCTGAAATCCATGCTTTGCGGGGCGTTTCCGTTTTTAGCCAGCGTTGAAGCGGACGCATTCGGAGTAAACCCAGCTGCAGGACAGCTGCTGCTGATGCCATGTGGCCCAGCAACCTCTGAAAAGTTTTCAATGGAAAAACTTTTCCCTCCTGAAAGGAGGCGGCGAGGTGTCGAACACAGCGCGCGCGCTGTGCGGACAGTCTGGCTGTCATTGCCGCCGAGTCCAGGTCTATACCCAGAAAAGTGATAGACTGGCTGGGGGCTAAAGAGCTCTTGTCCCAGTTCACGGAAAGACCCAAGCTTTGCAGGTGACCGAGAAGCGCTTCTCTGTGGGAAACTAGTTCCTCCGCCGAGTGCGCTATAATCAGCCAATCGTCCAGATAGTTCAGGATTCGCATTCCCCTCGATCTCAGGGGTGCGAGAGCCGCATCCATGCACTTCGTAAATGTACGGGGTGCCAGGGATAGGCCGAACGGCAGGACAGTGTACTGATATACCTGGCCGTCGAAGGCGAATCTCAAGAATGGCCTGTGACGGGGTATAATCTGAATCTGAAAGTACGCGTCTTTCAGGTCGAGAGATATGAACCAGTCCCCCGGGCGAATCTGCGCGAGGATTTGACTGGTTGTGAGCATTTTGAACGGCCGTTTCATAAGCGTTTTGTTCAAATATCTCAGATCCAATATAGGTCTGAGTGCTCCGCCCTTCTTGGGTACGAGGAAATAGCGGCTGTATACGCCTGCCTCGGAACCCGGAGGGAGAACCCGTTCTATCGCCCCTTTGCGCAGCAAATTCGCTATTTCTGTGTGAAGCAGATGCGCTGCATCCGCTTTCACTGTAGTCTCGGCCCGAGCGCGATAGCGCGGAGGGCGGCGAGCGAATTGAAGCGAATAGCCCTTTATCACTGTGTTCAGTACCCACTTCGACACACCCTGGATAGCTTTCCATGCATTCGCACTCATAGCTAGGGGTCGAATCGCCTCTGACTCTCGCTCGTCGCGCAGCGCGGGACGGGGAATCTGTGGCGGTGTAAGCGCGAATCGCGCAGTGGCAGTGAGGGGGGACGGGGGTTCGCAGATGGCGGCAGCCGGCTGAACAGCGCTGTGAGAGAGCGCTTTGTGAGACGGCTCGCGGCGCAGAAGCGGGGCGGGCTCGTGGATGTTTATCGGAGAGTGTGCGTGCTGTAAAGCGGGCACAGAGCTCTTTATTATTACACAGCCGGTGGCTGACTTGTGCGTGTTTACATGAGGGTGCGCGCGCTGTGTAGCGGGCACAGGGCTCTTTATTAGCACACCGTCGGTGGCTGGCTCGTGCATGTTTAGTTGAGAGTGTGCGTGCTGTGTAGCGGGCACAGGGCTCTTTATTAACACACAGCCGGTGGCTGGCTCGTACATGTTTAGCTGAGAGTGTGCGTGCTGTGTAGCGGGCACAGGGCTCTGTATTAACACGCGGCCAGTGGCAGAATGTTCCGTTACCCAAGCGTGTGGGACAGAGCGAGCACTGTGTAGGTGTGAGCACTGAAGTGTGGGCACGTGACCTACAGTTATCACTCGAGCGGCCGTAGCGCGCCTTATGTGAGTGCACTCTGTGGGGTACACAGGGGAATTTGTGCTTGTGTGTAGTGATGAGCACTGGGAAGTGGGCATGTTTACTACACTCATAACACTGACGGCGTGAGCCGTCTGACCAGACATTACGCTCTTTATTCGATTTATCTGGGTCGCCGTAAAAACGGCGTTTGTGTGCAGGCGAGAGAGTTGCGAAACTGGCTCGTTGGCTGCTGTGGGCACTACTGCAGTAGCCTTTGACAAGGGGACTGGCAGAGGGATACATCTTAGTTTCGACGGTGGTCCGGCCGCGGCGGGAGCCGCCCGTCTTTTCCTCCCAACGGGTGCTAGGAGGACTTAGCAGGCTCGGGCTTCAGCGTTACCTTAGGCCGAGGCCCACGCGGGGGCGGCGGCCTGTGCTGGCTGGTGGAGCGGGACCTGGGGCGGCCGCGCTGGCGCTGCTTAGAGTCTGGGGGTCGAGACGGCTGCTGTGCGGAGCTGCGTGCAGGAGGCTGGCTAGAGCGGCCTGCAGCGGAGCTCGAGCGGCGGGGCAGGAAGAGGTTCATGGCCTGTGACGCTTTCTGTACCTCAGAAAAACGGTCCACGAGGCCGCTCACTGCCGGGCCGAAGAGACCAGTAGGCGAGAGCGGGGCGTTCAGGAAGACGGATCGCTCTTGTTCCCCCATATCGGCGAGAGTTAACCAAAGGTGGCGCTCGATGACGGTCAGCGAAGCCATGGATCGTCCGATCGCTTGGGCTGCTGTCTTGGTCGTGCGAAGGGAAAGGTCCGTCGCACTGCGCAGGTTGGTTAGGGCCGATCTGTCCAGTTCTCCCTCGTCAAGCTGGCGGAGGAGGTCCGCCTGGAGAACTTGAAGGACCGCCATAGTGTGCAGGGCTGAGGCGGCTTGCCCAGCGGCGGAGAAAGCGCGGCTGGCGAACGCCGAAGTAGTCCTGCAGGCTTTGGACGGGAGGGCAACCTTTGAGCGCCATCTCGCGGATGGGGGGCAAAGATGCGCTGCAACCGCCTGTTCGACCGGTGGAATCCGGTCATACCCCTTCTCCGTAGCTCCGTCCACGCGGGAGAGAGTCGATGAGGCCGGAGAGCGGAGTCTGGCCGAAACTGGAGCGTTCCAGGATTTAGAAAGCTCGACGTGGAGCTCAGGCAGAAACGGCGCCGGTCTAGACGCTGGAGCCTGGCGACCGGTGGTCAGGAAGCATCCATCAAGCCTGTTAGGCGGGGGTACCTCCGGTGCAGACCACTCGAGGCCCAAACGCTCGACCGCCATAGTGAGGAGGTGGAGAAGCTCGGCCTCCACTCCGGCGGGAGCCCTGCTGGAAGCTCTGGTGGAGGAGGTGGATCGGGCGGAGCCGGACCACGCCTCGCTGTCCGACGCTAACAAGGAGCATGTGTCCAGCCGATCGTTGTCGTCCGCTTCATCCGCTGTGTCGACGGCATCGAGGGCGAGAGCCGTCGGCTGCGCGTCGGGGAGCGGGGGCGGAGAGGGAGAGAGCGAGGCTCGCGGGAGAGGCTCCGGCGAGGCCTTGGCTCGTGTCTCAGGCTCCGGTGGGCGTTGTGAGCGGCGTTTTTTCTTACGCGGCCCAGCAACGGCAGGAGCGGCGTCTGAAAAGAGGGCGAGTCGAGCCCGCAGGGTCGACATCTGCAGCTCTTCACAGCATTCGCAGCCGCCCGAGGAAAACGCGACGGCTGCATGATCCTGTCCCAGGCAGAGAGCGCAGAGAAGATGGCGGTCTCCGTCGCTGAGCGGTGAGCGGCATGAGCCGCACGTGGTGCGAGGCATTTGAAACAACGCCTCGTGCTCTTTTAGAGTGCTGCGGAGAAAAGCAATACACACAAAGAGCTTAACACGGAAGGATATGTATCGCCGGATAGCTGAGCTGGCACGGCAGGCTGAAGGCGGCGAAGAGATCGTCCGGCTTCCTCAGGCTGTCCTAAGCTGGCTCGTTAGCTTGATCCAAGAAGGCCACGGCGACGGTTTCCTCTCAGAGACCAGCGATGCGAGTGCTTCGCTGAAAAGACAGAAATCAGAGAATATAGCCTACGAGCCTTCCTTATATACGCTCTGACGCCGCCCATTCTGGCGGGCTATGACGCGCAAGGTCGTGCGCGCCCTCATTGGGCGTGACGTCACGCCAGGCTCACTGGTAGGCTTAAGCAGTTGCCGCGCGGCAGCCAATGAGCGCGCAGTATGCCGCTCTAGCTCAGCTGCCTGCAGCCGCACTGCGTTGACAATATATGAAATTAAGGATAATTTTTGGTTTCAGTATCTCGAGAAAAGAAGGCTTTTCCCGCTGCGTAAGCAGAGCTTACGCAATACGAGAGAACCTCTCGTAAGAGAACTGATGTCTTTTCAGTTAAAAAGAAACACAACAATGATTCTTAAAATCGGGCGCTTTTAATAAAAAGAGATTATGTGCTACACCACTCACTAAAATATATTGGGAATAATACGCGCGCGCTGGTATTCAGTGATATGTTTCGTTTTGAATTTGAGGTGGTAGAACGGATTAGTCGTGTGTTAACTTACCGAACTGTTACACCACACAGTCTACGTCGGACGGCTTAAATCCGAACCAAGTCCAAATAATGGATGTTGTTGCACCGATCTTTTACACCAGCTTTCACTTTCAGCCGTGTTTACTTAAGATGACGACGAATATGATGCGTTGCGGCCGGGTGTTCCTCGCGGCCGCGGGTAGATTGCGTCATCAGCTTGTGTAGTTAGAGCCAGCTCCCAACCCAACTTGGAGAATAGATTAACGGCGATATTTTTTTTATCGCGCGATAAGAGTCTCGCGTTAACGCAGCGTGTTAACGCCGATAACGGCCCACCACTAGTAATAATACATTGTGTTATTACACCTTTATTACAGTGTAATAATACATTGTGTTATTATAGCTTTATTACAGTGTAATAATGCATTGTGTTATTACACCTTTATTACAGTGTAATAAGACATTGTGTTATTACACCTTTATTACAGTGTAATAAGACATTGTGTTATTACACCTTTATTACAGTGTAATAATACATTGTGTAATAACACATTTATTACAGTGTAATAATAATACATTGTGTTATTATAGCTTTATTACAGTGTAATAATGCATTGTATTATTATAGCTTTATTACAGTGTAATAATATATTGTGCTATTATAGCTTTATTACAGTGTAATAATAAATGGGTAATTATAGCTTTATTACAGTGTAATAATAATTGTGTAATAATACCTTTATTACACTTCATAATTTCATTGTTAGCATTTTTGTAATGTATGTGGGCATCTTGGTTTATGATTCTAACATCTTGTTTCATTTCTCATTGGTTCATTTCTCACAAAAAAGTTTCTCAATTTATTACAGTGTAATAATACATTGTGTTCTTTTACCTTTATTACAGTGTAATAATACTTTATGTTATTATAGCTTTATTACAGTGTAATAATGCATTGTGTTATTACACCTGTATTACAGTGTAATAATACATTGTGTTATTATACCTTTATAACAGTGTAATAATACATTGTGTTGTTATAGCTTTATTACAGTGTAATAAAACATTGTGTAATAATACCTTTATTACACTTCATAATTTCATTGTTAACTTTTTTGTAATGTATGTAGGCATCTTGGTTTATGATTCTAACATCTTGTTTCATTTCTCATTGTTTTTTTTCTCACAAAAAAGTTTCTCAATTTATTACAGTGTAATAATACATTGTGTTCTTATACCTTTATTACAGTGTAATAATACATTGTGTTATTATAGCTTTATTACAGTGTAATAATACATTGTGTTATTATAGCTTTATTACAGTGTAATAATGCATTGTGTTATTACACCTTTATTACAGTGTAATAATACATTGTGTTATTATAGCTTTATTACAGTGTAATAATACATTGTGTAATAATACCTTTATTACAGTGTAATAATAATACATTGTGTTATTATAGCTTTATTACAGTGTAATAATTGATTGTGTTATTACACCTTTATTACAGTGTAATAATACATTGTGTTATTATAGCTTTATTACAGTGTAATAATACATTGTGTAATAATACCTTTATTACAGTGTAATAATAATACATTGTGTTATTATAGCTTTATTACAGTGTAATAATGCATTGTGTTATTATAGCTTTATTACAGTGTAATAAAAATGGGTAATTATAGCTTTATTACATTGTAATAATATATTTTGTTATTATAGCTTTATTACAGTGTAATAATAAATGGGTAATTATAGCTTTATTACAGTGTAATAATAATTGTGTAATAATACCTTTATTACACTTCATAATTTCATTGTCAGCATTTTTGTAATTATGTAGGCATCTTGGTTTATGATTCTAACATCTTGTTTCATTTCTCATTGGTTCATTTCTCACAAAAAAGTTTCTCAATTTATTACAGTGTAATAATACATTGTGTTCTTATACCTTTATTACAGTGTAATAATACATTGTGTTATTATAGCTTTATTACAGTGTTATAATGCAATGTGTTATTACACCTTTATTACAGTGTACTAATACATTGTGTTATTACACCTTTATTACAGTGTAATAATACATTGTGTTTTAGCTTTATTACAGTGTAATAATACATTGTGTTATTATAGCTTTATTACAGTGTAATAATACATTGTGTTATTACACCTTTATTACAGTGTAATAAGACATTGTGTTATTACACCTTTATTACAGTGTAATAATACATTGTGTTATTATAGCTTTATTACAGTGTAATAATGCATTGTGTTATTACACCTTTATTACAGTGTAATAAGACATTGTGTTATTACACCTTTATTACAGTGTAATAATACATTGTGTAATAACACATGTATTACAGTGTAATAATAATACATTGTGTTATTATAGCTTTATTACAGTGTAATAATGCATTGTTTTATTATAGCTTTATTACAGTGTAATAAAAAATGGGTAATTATAGCTTTATTACATTGAAATAATAATTGTGTAATAATACCTTTATTACACTTCATAATTTCATTGTCAGCATTTTTGTAATTATGTAGGCATCGTGGGTTATGATTCTAACATCTCGTTTCATTTCTCATTGGTTCATTTCTCACAAAAAAAGTTTCTCAATTTATTACGTAAGGGATAATGTATAGAGAGGCGGTCGTTATAGCGAATAACAAGCCCGACAGGCTGAACGAGAACCCGACGCGAAGCGGAGGGGTCTTGACAGCCTGAAGGGCTTGTTATTCGCTATAACGCCCGCCTCTCTATACATTATCCCGCTTATTACATGGCTACCTACAAAATAAATAATTAATTTGACACAAATTATTGATTTAAAAAGGAGTTTATTGTTTTAAAAACGATTTTATTGCTTCCGCCAAAGAAAATAGTCCGTTCCGCGTCCATAGCAACGCGCTGTTTTGCATGGTAACGGTCTGTTATAGCTCGCAGCAGTCTGTTATCAAGAAATAACAGACCGCATTCTAGATTGGAATTCAGCCAAGCCATGTAATAAAGTGTAATAATGCATTGTGTTATTATACCTTTATAACAGTGTAATAATACATTGTGTTGTAATAGCTTTATTACAGTGTAATAATACATTGTGTAATAATACCTTTATTACACTTCATAATTTCATTGTTAGCATTTTTGTAATGTATGTGGGCATCTTGGGTTATGATTCTAACATCTCGTTTCATTTCTCATTGGTTCATTTCTCACAAAAAAAGTTTCTCAATTTATTACAGTGTAATAAGACATTGTGTTATTATAGCTTTATTACAGTGTAATAATACATTGTGTTATTATAGCTTTATTACAGTGTAATAATGCATTGTGTTATTACACCTTTATTACAGTGTAATAATACATTGTGTTATTACACCTTTATTACAGTGTAATAAGACATTATGTTATTACACCTTTATTACAGTCTAATAATACATTGTGTTGTTATAGCTTTATTACAGTGTAATAATACATTGTGTAATAATACCTTTATTACACTTCATAGTTTCATTGTTAGCATTTTTGTAATTATGTAGGCATCTTGGTTTATGATTCTAACATCTTGTTTCATTTCTCATTGGTTCATTTCTCACAAAAAAGTTTCTCAATTTATTACAGTGTAATAATACATTGTGTTCTTATACCTTTATTACAGTGTAATAATACATTGTGTTATTATAGCTTTATTACAGTGTAATAATGCATTGTGTTATTACACCTTTATTACAGTGTAATAAGACATTGTGTTATTACACCTTTATTACAGTGTAATAAGACATTGTGTTTTTACACCTTTATTACAGTTTAATAATACATTGTGTAATAACACATTTATTACAGTGTAATAATAATACATTGTGTTATTATTGCTTTATTACAGTGTAATAATGCATTGTTTTATTATAGCTTTATTACAGTGTAATAAAAAATGGGTAATTATAGCTTTATTACATTGTAATAGTATATTGTGTTATTATAGCTTTATTACAGTGTAATAATAAATGGGTAATTATAGCTTTATTACATTGAAATAATAATTGTGTAATAATACCTTTATTATACTTCATAATTTCATTGTCAGCATTTTTGTAATTATGTAGGCATCGTGGGTTATGATTCTAACATCTCGTTTCATTTCTCATTGGTTCATTTCTCACAAAAAAAGTTTCTCAATTTATTACAGTGTAATAATGCATTGTGTTATTATACCTTTATAACAGTGTAATAATACATTGTGTGGTTATAGCTTTATTACAGTGTAATAATACATTGTGTAATTATACCTTTATTACACTTCATAATTTCATTGTTAGCATTTTTGTAATGTATGTGGGCATCTTGGGTTATGATTCTAACATCTTATTTCATTTCTCATTGGTTCATTTCTCACAAAAAAGTTTCTCAATTTATTACAGTGTAATAATACATTGTGTTCTTATACCTTTATAACAGTGTAATAATACATTGTGTTATTATAGCTTTATTACAGTGTAATAATACATTGTGTTATTACACCTTTATTACAGTGTAATAATACATTGTGTTATTACACCTTTATTACAGTGTAATAATGCATTGTGTTATTACACCTTTATTACAGTGTAATAATACATTGTGTTAGTACACCTTTATTACAGTGTAATAATACATTGTGTTAGTACACCTTTATTACAGTGTAATAATGCATTGTGTTATTACACCTTTATTACAGTGTAATAATACATTGTGTTAGTACACCTTTATTACAGTGTAATAAGACATTGTGTTATTACACCTTTATTACAGTGTAATAATATATTGTGTTATTACACCTTTATTACAGTGTAATAATACATTGTGTTATTATAGCTTTATTACAGTGTAATAATGCATTGTGTTATTACACCTTTATTACAATGTAATAAGACATTGTGTTATTACACCTTTATTACAGTGTAATAAGACATTGTGTTATTACACCTTTATTACAGTGTAATAATACATTGTGTAATAACACATTTATTACAGTGTAATAATAATACATTGTGTTATTATAGCTTTATTACAGTGTAATAATGCATTGTTTTATTATAGCTTTATTACAGTGTAATAAAGAATGGGTAATTATAGCTTTATTACCTTGTAATAGTATATTGTGTTATTTTAGCTTTATTACAGTGTAATAATAAATGGGTAATTATAGCTTTATTACATTGAAATAATAATTGTGTAATAATACCTTTATTACACTTCATAATTTCATTGTCAGCATTTTTGTAATGTATGTGGGCATCTTGGTTTATGATTCTAACATCTTGTTTCATTTCTCATTGGTTCATTTCTCACAAAAAAGTTTCTCAATTTATTACAGTGTAATAATATATTGTGTTCTTATACCTTTATTACCATGTAATAATACATTGTGTTATTACACCTTTATTACAGTGTAATAAGACATTGTGTTATTACACCTTTATTACAGTGTAATAAGACATTGTGTTATTACACCTTTATTACAGTGTAATAAGACATTGTGTTATTACACCTTTATTACAGTGTAATAAGACATTGTGTTATTACACCTTTATTACAGTGTAATAATACATTGCGTAATAACACATTTATTACAGTGTAATAATAATACATTGTGTTATTATAGCTTTATTACAGTGTAATAAAAATGGGTAATTATAGCTTTATTACATTGTAATAATATATTGTGTTATTATAGCTTTATTACAGTGTAATAATAAATGGGTAATTATACCTTTATAACAGTGTAATAATACATTGTGTTGTTACAGCTTTATTACAGTGTAATAATACATTGTGTTATTATAGCTTTATTACAGTGTAATAATGCATTGTGTTATTACACCTTTATTACAGTGTAATACGACATTGTGTTATTACACCTTTATTACAGTGTAATAAGACATTGTGTTATTACACCTTTATTACAGTGTAATAATACATTGTGTAATAACACATTTATTACAGTGTAATAATAATACATTGTGTTATTATAGCTTTATTACAGTGTAATAAAAATGGGTAATTATAGCTTTATTACATTGTAATAATATTTTGTGTTATTATAGCTTTATTACAGTGTAATAATAAATGGGTAATTATACCTTTATTACACTTCATAATTTCATTGTCAGCATTTTTGTAATTATGTAGGCATCGTGGGTTATGATTCTACATCTCGTTTCATTTCTCATTGGTTCATTTCTCACAAAAAAAGTTTTTCAATTTATTACAGTGTAATAAGACATTGTGTTATTAAACCTTTATAATAGTGTAATAATACATTGTGTTATTATAGCTTTATTACAGTGTAATAATGCATTGTGTTATTACACCTGTATTACAGTGTAATAATACATTGTGTTATTATTGCTTTATTACAGTGTAATAATGCATTGTTTTATTATAGCTTTATTACAGTGTAATAAAAAATGGGTAATTATAGCTTTATTACATTGTAATAGTATATTGTGTTATTATAGCTTTATTACAGTGTAATAATACATTGTGTTCTTATACCTTTATAACAGTGTAATAATACATTGTGTTATTATAGCTTTATTACAGTGTAATAATACATTGTGTTATTACACCTTTATTACAGTGTAATAATATATTGTGTTATTACACCTTTATTACAGTGTAATAATGCATTGTGTTATTACACCTTTATTACAGTGTAATAATACATTGTGTTAGTACACCTTTATTACAGTGTAATAATACATTGTGTTATTACACCTTTATTACAGTGTAATAATGCATTGTGTTATTACACCTTTATTACAGTGTAATAATACATTGTGTTAGTACACCTTTATTACAGTGTAATAATACATTGTGTTATTACACCTTTATTACAGTGTAATAATACATTGTGTTAGTACACCTTTATTACAGTGTAATAATACATTGTGTTAGTACACCTTTATTACAGTGTAATAATACATTGTGTTATTACACCTTTATTACAGTGTAATAAGACATTGTGTTATTACACCTTTATTACAGTGTAATAATATATTGTGTTATTACACCTTTATTACAGTGTAATAATACATTGTGTTATTATAGCTTTATTACAGTGTAATAATGCATTGTGTTATTACACCTTTATTACAATGTAATAAGACATTGTGTTATTACACCTTTATTACAGTGTAATAAGACATTGTGTTATTACACCTTTATTACAGTGTAATAATACATTGTGTAATAACACATTTATTACAGTGTAATAATAATACATTGTGTTATTATAGCTTTATTACAGTGTAATAATGCATTGTTTTATTATAGCTTTATTACAGTGTAATAAAGAATGGGTAATTATAGCTTTATTACCTTGTAATAGTATATTGTGTTATTTTAGCTTTATTACAGTGTAATAATAAATGGGTAATTATAGCTTTATTACATTGAAATAATAATTGTGTAATAATACCTTTATTACACTTCATAATTTCATTGTCAGCATTTTTGTAATGTATGTGGGCATCTTGGTTTATGATTCTAACATCTTGTTTCATTTCTCATTGGTTCATTTCTCACAAAAAAGTTTCTCAATTTATTACAGTGTAATAATATATTGTGTTCTTATACCTTTATTACCATGTAATAATACATTGTGTTATTACACCTTTATTACAGTGTAATAAGACATTGTGTTATTACACCTTTATTACAGTGTAATAAGACATTGTGTTATTACACCTTTATTACAGTGTAATAATACATTGCGTAATAACACATTTATTACAGTGTAATAATAATACATTGTGTTATTATAGCTTTATTACAGTGTAATAAAAATGGGTAATTATAGCTTTATTACATTGTAATAATATATTGTGTTATTATAGCTTTATTACAGTGTAATAATAAATGGGTAATTATACCTTTATAACAGTGTAATAATACATTGTGTTGTTACAGCTTTATTACAGTGTAATAATACATTGTGTTATTATAGCTTTATTACAGTGTAATAATGCATTGTGTTATTACACCTTTATTACAGTGTAATACGACATTGTGTTATTACACCTTTATTACAGTGTAATAAGACATTGTGTTATTACACCTTTATTACAGTGTAATAATACATTGTGTAATAACACATTTATTACAGTGTAATAATAATACATTGTGTTATTATAGCTTTATTACAGTGTAATAAAAATGGGTAATTATAGCTTTATTACATTGTAATAATATTTTGTGTTATTATAGCTTTATTACAGTGTAATAATAAATGGGTAATTATACCTTTATTACACTTCATAATTTCATTGTCAGCATTTTTGTAAATATGTAGGCATAGTGGGTTATGATTCTAACATCTCGTTTCATTTCTCATTGGTTCATTTCTCACAAAATTTTTTTCTCAATTTATTACAGTGTAATAATGCATTGTGTTATTATACCTTTATAACAGTGTAATAATACATTGTGTTGTTATAGCTTTATTACAGTGTAATGATACATTGTGTTATTATAGCTTTATTACAGTGTAATAATGCATTGTGTTATTACACCTTTATTACAGTGTAATAATACATTGTGTTATTATAGCTTTATTAAAGTGTAATAATACATTGTGTTATTATAGCTTTATTACAGTGTAATAATGCATTGTGTTATTACACCTTTATTACAGTGTAATAATACATTGTGTTATTACACCTTTATTACAGTGTAATAAGACATTGTGTTATTACACCTTTATTACAGTGTAATAATACATTGTGTTATTACACCTTTATTACAGTGTAATAATACATTGTGTTATTATAGCTTTATTACAGTGTAATAATGCATTGTGTTATTACACCTTTATTACAGTGTAATAAGACATTGTGTTATTACACCTTTATTACAGTGTAATAATACATTGTGTAATAACACATTTATTACAGTGTAATAATAATACATTGTGTTATTATAGCTTTATTACAGTGTAATAATGCATTTTTTTATTATAGCTTTATTACAGTGTAATAAAAAATTGGTAATTATAGCTTTATTACATTGTAATAGTATATTGTGTTATTATAGCTTTATTACAGTGTAATAATAAATGGGCAATTATAGCTTTATTACATTGAAATAATAATTGTGTAATAATACCTTTATTACACTTCATAATTTCATTGTTAGCATTTTTGTAATGTATGTGGGCATCTTGGGTTATGATTCTAACATCTCGTTTCATTTCTCATTGGTTCATTTCTCACAAAAAAAGTTTCTCAATTGATTACAGTGTAATAAGACATTGTGTTATTAAACCTTTATAACAGTGTTATAATACATTGTGTTATTATAGCTTTATTACAGTGTAATAATGCATTGTGTTATTACACCTGTATTACAGTGTAATAATACATTGTGTTATTACACCTTTATTACAGTGTAATAATACATTGTGTTATTATAGCTTTATTACAGTGTAATAATGCATTGTGTTATTACACCTTTATTACAGTGTAATAATACATTGTGTTATTACACCTTTATTACAGTGTAATAAGACATTGTGTTATTACACCTTTATTACAGTGTAATAATACATTTTGTTATTATAGCCTTATTACAGTGTAATAATACATTGTGTTATTATAGCTTTATTACAGTGTAATAATGCATTGTGTTATTACACCTTTATTACAGTGTAATAATACATTGTGTTATTACACCTTTATTACAGTGTAATAAGACATTGTGTTATTACACCTTTATTACAGTGTAATAATTAGAGGTGGGCATAGATTAATTTTTTTAATCTAGATTAATCTAGATTAATTTTGAAATTAATCTAGATTAATCTAGATTAAAATGGTTCATTTGAATTCTGCCAAAGGCATTCAGAATATGTGTGCTACCCAAATAATGACTATAAAAGTAAGTCTTCAAGCCAGGTGGCGCATTAGACCAGGGGCTCATCTCCTGTTTCCAAAATGCATCACAAACTGCTTGAGAAAGCTGTTCTACTCATAGACTGTAAAAGGTTACTACTACTGTTACCGTCCGTAGGTAACATTAGGTAGGCCTATGTTATTATCAACTACTATAGGCTATCAATTAGGGATGGGCGATATGGCTTAAAATCCATATTGTGATATACATTGCAGCCTCTTGCGATAACGATATTATAATAAAACTATTTCAGAACAGGTTACACAGACCCTGCTAAACAACTGCTAAATGTATTATTATTATTTTTTTTTGAAAGGGTGTATGTAGTTTTGAGAACATATATTGTGCAAAACTGTAAGTATACAACATAATTTTGCAGATAAATAAGATTTAAGTACACTAGCTGCAGAGACTTAAGTAGGTCTAATGTTTATTATGGCTTGGAGCTTATGAAACCCCAAATTTAAAATTAGAATATTGTATAACTGATGTCTTTTCAGTTAAAAAGAAACACAACAATGATTCTTAAAATCGGGCGCTTTTAATAAAAAGAGATTATGTGCTACACCACTCACTAAAATATATTGGGAATAATACGCGCGCGCTGGTATTCAGTGATATGTTTCGTTTTGAATTTGAGGTGGTAGAACGGATTAGTCGTGTGTTAACTTACCGAACTGTTACACCACACAGTCTACGTCGGACGGCTTAAATCCGAACCAAGTCCAAATAATGGATGTTGTTGCACCGATCTTTTACACCAGCTTTCACTTTCAGCCGTGTTTACTTAAGATGACGACGAATATGATGCGTTGCGGCCGGGTGTTCCTCGCGGCCGCGGGTAGATTGCGTCATCAGCTTGTGTAGTTAGAGCCAGCTCCCAACCCAACTTGGAGAATAGATTAACGGCGATATTTTTTTTATCGCGCGATAAGAGTCTCGGGATAACGCAGCGTGTTAACGCCGATAACGGCCCACCACTAGTAATAATACATTGTGTTATTACACCTTTATTACAGTGTAATAATACATTGTGTTATTATAGCTTTATTACAGTGTAATAATGCATTGTGTTATTACACCTTTATTACAGTGTAATAAGACATTGTGTTATTACACCTTTATTACAGTGTAATAATACATTGTGTTATTATAGCTTTATTACAGTGTAATAATACATTGTGTAATAATACCTTTATTACAGTGTAATAATAATACATTGTGTTATTATAGCTTTATTACAGTGTAATAATTGATTGTGTTATTACACCTTTATTACAGTGTAATAATACATTGTGTTATTATAGCTTTATTACAGTGTAATAATACATTGTGTAATAATACCTTTATTACAGTGTAATAATAATACATTGTGTTATTATAGCTTTATTACAGTGTAATAATGCATTGTGTTATTATAGCTTTATTACAGTGTAATAAAAATGGGTAATTATAGCTTTATTACATTGTAATAATATATTTTGTTATTATAGCTTTATTACAGTGTAATAATAAATGGGTAATTATAGCTTTATTACAGTGTAATAATAATTGTGTAATAATACCTTTATTACAGTTCATAATTTCATTGTCAGCATTTTTGTAATTATGTAGGCATCTTGGTTTATGATTCTAACATCTTGTTTCATTTCTCATTGGTTCATTTCTCACAAAAAAGTTTCTCAATTTATTACAGTGTAATAATACATTGTGTTCTTATACCTTTATTACAGTGTAATAATACATTGTGTTATTATAGCTTTATTACAGTGTTATAATGCAATGTGTTATTACACCTTTATTACAGTGTACTAATACATTGTGTTATTACACCTTTATTACAGTGTAATAATACATTGTGTTTTAGCTTTATTACAGTGTAATAATACATTGTGTTATTATAGCTTTATTACAGTGTAATAATACATTGTGTTATTACACCTTTATTACAGTGTAATAAGACATTGTGTTATTACACCTTTATTACAGTGTAATAATACATTGTGTTATTATAGCTTTATTACAGTGTAATAATGCATTGTGTTATTACACCTTTATTACAGTGTAATAAGACATTGTGTTATTACACCTTTATTACAGTGTAATAATACATTGTGTAATAACACATGTATTACAGTGTAATAATAATACATTGTGTTATTATAGCTTTATTACAGTGTAATAATGCATTGTTTTATTATAGCTTTATTACAGTGTAATAAAAAATGGGTAATTATAGCTTTATTACATTGTAATAGTATATTGTGTTATTATAGCTTTATTACAGTGTAATAATAAATGGGTAATTATAGCTTTATTACATTGAAATAATAATTGTGTAATAATACCTTTATTACACTTCATAATTTCATTGTCAGCATTTTTGTAATTATGTAGGCATCGTGGGTTATGATTCTAACATCTCGTTTCATTTCTCATTGGTTCATTTCTCACAAAAAAAGTTTCTCAATTTATTACGTAAGGGATAATGTATAGAGAGGCGGTCGTTATAGCGAATAACAAGCCCGACAGGCTGAACGAGAACCCGACGCGAAGCGGAGGGGTCTTGACAGCCTGAAGGGCTTGTTATTCGCTATAACGCCCGCCTCTCTATACATTATCCCGCTTATTACATGGCTACCTACAAAATAAATAATTAATTTGACACAAATTATTGATTTAAAAAGGAGTTTATTGTTTTAAAAACGATTTTATTGCTTCCGCCAAAGAAAATAGTCCGTTCCGCGTCCATAGCAACGCGCTGTTTTGCATGGTAACGGTCTGTTATAGCTCGCAGCAGTCTGTTATCAAGAAATAACAGACCGCATTCTAGATTGGAATTCAGCCAAGCCATGTAATAAAGTGTAATAATGCATTGTGTTATTATACCTTTATAACAGTGTAATAATACATTGTGTTGTAATAGCTTTATTACAGTGTAATAATACATTGTGTAATAATACCTTTATTACACTTCATAATTTCATTGTTAGCATTTTTGTAATGTATGTGGGCATCTTGGGTTATGATTCTAACATCTCGTTTCATTTCTCATTGGTTCATTTCTCACAAAAAAAGTTTCTCAATTTATTACAGTGTAATAAGACATTGTGTTATTATAGCTTTATTACAGTGTAATAATACATTGTGTTATTATAGCTTTATTACAGTGTAATAATGCATTGTGTTATTACACCTTTATTACAGTGTAATAATACATTGTGTTATTACACCTTTATTACAGTGTAATAAGACATTATGTTATTACACCTTTATTACAGTCTAATAATACATTGTGTTGTTATAGCTTTATTACAGTGTAATAATACATTGTGTAATAATACCTTTATTACACTTCATAGTTTCATTGTTAGCATTTTTGTAATTATGTAGGCATCTTGGTTTATGATTCTAACATCTTGTTTCATTTCTCATTGGTTCATTTCTCACAAAAAAGTTTCTCAATTTATTACAGTGTAATAATACATTGTGTTCTTATACCTTTATTACAGTGTAATAATACATTGTGTTATTATAGCTTTATTACAGTGTAATAATGCATTGTGTTATTACACCTTTATTACAGTGTAATAAGACATTGTGTTATTACACCTTTATTACAGTGTAATAAGACATTGTGTTTTTACACCTTTATTACAGTTTAATAATACATTGTGTAATAACACATTTATTACAGTGTAATAATAATACATTGTGTTATTATTGCTTTATTACAGTGTAATAATGCATTGTTTTATTATAGCTTTATTACAGTGTAATAAAAAATGGGTAATTATAGCTTTATTACATTGTAATAGTATATTGTGTTATTATAGCTTTATTACAGTGTAATAATAAATGGGTAATTATAGCTTTATTACATTGAAATAATAATTGTGTAATAATACCTTTATTATACTTCATAATTTCATTGTCAGCATTTTTGTAATTATGTAGGCATCGTGGGTTATGATTCTAACATCTCGTTTCATTTCTCATTGGTTCATTTCTCACAAAAAAAGTTTCTCAATTTATTACAGTGTAATAATGCATTGTGTTATTATACCTTTATAACAGTGTAATAATACATTGTGTTGTTATAGCTTTATTACAGTGTAATAATACATTGTGTAATAATACCTTTATTACACTTCATAATTTCATTGTTAGCATTTTTGTAATGTATGTGGGCATCTTGGGTTATGATTCTAACATCTTATTTCATTTCTCATTGGTTCATTTCTCACAAAAAAGTTTCTCAATTTATTACAGTGTAATAATACATTGTGTTCTTATACCTTTATAACAGTGTAATAATACATTGTGTTATTACACCTTTATTACAGTGTAATAATACATTGTGTTATTACACCTTTATTACAGTGTAATAATGCATTGTGTTATTACACCTTTATTACAGTGTAATAATACATTGTGTTAGTACACCTTTATTACAGTGTAATAATACATTGTGTTAGTACACCTTTATTACAGTGTAATAATACATTGTGTTATTACACCTTTATTACAGTGTAATAATGCATTGTGTTATTACACCTTTATTACAGTGTAATAATACATTGTGTTAGTACACCTTTATTACAGTGTAATAAGACATTGTGTTATTACACCTTTATTACAGTGTAATAATATATTGTGTTATTACACCTTTATTACAGTGTAATAATACATTGTGTTATTATAGCTTTATTACAGTGAAATAATGCATTGTGTTATTACACCTTTATTACAATGTAATAAGACATTGTGTTATTACACCTTTATTACAGTGTAATAAGACATTGTGTTATTACACCTTTATTACAGTGTAATAATACATTGTGTAATAACACATTTATTACAGTGTAATAATAATACATTGTGTTATTATAGCTTTATTACAGTGTAATAATGCATTGTTTTATTATAGCTTTATTACAGTGTAATAAAGAATGGGTAATTATAGCTTTATTACCTTGTAATAGTATATTGTGTTATTTTAGCTTTATTACAGTGTAATAATAAATGGGTAATTATAGCTTTATTACATTGAAATAATAATTGTGTAATAATACCTTTATTACACTTCATAATTTCATTGTCAGCATTTTTGTAATGTATGTGGGCATCTTGGTTTATGATTCTAACATCTTGTTTCATTTCTCATTGGTTCATTTCTCACAAAAAAGTTTCTCAATTTATTACAGTGTAATAATATATTGTGTTCTTATACCTTTATTACCATGTAATAATACATTGTGTTATTACACCTTTATTACAGTGTAATAAGACATTGTGTTATTACACCTTTATTACAGTGTAATAAGACATTGTGTTATTATAGCTTTATTACAGTGTAATAAAAATGGGTAATTATAGCTTTATTACATTGTAATAATATATTGTGTTATTATAGCTTTATTACAGTGTAATAATAAATGGGTAATTATACCTTTATAACAGTGTAATAATACATTGTGTTGTTACAGCTTTATTACAGTGTAATAATACATTGTGTTATTATAGCTTTATTACAGTGTAATAATGCATTGTGTTATTACACCTTTATTACAGTGTAATACGACATTGTGTTATTACACCTTTATTACAGTGTAATACGACATTGTGTTATTACACCTTTATTACAGTGTAATAAGACATTGTGTTATTACACCTTTATTACAGTGTAATAATACATTGTGTAATAACACATTTATTACAGTGTAATAATAATACATTGTGTTATTATAGCTTTATTACAGTGTAATAAAAATGGGTAATTATAGCTTTATTACATTGTAATAATATTTTGTGTTATTATAGCTTTATTACAGTGTAATAATAAATGGGTAATTATACCTTTATTACACTTCATAATTTCATTGTCAGCATTTTTGTAATTATGTAGGCATCGTGGGTTATGATTCTACATCTCGTTTCATTTCTCATTGGTTCATTTCTCACAAAAAAAGTTTTTCAATTTATTACAGTGTAATAAGACATTGTGTTATTAAACCTTTATAATAGTGTAATAATACATTGTGTTATTATAGCTTTATTACAGTGTAATAATGCATTGTGTTATTACACCTGTATTACAGTGTAATAATACATTGTGTTATTATTGCTTTATTACAGTGTAATAATGCATTGTTTTATTATAGCTTTATTACAGTGTAATAAAAAATGGGTAATTATAGCTTTATTACATTGTAATAGTATATTGTGTTATTATAGCTTTATTACAGTGTAATAATACATTGTGTTCTTATACCTTTATAACAGTGTAATAATACATTGTGTTATTATAGCTTTATTACAGTGTAATAATACATTGTGTTATTACACCTTTATTACAGTGTAATAATATATTGTGTTATTACACCTTTATTACAGTGTAATAATGCATTGTGTTATTACACCTTTATTACAGTGTAATAATACATTGTGTTAGTACACCTTTATTACAGTGTAATAATACATTGTGTTATTACACCTTTATTACAGTGTAATAATACATTGTGTTATTACACCTTTATTACAGTGTAATAATGCATTGTGTTATTACACCTTTATTACAGTGTAATAATACATTGTGTTAGTACACCTTTATTACAGTGTAATAAGACATTGTGTTATTACACCTTTATTACAGTGTAATAATATATTGTGTTATTACACCTTTATTACAGTGTAATAATACATTGTGTTATTATAGCTTTATTACAGTGTAATAATGCATTGTGTTATTACACCTTTATTACAATGTAATAAGACATTGTGTTATTACACCTTTATTACAGTGTAATAAGACATTGTGTTATTACACCTTTATTACAGTGTAATAATACATTGTGTAATAACACATTTATTACAGTGTAATAATAATACATTGTGTTATTATAGCTTTATTACAGTGTAATAATGCATTGTTTTATTATAGCTTTATTACAGTGTAATAAAGAATGGGTAATTATAGCTTTATTACCTTGTAATAGTATATTGTGTTATTTTAGCTTTATTACAGTGTAATAATAAATGGGTAATTATAGCTTTATTACATTGAAATAATAATTGTGTAAAAATACCTTTATTACACTTCATAATTTCATTGTCAGCATTTTTGTAATGTATGTGGGCATCTTGGTTTATGATTCTAACATCTTGTTTCATTTCTCATTGGTTCATTTCTCACAAAAAAGTTTCTCAATTTATTACAGTGTAATAATATATTGTGTTCTTATACCTTTATTACCATGTAATAATACATTGTGTTATTACACCTTTATTACAGTGTAATAAGACATTGTGTTATTACACCTTTATTACAGTGTAATTAGACATTGTGTTATTACACCTTTATTACAGTGTAATAATACATTGCGTAATAACACATTTATTACAGTGTAATAATAATACATTGTGTTATTATAACTTTATTACAGTGTAATAAAAATGGGTAATTATAGCTTTATTACATTGTAATAATATATTGTGTTATTATAGCTTTATTACAGTGTAATAATAAATGGGTAATTATACCTTTATAACAGTGTAATAATACATTGTGTTGTTACAGCTTTATTACAGTGTAATAATACATTGTGTTATTATAGCTTTATTACAGTGTAATAATGCATTGTGTTATTACACCTTTATTACAGTGTAATACGACATTGTGTTATTACACCTTTATTACAGTGTAATAAGACATTGTGTTATTACACCTTTATTACAGTGTAATAATACATTGTGTAATAACACATTTATTACAGTGTAATAATAATACATTGTGTTATTATAGCTTTATTACAGTGTAATAAAAATGGGTAATTATAGCTTTATTACATTGTAATAATATTTTGTGTTATTATAGCTTTATTACAGTGTAATAATACATGGGTAATTATACCTTTATTACACTTCATAATTTCATTGTCAGCATTTTTGTAATTATGTAGGCATCGTGGGTTATGATTCTACATCTCGTTTCATTTCTCATTGGTTCATTTCTCACAAAAAAAGTTTTTCAATTTATTACAGTGTAATAAGACATTGTGTTATTAAACCTTTATAATAGTGTAATAATACATTGTGTTATTATAGCTTTATTACAGTGTAATAATGCATTGTGTTATTACACCTGTATTACAGTGTAATAATACATTGTGTTATTATTGCTTTATTACAGTGTAATAATGCATTGTTTTATTATAGCTTTATTACAGTGTAATAAAAAATGGGTAATTATAGCTTTATTACATTGTAATAGTATATTGTGTTATTATAGCTTTATTACAGTGTAATAATACATTGTGTTCTTATACCTTTATAACAGTGTAATAATACATTGTGTTATTATAGCTTTATTACAGTGTAATAATACATTGTGTTATTACACCTTTATTACAGTGTAATAATATATTGTGTTATTACACCTTTATTACAGTGTAATAATGCATTGTGTTATTACACCTTTATTACAGTGTAATAATACATTGTGTTAGTACACCTTTATTACAGTGTAATAATACATTGTGTTAGTACACCTTTATTACAGTGTAATAATACATTGTGTTATTACACCTTTATTACAGTGTAATAATGCATTGTGTTATTACACCTTTATTACAGTGTAATAATACATTGTGTTAGTACACCTTTATTACAGTGTAATAAGACATTGTGTTATTACACCTTTATTACAGTGTAATAATATATTGTGTTATTACACCTTTATTACAGTGTAATAATACATTGTGTTATTATAGCTTTATTACAGTGTAATAATGCATTGTGTTATTACACCTTTATTACAATGTAATAAGACATTGTGTTATTACACCTTTATTACAGTGTAATAAGACATTGTGTTATTACACCTTTATTACAGTGTAATAATACATTGTGTAATAACACATTTATTACAGTGTAATAATAATACATTGTGTTATTATAGCTTTATTACAGTGTAATAATGCATTGTTTTATTATAGCTTTATTACAGTGTAATAAAGAATGGGTAATTATAGCTTTATTACCTTGTAATAGTATATTGTGTTATTTTAGCTTTATTACAGTGTAATAATAAATGGGTAATTATAGCTTTATTACATTGAAATAATAATTGTGTAATAATACCTTTATTACACTTCATAATTTCATTGTCAGCATTTTTGTAATGTATGTGGGCATCTTGGTTTATGATTCTAACATCTTGTTTCATTTCTCATTGGTTCATTTCTCACAAAAAAGTTTCTCAATTTATTACAGTGTAATAATATATTGTGTTCTTATACCTTTATTACCATGTAATAATACATTGTGTTATTACACCTTTATTACAGTGTAATAAGACATTGTGTTATTACACCTTTATTACAGTGTAATAAGACATTGTGTTATTACACCTTTATTACAGTGTAATAATACATTGCGTAATAACACATTTATTACAGTGTAATAATAATACATTGTGTTATTATAGCTTTATTACAGTGTAATAAAAATGGGTAATTATAGCTTTATTACATTGTAATAATATATTGTGTTATTATAGCTTTATTACAGTGTAATAATAAATGGGTAATTATACCTTTATAACAGTGTAATAATACATTGTGTTGTTACAGCTTTATTACAGTGTAATAATACATTGTGTTATTATAGCTTTATTACAGTGTAATAATGCATTGTGTTATTACACCTTTATTACAGTGTAATACGACATTGTGTTATTACACCTTTATTACAGTGTAATAAGACATTGTGTTATTACACCTTTATTACAGTGTAATAATACATTGTGTAATAACACATTTATTACAGTGTAATAATAATACATTGTGTTATTATAGCTTTATTACAGTGTAATAAAAATGGGTAATTATAGCTTTATTACATTGTAATAATATTTTGTGTTATTATAGCTTTATTACAGTGTAATAATAAATGGGTAATTATACCTTTATTACACTTCATAATTTCATTGTCAGCATTTTTGTAATTATGTAGGCATCGTGGGTTATGATTCTACATCTCGTTTCATTTCTCATTGGTTCATTTCTCACAAAAAAAGTTTTTCAATTTATTACAGTGTAATAAGACATTGTGTTATTAAACCTTTATAATAGTGTAATAATACATTGTGTTATTATAGCTTTATTACAGTGTAATAATGCATTGTGTTATTACACCTGTATTACAGTGTAATAATACATTGTGTTGTTATAGCTTTATTACAGTCTAATAATACATAGTGTAATAATACCTTTATTACACTTCATAATTTCATTGTTAGCATTTTTGTAATTATGTAGGCATCTTGGTTTATGATTCTAACATCTTGTTTAATTTCTCATTGGTTCATTTCTCACAAAAAAAGTTTCTCAATTTATTACAGTGTAATAATACATTGTTTTCTTATACCTTTATTACAGTGTAATAATGCAATGTGTTATTACACCTTTATTACAGTGTAATAATACATTGTGTTATTACACCTTTATTACAGTGTAATAAGACATTGTGTTATTACACCTTTATTACAGTGTAATAATACATTGCGTAATAACACATTTATTACAGTGTAATAATAATACATTGTGTTATTATAGCTTTATTACAGTGTAATAAAAATGGGTAATTATAGCTTTATTACATTGTAATAATATATTGTGTTATTATAGCTTTATTACAGTGTAATAATAAATGGGTAATTATACCTTTATAACAGTGTAATAATACATTGTGTTGTTACAGCTTTATTACAGTGTAATAATACATTGTGTTATTATAGCTTTATTACAGTGTAATAATGCATTGTGTTATTACACCTTTATTACAGTGTAATACGACATTGTGTTATTACACCTTTATTACAGTGTAATAAGACATTGTGTTATTACACCTTTATTACAGTGTAATAATACATTGTGTAATAACACATTTATTACAGTGTAATAATAATACATTGTGTTATTATAGCTTTATTACAGTGTAATAAAAATGGGTAATTATAGCTTTATTACATTGTAATAATATTTTGTGTTATTATAGCTTTATTACAGTGTAATAATAAATGGGTAATTATACCTTTATTACACTTCATAATTTCATTGTCAGCATTTTTGTAATTATGTAGGCATCGTGGGTTATGATTCTACATCTCGTTTCATTTCTCATTGGTTCATTTCTCACAAAAAAAGTTTTTCAATTTATTACAGTGTAATAAGACATTGTGTTATTAAACCTTTATAATAGTGTAATAATACATTGTGTTATTATAGCTTTATTACAGTGTAATAATGCATTGTGTTATTACACCTGTATTACAGTGTAATAATACATTGTGTTGTTATAGCTTTATTACAGTCTAATAATACATTGTGTTATTACACCTTTATTACAGTGTAATAATACATTGTGTTATTACACCTTTATTACAGTGTAATAAGACATTGTGTTATTACACCTTTATTACAGTGTAATAATACATTGTGTTATTATACCTTTATAACAGTGTAATAATACATTGTGTTGTTATAGCTTTATTACAGTGTAATAATACATTGTGTAATAATACCTTTATTACACTTCATAATTTCATTGTTAGCATTTTTGTAATTATGTAGGCATCTTGGTTTATGATTCTAACATCTTGTTTCATTTCTCATTGGTTCATTTCTCACAAAAAAAGTTTCTCAATTTATTACAGTGTAATAATACATTGTGTTCTTATACCTTTATTACAGTGTAATAATGCAATGTTTTATTACACCTTTATTACAGTGTAATAATACATTGTGTTATTACACCTTTATTACAGTGTAATAATACATTGTGTTATTATAGCTTTATTACAGTGTAATAATGCATTGTGTTATTACACCTTTATTACAGTGTAATAATACATTGTGTTATTACACCTTTATTACAGTGTAATAAGACATTGTGTTATTACGCCTTTATTACAGTGTAATAATACATTGTGTTATTATAGCTTTATTACAGTGTAATAATACATTGTGTTATTATAGCTTTATTACAGTGTAATAATGCATTGTGTTATTAAACCTTTATTACAGTGTAATAATACATTGTGTTATTACACCTTTATTACAGTGTAATAAGACATTGTGTTATTACACCTTTATTACAGTGTAATAATACATTGTGTTATTACACCTTTATTACAGTGTAATAATATATTGTGTTATTATAGCTTTATTACAGTGTAATAATGCATTGTGTTATTACACCTTTATTACAGTGTAATAAGACATTGTGTTATTACACCTTTATTACAGTGTAATAAGACATTGCGTTATTACACCTTTATTACAATGTAATAATACATTGTGTAATAACACATTTATTACAGTGTAATAATAATACATTGTGTTATTATAGCTTTATTACAGTGTAATAATGCATTGTGTTATTATAGCTTTATTACAGTGTAATAAAAATGGGTAATTATAGCTTTATTACATTGTAATAGTATATTGTGTTATAATAGCTTTATTACAGTGTAATAATAAATGGGTTATTATAGCTTTATTACATTGTAATAATAATTGTGTAATAATACCTTTATTACACTTCATAATTTCATTGTCAGCATTTTTGTAATTATGTAGGAATCGTGGGTTATGATTCTAGCATCTTGTTTCATTTCTCATAGGTTCATTTCTCACAAAAAAGTTTCTCAATTTATTACAGTGTAATAATACATTGTGTTCTTATATCTTTATTACAGTGTAATAATACATTGTGTTATTATAGCTTTATTACAGTGTAATAATGCATTGTGTTACACCTTTATTACAGTGTAATAATACATTGTGTTATTACACCTTTATTACAGTGTAATAAGACATTGTGTTATTACACCTTTATTACAGTGTAATAATACATTGTGTTATTACACCTTTATTACAGTGTAATAAGACATTGTGTTATTACACCTTTATTACAGTGTAATAATACATTGTGTAATAACACATTTATTACAGTGTAATAATAATACATTGTGTTATTATAGCTTTATTACAGTGTAATAATGCATTGTGTTATTATAGCTTTATTACAGTGTAATAAAAATGGGTAATTATAGCTTTATTACATTGTAATAGTATATTGTGTTATAATAGCTTTATTACAGTGTAATAATAAATGGGTAATTATAGCTTTATTACATTGTAATAATAATTGTGTAATAATAACTTTATTACACTTCATAATTTCATTGTCAGCATTTTTGTAATTATGTAGGCATCGTGGGTTATGATTCTAGCATCTTGTTTCATTTCTCATAGGTTCATTTCTCACAAAAAAGTTTCTCAATTTATTACAGTGTAATAATACATTGTGTTCTTATATCTTTATTACAGTGTAATAATACATTGTGTTATATCATACCTTTTAACAGTGTAATAATACATTGTGTTATTATAGCTTTATTACAGTGTAATAATGCATTGTGTTACACCTTTATTACAGTGTAATAATACATTGTGTTATTACACCTTTATTACAGTGTAATAAGACATTGTGTTATTACACCTTTATTACAGTGTAATAATACATTGTGTTATTACACCTTTATTACAGTGTAATAATGCATTGTGTTACACCTTTATTACAGTGTAATAATGCATTGTGTTATTACACCTTTATTACAGTGTAATAATACATTGTGTTATTACACCTTTATTACAGTGTAATAAGACATTGTGTTATTACACCTTTATTACAGTGTAATAATACATTGTGTTATTATACCTTTATAACAGTGTAATAATACATTGTGTTGTTATAGCTTTATTACAGTGTAATAATACATTGTGTAATAATACCTTTATTACACTTCATAATTTCATTGTTAGCATTTTTGTAATTATGTAGGCATCTTGGTTTATGATTCTAACATCTTGTTTCATTTCTCATTGGTTCATTTCTCACAAAAAAAGTTTCTCAATTTATTACAGTGTAATAATACATTGTGTTCTTATACCTTTATTACAGTGTAATAATGCAATGTTTTATTACACCTTTATTACAGTGTAATAATACATTGTGTTATTACACCTTTATTACAGTGTAATAATACATTGTGTTATTATAGCTTTATTACAGTGTAATAATGCATTGTGTTATTACACCTTTATTACAGTGTAATAATACATTGTGTTATTACACCTTTATTACAGTGTAATAAGACATTGTGTTATTACGCCTTTATTACAGTGTAATAATACATTGTGTTATTATAGCTTTATTACAGTGTAATAATACATTGTGTTATTATAGCTTTATTACAGTGTAATAATGCATTGTGTTATTAAACCTTTATTACAGTGTAATAATACATTGTGTTATTACACCTTTATTACAGTGTAATAAGACATTGTGTTATTACACCTTTATTACAGTGTAATAATACATTGTGTTATTACACCTTTATTACAGTGTAATAATATATTGTGTTATTATAGCTTTATTACAGTGTAATAATGCATTGTGTTATTACACCTTTATTACAGTGTAATAAGACATTGTGTTATTACACCTTTATTACAGTGTAATAAGACATTGTGTTATTACACCTTTATTACAATGTAATAATACATTGTGTAATAACACATTTATTATAGTGTAATAATAATACATTGTGTTATTATAGCTTTATTACAGTGTAATAATGCATTGTGTTATTATAGCTTTATTACAGTGTAATAAAAATGGGTAATTATAGCTTTATTACATTGTAATAGTATATTGTGTTATAATAGCTTTATTACAGTGTAATAATAAATGGGTTATTATAGCTTTATTACATTGTAATAATAATTGTGTAATAATACCTTTATTACACTTCATAATTTCATTGTCAGCATTTTTGTAATTATGTAGGAATCGTGGGTTATGATTCTAGCATCTTGTTTCATTTCTCATAGGTTCATTTCTCACAAAAAAGTTTCTCAATTTATTACAGTGTAATAATACATTGTGTTCTTATATCTTTATTACAGTGTAATAATACATTGTGTTATTATAGCTTTATTACAGTGTAATAATGCATTGTGTTACACCTTTATTACAGTGTAATAATACATTGTGTTATTACACCTTTATTACAGTGTAATAAGACATTGTGTTATTACACCTTTATTACAGTGTAATAAGACATTGTGTTATTACACCTTTATTACAGTGTAATAATGCATTGTGTTATTACACCTTTATTACAGTGTAATAATACATTGTGTTATTACACCTTTATTACAGTGTAATAAGACATTGTGTTATTACACCTTTATTACAGTGTAATAATACATTGTGTAATAACACATTTATTACAGTGTAATAATAATACATTGTGTTATTATAGCTTTATTACAGTGTAATAATGCATTGTGTTATTATAGCTTTATTACAGTGTAATAAAAAATGGGTAATTATAGCTTTATTGCATTGTAATAGTATATTGTGTTATTATAGCTTTATTACAGTGTAATAATAAATGGGTAATTATAGCTTCATTACATTGAAATAATAATTGTGTAATAATACCTTTATTACACTTCATAATTTCATTGTCAGCATTTTTGTAATTATGTAGGCATCGTGGGTTATGATTCTAACATCTCGTTTCATTTCTCATTGGTTCGTTTCTCACAAAAAAAGTTTCTCAATTTATTACAGTGTAATAATACATTGTGTTCTTATACCTTTATTACAGTGTAATAATACATTGTGTAATAATACCTTTATTACACTTCATAATTTCATTGTTAGCTTTTTTGTAATGTATTTAGGCATCTTGGTTTATGATTCTAACATCTTGTTTCATTTCTCATTGGTTCATTTCTCACAAAATAGTTTCTCAATTTATTACAGTGTAATAATGCATTGTGTTCTTATACCTTTATTACAGTGTAATAATACATTGTGTTATTATAGCTTTATTACAGTGTAATAATGCATTGTGTTATTACACCTTTATTACAGTGTAATAATACATTGTGTTATTATAGCTTTATTACAGTGTAATAATGCATTGTGTTATTACACCTTTATTACAGTGTAATAATACATTGTGTTATTATACCTTTATTACAGTGTAATAATACATTGTGTTCTTATACCTTTATTACAGTGTAATAATACATTGTGTTATTATAGCTTTATTACAGTGTAATAATGCATTGTGTTATTACACCTTTATTACAGTGTAATAATACATTGTGTTATTACACCTTTATTACAGTGTAATAATACATTGTGTTATTACACCTGTATTACAGTGTAATAATACATTGTGTTATTATAGCTTTATTACAGTGTGTAATAATACATTGTGTAATAATACCTTTATTACAGTGTAATAATAATACATTGTGTTATTATAGCTTTATTACAGTGTAATAATGCATTGTGTTATTATAGCTTTATTACAGTGTAATAAAAATGGGTAATTATAGCTTTATTACATTGTAATAATATATTTTGTTATTATAGCTTTATTATAGTGTAATAATAAATGGGTAATTATAGCTTTATTACAGTGTAATAATAATTGTGTAATAATACCTTTATTACATTTCATAATTTCATTGTCAGCATTTTTGTAATTATGTAGGCATCTTGGTTTATGATTCTAACATCTCGTTTCATTTCTCATTGGTTCATTTCTAACAAAAAAGTTTCTCAATTTATTACAGTGTAATAATACATTGTGTTCTTATACCTTTATTACAGTGTAATAATACATTGTGTTATTATAGCTTTATTAAAGTGTAATAATGCATTGTGTTATTACACCTTTATTACAGTGTAATAATACATTGGGTTATTATAGCTTTATTACAGTGTAATAATACATTGTGTAATAATACCTTTATTACAGTGTAATAATACATTGTGTAATAATACCTTTTTTACAGTGTAATAATAATACATTGTGCTATTATAGCTTTATTACAGTGTAATAATGCATTGTGTTATTATAGCTTTATTACAGTGTAATAAAAAATGGGTAATTATAGCTTTATTACATTGTAATAATATATTGTGTTATTATAGCTTTATTACAGTGTAATAATAAATGGATAATTATAGCTTTATTACAGTGTAATAATAATTGTGTAATAATACCTTTATTACACTTCATAATTTCATTGTAAGCATTTTTGTAATTATGTAGGCATCTTGGGTTATGATTCTAACATCTCGTTTCATTTCTCATTGGCTCATTTCTCACAAAAAAAGTTTCTCAATTTATTACAGTGTAATAAGACATTGTGTTATTAAACCTTTATAACAGTGTAATAATACATTGTGTTATTATAGCTTTATTACAGTGTAATAATGCATTGTGTTATTACACCTGTATTACAGTGTAATAATACATTGTGTTATTACACCTTTATTACAGTGTAATAAGACATTGTGTTATTACACCTTTATTACAGTGTAATAATACATTGTGTTATTATAGCTTTATTACAGTGTAATAATACATTGAGTTATTATAGCTTTATTACAGTGTAATAATGCATTGTGTTATTACACCTTTATTACAGTGTAATAAGACATTGTGTTATTACACCTTTATCACAGTGTAATAATACATTGTGTTATTATAGCTTTATTACAGTGTAATAATACATTGAGTTATTATAGCTTTATTACAGTGTAATAATACATTGTGTTATTATAGCTTTATTACAGTGTAATAATGCATTGTGTTATTATAGCTTTATTACAGTGTAATAAAAATGCGTAATTATAGCTTTATTACATTTTAATAATATATTGTGTTATTATAGCTTTATTACAGTGTAATAATAATTGTGTAATAATATCTTTATTACACTTCATAATTTCATTGTCAGCATTTTTGTAATTATGTAGGCATCTTGGCTTATGATTCTAACATCTTGTTTCATTTCTCATTGGTTCATTTCTCACAAAAAAAGTTTCTCAATTGATTACAGTGTAATAATACATTGTGGTCTTATACCTTTATTACAGTGTAATAATACATTGTGTTATTATAGCTTTATTACAGTGTAATAATACATTGTGTTCTTAAACCTTTATTACAGTGTAATAATACAATTTGTTATTATAGCTTTATTACAGTGTAATAATACATTGTGTAATAATACCTTTATTACAGTGTAATAATGCATTGTGTTATTATAGCTTTATTACAGTGTAATAATACATTGTGTTATTATAGCTTTATTACAGTGTAATAATACATTGTGTTCTTATACCTTTATTACAGTGTAATAATACATTGTGTAATAATACCTTTATTACACTTCATAATTTCATTGTAAGCATTTTTGTAATTATGTAGGCATCTTGGGTTATGATTCTAACATCTCGTTTCATTTCTCACAAAAAAAGTTTCTCAATTTATTACAGTGTAATAAGACATTGTGTTATTATACCTTTATTACAGTGTAATAATACATTGTGCTGTTATAGCTTTATTACAGTGTAATAATACATTGTGTAATAATACCTTTATTACACTTCATAATTTCATTGTTAGCATTTTTGTAATGTATGTAGGCATCTTGGTTTATGATTCTAACATCTCGTTTCATTTCTCACAAAAAAGTTTCTCAATTTATTACAGTGTAATAATACATTATGTTATTATAGCTTTATTACAGTGTAATAATGCAATGTGTTATTATACCTTTATTACAGTGTAATAATACATTATGTTATTATACCTTTATTACAGTGTAATAATACATTGTGTTATTACACCTTTATTACAGTGTAATAATGCATTGTGTTATTACATCTTTATTACAGTGTAATAATACATTGTGTTATTATAGCTTTATTACAGCGTAATAATACATTGTGTTATTACACCTTTATTACAGTGTAATAATACATTGTGTAATAATACCTTTATAACAGTGTAATAATAATACATCGTGTTATTTTAGCTTTATTACATTGTAATAATATAGTGTGTTATTATAGCTTTATTACAGTGTAATAATAATACATTATGTTATTATAGCTTTATCACAGTGTAATAATGCATTGTGTTATTATAGCTTTATTACAGTGTAATAAAAAATGGGTAATTATAGCTTTATTACATTGTAATAATATATTGTGTTATTATAGCTTTATTACAGTGTAATAATAAATGGGTAATTATAGCTTTATTACAGTGTAATAATAATTGTGTAATAATACCTTTATTACACTTCATAATTTCATTGTCAGCATTTTTGTAATTACACTGAAAAAAATGAGTCGTTGGATCAAAGTAAAAAAATTACTTCAACTTGTTACAAGTAATCGGTTTACTTTATCTCAACTTAAAAAAATTAATTTACTCAAATCACATTTCCATAGTCAACTTAAAGTAAAAATACTCTTTCAACCAAAGAGATTTGTTTAATTAGTATCAAATTAAAAATTATTATTTGGATTAACTTAATTTTTAAAACTTTTATATATTAAATATCAAAATAAATACAAAACAAAATTACAAACATTAAATATCACCAAATTTTTGTCTGAAAAAATAAGCCTTTTACACTCTGGAATCAAACATTTAACTGTTTATTTAGTGCAATCTTCCAACAAACTCACATAAACCAGAATTTCCACTTGTTAAAACATGTGATGCAGAATTCATTTGATTTACAAGTCAATACTGAAACCGTTTTAGTGCATGATTTAATAAATAAATAAATAAATAAATACATTCAATAATAAAACTGTCAACAATGTAATTTTGTACAACAACAACAAAAAAAACATCCATCAATAAATGTATACATCAATTCCATTTGCTATAGTAAAATTGTCACTTGACATTTCAGATTAACTTGCATTAAATTTAGGAATGTAACAGAAAACATTGAAAAGCCCTTAATATGGCATTGATAAATCATCCAATGTAACATCAATTCATTGAAAAAAAAAACAAAAAAAACACTGAAACAAATCAACATTGAAAGCTCCTTAAAAGACATGACATGAAGGAACATTTAAAGGGTTAGTTCACCAAATTAAAATATTTTCAATGAGATCTGAGAGCTGTCTCACTCCTTCATAGGTTGCTATGTAATTTCATTCTGCCGGCCAAGACAAGTTAGTAAAGACATTGTTAAAATAGTCCAAGTGACTACAGTGGATCAACCTTAAAGGGATAGTTCGCCCAAAAATGATATTTAAGCCATGATTTACTCACCCTCAAGCCGTTTGAGATGCATATCAATCTTTTTTCAGACGAAAACATTTTCAGTTATTTTAGAAAATGTCTTAGATCTTTCAGTGGTTATATTGTGAAGCAATGGGGTCCAGCTGCTTCAAGTCCGAAAATGTGCATGCATCCTTCACAAAAATAATCCATCCGGCTCCAGGGGGATAAACGAAGGCCTTCTGAGGGTAATCTGTGCGGTTTTGGCGTAAAAATATACATATTTAAAACTTGCTTCCGGTGGCGGTCGGCGTGCGTTTATGGAGATGGATGCTGGAGTATGACGTAGGACGCTACGCAGGAAGCGTCGTGACGTAGAACGAACGTGACAGCGCAGCCAGAGAGCAGAGCAATCAAAACTCTGTTCGTTCTATGTCACGACGCTTCCTGTGCTACGTCATACGTCATACGCCAGCATCCATCTCCATGAACACGCGCCGACCGCCACCGGAAGCCAGTTATTTTCGTTTATAAAGTTTTAAATATGTATATTTTTACGACAAAACCGCACGGATTACCCTCAGAAGGCCTTCATTTATCCCCCTGGAGCTGGATGGATTATTTTTGTGAAGGATGCAGGCACATTTCAACAATGTGGACCCCATAACTTCACATTATAACCACTAAAAGATCTAAGACATTTTCTAAAATAACTGAAAATGTGTTCGTCTGAAAAAAGATTGACATATGCATCTCGAACGGCTTGAGGGTGAGTAAATCATGGCTTAAATATCATTTTTGGGCGAACTATCCCTTTAAGTTTATCAAGCGACGAGAATACTTTTTGTGTACAAAAAACAAACAAAACTTTCGACTTTATTCAACAATTAATTTTCTTGAGTTTGGGTCTTGAGTGAGTTCACGAGAGCGCCACGACACATGCGCGAGAACTGAGAAGATGATGTTCACGATCATTTGATGGGAAAGGCTGAAAGGTAAGCAATTCATTTAGCAGCATTGGCAAGGAACTTATACGTTTTCTCGTTGGTGTTTCACGATTCGGACATCCAGTTATGCACATTTTAGAACCATTTTAAACACTACATCGAGACCCATCTGCGGCATCTTCTCAGTTCTTGCGCATGCGTTGTGTTGCTTTTGTGAACATGTCAAGAAGATGAACGAAAGTCTTACAGGGATGGGTGGACTTGAGGGTGAGTAAATACTGACAGAATTTTCATTTTTGGATGAATTAACCCTTTAAAATCCATTTGCATCTTCGCTATGTCCATGACAATTTTTTGAAAGGCCTCAAAGGTATATTTAAGTACTTCAGGATACCTCAAGTTCTCAGTACGTGATTCCAAACATCATGGCACAAGCAGATGCAACTGAGGACAACTCATGTAAAACCTCAATACCATCAATGACAATGCTGATGTCCAGGGGAGTGCTTAGACCATCACTTTCACAGAGCACAAAAACTGTCCAAGTTCTCTCTGTGCTTCATCTTTCTGGCCAATCTGAAAGAGACACAAGCAAAAAAAAAAAAAAAAAAGTAAACAATTCTTACTCAGAGAGCCAATTCATAAATTCAACTGCTCTTACCAAAAAGAGACCAATTACTTACCTTTATCTTCTGACTGGACAACAATGACTCCAAACTGTTTTCTTTCAACATCTGTATCTTAAAAAAAGACAAACACAGCAATCACCAACTTTCATAAAGAATATTAAAATGCATGGATATGCTTTTACCTAAGAGCCAAAAATTTTGCAAGTTTAGATATTTATAAATAATACGTTAAATAAGTTGGTGTAATTTGAACGTTTATCAATAATTATTTTCAAAGTTGCGAAGATGTCATGTCATACAGATACAGTCATGTTATTTCATAAAATAATGTATTTTGTGTATCGTATTATGTAATAAGTCATTGCGTGCATGTATGCATGTTTAAACTTTTATGACGTAATCGGAACCTACTGCAGTGTGTTAAAACGTCAACAACGTAATTGATCAATCAAGTATTTACCATATATTTATTCTTTTAAGGTCATACAGTAGTATGTATATATGAAGCTACTGTCGCTTTAAGAATTAACACACATACCAACAAAGACAAACTCGATTTTTTGGCAAATGTTTAAGACAGAACCAAATGTGTTAAAGTGAATACTTGACTAGGTAGACATTTTCAATTAAAATAAAATATTTATGACCATTCAAACGCCATATGACACTAAAAATAACTCAATTCAGTGTTGTGCAATAAAGTCTAAATTCTCTGATGTCCACTTTGAATTCAAACTTTGAATTATTTGATAAAACACGTTTGCATTAATCAGTTAACTGATCCTCATGTGATTATAAATGTATGATAGAAACAAACTTAACTTAAAAGATTACTCACCATATGTAGGCTAATTTTGTGTCCACCACGAGGTTATCCTGCAGCAAAAGAAGATGATGGTCGAGAAGAATTTTGTCCGTGCGTGGTCACTCACGTGGCTTAAACAGAATGCAAACTTGTCATTTGATTTGAAGCATATCACACCAACTTGTTGCTTGACTAATTTTAAAGTATTAACCACTCTTGCTACTTTATTTTTCTCATTCACTAATGTTTCTACATCAATCAAAGGTCAGAAACTTATGCAATCCACTCAATGAACGAAATGTAGATAGGCTATGCAATGTATTATTATACAACGTTACAATCTCTACCGATAGTAACAATTATATACTATTTTAGGGTTTTTCCGGGATCAAAATGAGTAGAAGGTGGTAAAATCCTGCTTGGAAAATAGGTATCTGAACTTGGGCTGTTACGATTGTTCAATTTGGTAGACGAGGAGTTTTACCGCGACGCGCTGTTTGAATGCTGAATGGATCAAATGATTGACGGAGGCGGTCGCCTTGTAATTCTCAATGCAGGAAAAACCCAAATAAATAATGTAATTAAAAGTCCACAAATTATCTAACGTTACTAACGTTACTTAAGTATCTATTAATGGCTATCCACCGTTACTAACAGTTACAAGTTAACGTTAGCTAACATTAACTGTAGCCTACACTTGAAATAACAGATGACTCTGACCAAAATAAAACAGATATTCAACCAAACACATGCATGAATGCATTGAATTCTACTTTAATATTATACAAATGTATATCAACGGTGATAAAACTTAATGAAAACTTATTTTTAGGATTACTCACCAATACTGTGGATCCGCAACGGTCTTCATACAGCAAAACAAGATGGCGGCCGAACAAAAAAATTCTCGACCCAAGCTTGATGACGTCAGTAGTCACGTGGTTTGGACGTGGACGTAAAACTGTTTGATTTAATTTGATTTAAAGCAATTATTTTAAATTACACCCAAACAAATTGTTTTACTTCAAGACAAATAAACTCAATTACATTAGACCAACGACAAACCAGAAAAGTGAATGTATTGAGTCAGATCAAGTATAAAAAGTTCTTTAAACTAATGACAAGCCATATGCACTTTTTAGAGTGTATGTAGGCATCTTGGGTTATGATTCTCACATCTCGTTTCATTTCTCATTGGTTCATTTCTCACAAAAAATGTTTCTCAATTTTTTACAGTGTAATAATACATTGTGTTGTTATAGCTTTATTACAGTGTAATAATACATTGTGTAATAATACCTTTATTACACTTCATAATTTCATTGTTAGCATTTTTGTAATGTATGTGGGCATCTTGGTTTATTATTCTAACATCTCGTTTCATTTCTCATCGGTTCATTTCTCACAAAAAAAGTTTCTCAACTACCACAAAGTTTTAAAAAAAGTTGTTAAACTTCTTAAATCTTCAAAAACAACATTTATTCCTTTTGCTTTGAAGTCCCTTTAAGTTTCAAATAAGTGAATGTAATGAATGAACCTGCTGTTGGTCACTTGTACCAATATTGTACATTATCACAATAGTCACAATGATATATACCTACATAAAACATTTTTTCTTTATATACAGTGTAACAATTTGTTTTTTGTGTTGGTATTTTTTAAGCAAGTTTGGACATTATCTCAGACCAGTTTCACATCTTCTTAGAAAAAAGCACTTTCTGTTATGTGTTACTAGCTCAGATTTATAGATTTATTACAGTGCAATAATGCATTGTGTTATAGTACCTTTATTACAGTGTAATAATAACTGTTTAATTAAACCTTTATTACAGTGTAATAATAAATGTTTAATTAAACCTTTATTACAGTGTAATAATACATTGTATATTATACCTTTATTACAGTGTAATAATACATTGTGTAATTATAGCTTTATTAAATTGTAATAATGTTATGTAGGCCTAATTATAGCTTTATTACAGGGTAATAATACATTGTTATTTTACCTTTATTGCAGTGTAATAATACATTGTATAATTTATAATTTTATAACAGTGTAATATACATTGTGTAATTATAGCTTATTACAGTGTAATAATACATTGTGTAATTATACCTTTATTACAGTGTAGTAATACATTGTGTTATTTACCTTTAGTGTAGTGTAATAATACATTTTGTAATTTATAACTTTATTACAGTGTAGTAATACATTGTGTAATTATACCTTTAATGCACAAGTGTGAAATATCTACCCTATTGACATTTTACAACCATGGAACTTTTCCATTGCACTAAAGTTTATTTATAGCCGATTGGAAAAAGTTGCATCAGATTATTAAAATATTCTTCACATGACCAAAAAAAAAAAACGACTTTTGTTGACTGAAAGGTTCGTTACCAAAAATTGTTCTATTGTATTGCTTTAAAAAAAAGATTATTAAATATTGTAACAAATGTATTATGCATTGTTAGTGTTGAGTAATACATTTAAGTTACTTATGACATCTGTGCAGCACACAGTGATTTTTGATGATGTTTTGGCAGCTTCTTTCTCTAATGTGGAAATGCATCCAAGAGATGCATGTGAAATTATGGTGGACAGAACTGCTTTTCTTAGTCAAGTTTTTCTTAGTCTTTATTTAACACAACTTGTTTGCTTTTTCTGGTCGGAGTCGGAGTGAACTGCGGCACTAAGTTCGTTCACACCGTTCACACGTCGCATCTAAAACCATGTGGAAAACACTGACCACACCACTTTCTCCTTCTTTGCTTTGCTCCAGTGGTGTCTACCATTGCTAAACATGAAGAAGAGAAATAAAAAAATGACTGTGTTTGGGAGTTCCTCCATCTTTGCTGAGATTTCAGTGTTTGTGATTGGTTGGTTCTTGTCACATGACCTGCTGTGCACTTGCGAAATTCTAAAAATGTGAGATTTTTTCATCTCGCCGTGGCGTAGTCGTGCCTGGAAAAAAATTGAGCGTGCAATTAAGACTAGAATAAAACATACAAGAGAAATAGGGGGCAAAAGCATTACATTGGTTTTATAACAGCTGTGCATGTTTGTCTTTCTTGGTGAAACCATCTGATTCAGAAAGCCAGGTTTAATCAGGTATTAATTGAGGCAAAGATGATGGTTAATGAACTCTTAATTGCATTTAACAGGAATTGTCATTTAAATATACACCGCATTTTTTCAATGTATCATGGCCTTTTACCTTTAAAAATCTAATTCAGAACTCTGGAGTTTGGTCTCATTTTCTCAGTTTTAGAAGTCACTATGAACCTGTTAAACCTACAACAGCATCATCATCAGAACATGCAAGAATCAAGTGAATAATAAATGAAAGGAATCAAAGCGCTTTATAAAGTGGTGACTTAAATATAAATTGGTTTCACTTCATGAACACTTCATGATGTCAATGTCAGCATTTTTGTAATGTATGTAGGCATCTTGGTTTATGATTCTAACATCTTGTTTCATTTCTCATTGGTTCATTTCTCACAAAAAAGTTTCTCAACTACCACAAAGTTTTTAAAAAAGTTGTTAAACTTCTTAACCTTCAAAATCAACATTCATTCCTTTTGCTTTGAAGTCCCCTACATAAAACGTTTTCTCATTAGCCTACAGTGTAACAAATTGTCTTTTGGTATTTTTTAAGCAAGTTTGGACATTATCTCAGACCAGTTTCACATCTTCTTAGAAAATAGCACTTTCTGTTGTGTGTTACTAGCTCAGCAGATATCAGTATGATGCCAACATGCCACATGCATTTAGGAATATGGCTTTTTACTTTAATTGTCTGTTTTGAATGCAAGAATCTTGAATGGGAGAAATTTGTGTTGAATATTTATGTAATTGATGTACTTAATTTTCATCTCAGTTTGGAATATATTATAATACAGTTATTATACAATTAAAAAGCTGCTTAATCGGCCAAAATACCCCCAACGATGTCTAACTATTGCCGACGGTGCAGAACTCACAGCAAAAACTGGGCTCGGTGTGTATCAATATAAAAATATAATGGGCAGATTAATGGATCACAGTAATTTATTCCAAAAAATGCAACAACAAAAAATGCAAAAAAAAAAAAAAAAAACTATTTAATTTAAAAATAATCATATTTGATTTGTGAACACTGAAGACCTGAAATGGACTACAGGGCAACAAAATAATTGGGACAAGGGAAGGAATAGGCGAAGTTCACATTTCATCAGTTCATATTTCCTGGGAATTTACCCAGTGACAACAGATGTAAAGCAAATCAGTAATATCAAATGTCCATGCTATATGAATTCTACGATTAATGTAATAACAAACAAGCACAGAAAGAGAAGAGACATGAACAATACTTTTTAAAGCCCACTATTTTACTTTAACACTACAATTTAGCTATTTATTCTCTGCGATGCAGGAGAACAACAAACTGATTTATATTAGAATATTAACAATCAAGAAGAGAAAGTATGTAAAGTGCAAATTAATCTCTACTGGGCTAGAACATGAAACAGATTAACCTGAATCTATATTTAAAAAGTAATTAGGGTATTCAGGTAAGGTATTCAAGTTATTCAGATAAATCTGTGTTCCTTGATTCTGCCGTGTGGGAAGAGGTTTTGTTCTTGGTTGTATCCGGTCGTGTTCCATCATCTTTTCCACAGCAGTCACAAATTCCAACATAAATAATTGGCAAGACAATGAAGACAGAGCTCACAGCATAACCATATATCTGGAGGAAAAGAAAAATGTTAAAGAGAAATCACTATTAGTTGAATGAATGTTGTTTTTTTATAGACATAACTGTTAGATCCGTAAAGCTGAGAGTTCACGATAAGCTGGTTGAGGTTTGTAGGTTTAAATGGTGCATTAGCACAATAAAAAATATAAATTTTTCGTGACGTAACGCTGCTTTGACTGTCATGAAGAAGTCTGCTGCGGAGTTTGCTTCAGTGCAGGTTTTCTATTATGATATTACAATAACAGGAGAAACTCATACAGTATATGGTATTTACCTGAGATTGATGAATATATTTTAGAGTCAAATTTCGTAGAACTGTCTCCTTTCGGAAACTTTCCACAGGTTTACACCAAGACCTGTTTAGCTGATTATCGAAAACAGGATCTCCCTTCCAGTCTGTCATGGCACAAGCAACATAATCTCCATCAAGTAACAAGATGATGACCCACATTACAGGTGGAATCAGACAAGATGCAAAAGCTTTGGGACAGCTCTGCTGAGTTTCATCATTTGCTCCTCCACAACAACGACTGCATCTTTCTTTAAAAGGCCTTAAAAACAGGAACAATAATTCAAAAATAAAAAGAGCAGGTCCGATGAAGATGCACGCTGTTAGTTGTACATTGAGATCACGTCTACATGGGCATACAAAAACATGTATTTCCATGAACTCCTCCACTCCGATCAACAAAAGACTCAATAGAAAAATGATTATAAAGGAAAAACGTTTCAGAAATGCATGTATTTTCTTAAAGAAGTCTTGGAATGAAGACAAACAGTTGGATGATTCGTTTGGTGGCATCTTTGTCTCCTGGACTGTGGAAACGTCTGTAGACTGTTCCATAAGATCTTTATATGGTGCACAGATCCCCTTCAACTGAGAATATCATTTTATTAATTTCAGTATCATTCAATTTTCACTTCTGAGTACACAAACTGCAGCAAACACTTAGTAGGGTAAAAAAAGCGAATGAAGTACATCTAAATAAAAAGATATATATATATTTTTTGACTTACTCTTGTGTTCGTGCTTCTTGTCTGTTGTGGTATGTTGTCTATGTCTTTAATTTCTGTTTCTGCATTAACACTTAAAGGCAGCTGTGCCATACATTCTGACAGAAAAAAAGAAGTGGTTTCAGCGAGAACTCAGGAAAACCCAACTCATTGGAAAAAAAACGTGACACTACCTACACTTCTGCTCCAAAACTAGTAACCACATACAGTTTGCTGTTCAAACACTTTTGGCTAGGGTATGTTTGTGTCACATTTAATTACAATATTATACTCCCTAGCTAACTATTATCTAAAAATAATCTATTAGTATGTTAAATGCTAAGTATATGAAATGATCCTTGAGTAAAACAGAATCCTGAAACCCTCTTAAATTAGAAAAAAAAAAAAAAAAAAAAAATATATATATATATATATATATATATATATATATATATATATATATATATATATATATATATATATATATATATATGAATTCTGTCCAATGAATATCCATAAGAATGTAAGTTTAATTAATTATTTTTTGTAGAAACTTAAATGTACCGTATGTGTCTATATAGAAATATATATTCAGAGATATATTCAGCAAAACGTTAGCACTCTAAAAAAATAACGTGTTGTCTAAAAAAACAGTTTGCATCAATCTTTTTGAGTTATAACAGCTTCAAATTGAAGTATTTTTAACCAACTACTACACAGTCAGTGAATTCTGAGAAACAGCCCTATACACTAATGAGGGGAGAGGTGCCTGTGTTGCATTTGTTCATGAATTTGGGGGCGGAGCTACAAAGATAAAGGTATTATCCTTTTTGGTCGGAGTGTGTTTGTTTTGTCGATTTCAAATGTCAACATGATTTTTCAGAAATCACTTATTGCTCCTTTAATTTGCAACAAACACACTTTTTAAAGTTGATCACTCAAAATAATCAAGTTCTTCTAGTCGGGACCCTGGAACCAATTAATGTTGTCTATTTTGATTAACCCTCTGGGATCTGAGGTGTTTTCTGGGCCCTGGAAATGTTTTGACATGCCCTGACATTTGTGATTTTACATTTATGCATTTGGCAGATGCTTTTATCCAAAGCAACTTACATTGCATTTCAAGGTACACATTTACATTCTTATCAGTTCTTGCTTTCCCTGGGAATTGAACCCATGACCTTGGCGTTGCAAGTGTCAGCGCTCTACTGTTTTAGCCACAGGAAAGCTTTTTTCTGTTATTGTAACATTTTTATGGCTAAAATCTTTGTTTTCAAAACAATAACAAAGATGAAGCTAGATGACACTATGAAGGAGAGGGGAACGATTGGAGATATAATTTTCACCATCCAGAGATGTATAGAATTCACGAATTGTCACATTCACCGTCTGTCTTCGTCTGTGTGTGCACTACACTTCCCAGAGTCCTCAGTCGTCATCACCTGCACCTGGTCCTCATCACCATCATCATCATCGTCACCTGTCTTCACTCATTATCTTCTGTGTATTTAAGTTCCTGTCTTTCACTTGTCTTTTGTCAGTCAATGTGTTTTATGTTAGGCTATCCTTGCCTGAGCACACGCTCCCTGTTCCTTGTTTTAGTGAGATTGTGAATTAAAACCTTGGATTACTTTATCTGTGAGTTTGCCTCCTACTTCATCTACTCTGCAGCCTGACAGATTGACTGACCAAAACTACTGCAAGATCCAGTTGGAGGAATTTAAGGACCACCATGGATCCAATTTATACGCTCTGCTCCATCTTCCAGAATGGCCGCTCCATAGAGGAATATGTGAGTGAGTTTTTGACTTATTGCCACCTGGCTCCCTTGGACGATGCAAAAGTTAAAGACTGTTTCTGGATGGGTCTGGACCAGGAAGTGAGTCTGTATCTACCTGATGTCGACCCCAAATGTACTCTGGCCCAGTATTTCGATTTTGTTTTATTATTCTGTGGATCTCTCTTCACTGTGGGGGAAGCCGAACCTGCACTTCACGCCAGTCCAGCCAAGCCTGCACGTCACGCCAGTACAGCCGAGCCCGCACTTCACACCAGAACTGCCGAGACCAAGGCAGTATGCGTCGTGCCCGCCGCCCCTGAGACTGTGAGCGTCACGCCCGCCGTGCCTGTGACTGACAACATTGTGCCTGCCAAGCCTATGTCCGGGGTTGATGACTTCAGTGACCTTCCTCCTCTCATCGGTCCTGATGAGCCAGAGCCAGAGTTTTCAGAGCCCTCTTCACCGCTGGTCCCGCCCAGCTCAGAGCCCTCTTTGCCACTGGTCCCGTCCAGCTCAGAGCCCTCTTCACCGCTGGTCCCATCCAGCTCAGAGCCCTCTTCGCCGCTGGTCCCGTCCAGCTCAGTGCCCTCTTCGCCGCTGGTCCCGTCCAGCTCAGTGCCCTCTTCGCCGCTGGTCCCGTCCAGCTCAAAGATTTCTTCGCTGCTGGTCCCGTCCAGCACAGAGCCACCTTCGCCGCTGGTCCCATCCAGCACTGAGCCCCCTTCACCGCTGGTCCCGAACAGCACTGAGCCCTTTTCACCGCTGGTCCCGACCAGCACTGAGCCCTCTTCACCGCTGGTCCCGTCCAGCACTGAGCCCTCTTCACCGCTGGTCCCATCCAGCACTGAGCCCCCTTCACCGCTGGTCCCGACCAGCACTGAGCTCTCTTCACCGTTGGTCCCGACCAGCACTGAGCCTTCACCGCTGGTCCTGCCCAGCACAAAGCCTTCACCGCTGGTCCTGCCCAGCACAAAGCCCTCGTCGCTGGATCTGCCCAGCACCGAACCCTCTCTGGTACCTGGGACTTTTCCCAAGTATTTTTTTTGGGGGGGGGGGGGGGGCATAGGGCTCTGTCCTGGCCACTTGAGGGGCCATGGCCACCTGAGGGGTCCTCACCACCATGGCCACCTGAAGGGTCTTCTCCGCCATGGCCACCCGAAGGGTCCTCTCCGCCATGGCCACCCGAAGGGTCCTCTCCGCCATGGCCACCCGAAGGGTCCTCTCCGCCATGGCCACCCGAAGGGGCTTCTCCGCCATGGCCACCCGAAGGGGCTTCTCCGCCATGGCCACCCGAATGGGCTTCTCCGCCATGGCCACCCGAAGGGGCTTCTCCGCCATGGCCACCCAAAGGGGCTTCTCCGCCGTGGCCACCCGAATGGTCTGCACCGCCGTGGCCGCCTGAAGGGTCTGCTCCGCCGTGGCCGCCCGAAGGGTCCGCACCGCCATGGTCCCCTGATCTGTCTGCACCGTTGTGATCACTTCCTCTGTCTGTCCTGCCACCATCCTGGAGTCCGTACTTCTTAACCGGTTCCACCTTCCCGTCACGGACTCCAGGATGCCCACCCCCCCCCTCCCGTACGCTGCCTTCTTCGGCGCGGGACACGCCTTGCGGGAGGGGGGAGTAATGTCACATTCACCGTCTGTCTTCGTCTGTGTGTGCACTACACTTCCCAGAGTCCTCAGTCGTCATCACCTGCACCTGGTCCTCATCACCATCATCATCATCGTCACCTGTCTTCACTCATTATCTTCTGTGTATTTAAGTTCCTGTCTTTCACTTGTCTTTTGTCAGTCAATGTGTTTTATGTTAGGCTATCCTTGCCTGAGCACACGCTCCCTGTTCCTTGTTTTAGTGAGATTGTGAATTAAAACCTTGGATTACTTTATCTGTGAGTTTGCCTCCTACTTCATCCACTCTGCAGCCTGACACGAATCAAATTATCAGCTAATAAATTAGTTTTGAATTACCTGTTTGATCATACTATTTTATGTCATCGTAATGAATTAGCTGCAAGGAGGTGAAAGCCTGTTACTAATATGTGACTATTTGTCAAATTATTTGGTGGGTAAATGCTGTGTAGTTTTACACATTTAAAACAATCGTACTAAAAATACATTTGAGCACTGTATTTGCAAGTAATGGCTAAATATTTTTAGTTTAACACATACTGTATTTAATTTCACTGCCATAGACTTGGTCACCAAACCAAACGTTACTGAGGTACAATAACAGTATATGTGTACAATAAATAATAAATATTGGCTTACCTGTGGATAATCAATACAATAATCATGAATGTAAAAAACTTACAGAGCTCTTACTTGTACCACTTGACTGCTTCAGATTAATTTTGGTGGTGATAGTGTGGAGAAACGCATAAAGCTCTGTGTAGAACGTGAATTCTGACCGAATGCAAGGATTGGACAAACATTCTTTCATCCTGAGACTTTCACAGAAGATATATGTATATTATAATCAGCAAACATGAGTGTAACATGTAAAACAAAATTATATCAAAAGTTTTTTTCCATTGTCCCTTTTATTTCTGGTAAATATAATATTTGTGCATTGCAGAAGTTAATGTATCAGGTACTGTATCTCTTACAAGTGAACAAAGTGTCAATGGAGGGATTTCATCAAAAAGATCTTCATTTGTGTTCTCAAGATGAAGACGACATTCTTACTGGTTTGGAACGACATGAGGGTGAGTAACGGAGTAACGTCAGAATTTTAATTTTAAAGCCTAAACACTAGGGATGACTTTTTACTAACTAAATTAAATCAGTATCAACAAAATCCATCTAACCATTTATCAAAATCCATTTAAACAATTGCATAAATAATGTTTAATGAGATTTATGTTCTGAATATAACATTTTAAAACACAGAAACATGAATGGGAAAAAGTAAATGACACTAAACAACACCAGTAGCAAGTCGTAATAAATGAATCGTAGAATAATTCATTCAGTTTGTTTATTTGACACATTTTCCACTAGCAATTGCAGTATTTGAAATAATACAATCAGTGTAATTCAAATCTAATTTAAAACAAGCTTAACATACAAAGGTTGTGTATAGGCTAAAATTAAAAACAGAACAAAGACTAGATGTCTCAAACAACATTTCAGTAACTATACATTTTCTATAAACTCTCTCTTAAATGTAAAAAAATTATGAATTATTTGTTTGTGAAAAAGTTCAACTTTTTGTAGTAAAAGTTATGTCTTTGACTGAATTAAATCCTGAGAAATATGCAGTAGGTTGAAAAAAAAGTGAAAACTGTTCCAACCTAAATGAAAAACACACTGTAATACACTAGACATTTATGAATATTAAAATTACATGTCATGTAGTATAAACATGGTCATATAGTTTAAGTAATTACAATCTTACTCTTTTATGAAATTATTGCTGACAGGCACATAAAGCCCAATATTATTGGCGCTCAGAAATAGAATATAAATTTATTTCCACCAGCAAGCAGAGGGATAACATATTTGTAAAGGAAATCAGTAAAATAAAAAGTTCATGCCATGAGACTTAAATATTTATCATATATTACAGTATGCAACTTGAAAGGGTAAGATTCACTCAGAAATTACTTGTGTCCCAGCACCAAGTTTAAGACAATTCGTTAATTTTCATGTTTTCTTAATCTTTTTTTCTTCTTCTTATTTGTAGAATAGGCTGTCCTTACCAACTTTTGGCTGCCTGTTCATGACCCTCTTTCAAACATTGGGTTCCACATGAGGAGGAGAAGGAGCACCTTGTGACGGAGACTGATTTGGTGCAGTGTTGGAGGGGATATTGTGGGGAGCATCAGCCCTTACATCAACTGTTTGAACACTCTCTAGTCTCTCATTCTGTGTCCCTTCTGTTGGTGTGCAGCACTGACATGGGCGGCGGGAACAGTTTTTACTTTTGTAGCAGTCATAAAGAACCAGGATAATCACCAAGCTACTGAAGATGCAGATTATGAAATAACCTGCTATATGGGAAATAAATAAATAAATAAATAAATAAATAAATAAATAAATAAATAAATAAATAAATAAATAAATAAATAAACTCAGGTGACACTTGCATCAGACCTCATTGATCCTCGCATATCAAACAAGCACATTTGAGCTTCCGTTTACCATTGATGTGCTCAATGTGAGTGTGTTGATCAAGGATTATGTGTAAATAAAAGCCTAAATTAAAGACTCGGATTAAACCGCTCAATTCCTATTACTTTTACAGCGTGGCTGCTTTTACAGGGCCCATTTTCAGCCCTGGAGCATTTTAAATCAGATTAATTTCCAAGTGCAAAGAGGAAGGCACAATCCTGCCTACAAAAAATACGGAATACAAACATTTTCTGAAACGTTTTAGTTAGACATTCGTATAACATTTTTGAATGTTACTAATGCTTCAGATTGTAAAAAGAACATTCAAAAGAAACATTTCCAAAATGTTTGCAAAACTAAATGTTTCATCAACGTTTGCATAACTAAGAAAACTCGTTTTTAAAACATTTTTGTTTTGAACATTTTGTACGTTCAGATGACATTCAGAAATAATGTTTTGATAAAGAAAACGTTCTTAATATATTTCAGAATATATTTTTTGTTAGCTGGGGATTGAGCTTGCTCAACTTGACTGAGTGCTTCATTGAGCAAATTGACAAAGTCAGGTCACTTCAACAAACAAATGATAGTTCTCTGTTATGATAGTTTTTGTTCTGATATTATAGATAGAAGTATATACTTAACTATTTCAGTAATGATATGATATCAGTAAAAGTTCATACAGTTTAATATATTTACCTGAGAGTGATGAATATATTTGTTTGCCAAATCTCGTAGGTCTGTCTCATTTCTTGTTCCTTCTGTAGGTTTACACCAAGAAATGTCAAGCTCCTCATCAAAAACATAAACTCCCCTCCAGTCTGTCAGGCCGCAAGCAATATATTCACCATTAAGTAACAAGATGATAACCCACACGACAGGTGGAATCAGACAAGCTGCATAATAAAATGCAGGGTGATTATTTGGCTGATTATTAGGCTGATTATTAGGCTGATTATTAGGCTGATTATTAGGCTGATTATTAGGCTGATTATTAGGCTGATTATTAGGCTGATTATTAGCATTTGCTCCTCTACGGCAATAACTGCATCCATGTTTAAAAGCCCTAAAAATGATATACATTAAAGCAAAAATGAAAAGAGCAGGTCCAATGAAGATAGATGCCATAAGCAGTCTATTATCCTCAACTTTGCATGGGCATGAAAAAATTTCTTTTTCAATCAGCTTCTCCACCCCAATTAACAAAAGACTCACTGGAAAAGTCTTAATACCAATTCCTGACAGAATGTCTTTTCCAGGTATGCAATCCAAAACATCTTCTATTTGCAATGGCATCTTCTGAGAGAGAGAGAGAGAGAGAGAGAGAGTGCAATGTGTACAGTCCTTCAAAAAAAAAAAAATAAAACAATTATTATTCATGTCGTCATCATCATCATCATCGAAAAAAATAAACTTTTAGTCACTAATCAATATAAGGACAAAAGAGAATTATTTGAGTTTATATAAACACAGAAAAAAAGTTACCTCAGGTTTTTAAACCGCTTGAAGGTATAAGGTGTTGCGTGCTAGAATGTGTCGTTTTCTCTTTATCCCATTTTTAGTTTCAGGTGTGACTATTTGTCATTGATCCGCTCTGTTAATTTAAATAGTGTTTCCTCATCTCAAAGCAGATAGTAAAGGAAGATATGTGGAAACAACAGGTTTCACATTTCCATCTAAACAAATTAAACTATGGCCAACTGTCACCAAGCATAGTGTCAGGATACAGACCAGGAGACAGAGGTAAGTGAATCAAACACAGCTTTATTTACAGATGATCAGAGTGCGAGGTGAGTATTCACTCTATTTAAGTGCAGAAGTCGTGAAGGAAACTCGTTGTGGGGTGAAAAGCAGGTAAGCACTTTCACTTTGGATAAGTTGACGTCAAGCAATCTCAGTTCAGTAATCTTTGTCTCTTCTCTTTCAGATGCAGATCGGCAATCAAACAAACTCAGTTGAAACACTGGAAACTCAAAGGAACACAGGATCTCAGGCAGCATGGACTCAGACAGGATTTCTGAAGACAGCACAACAATGACATAAAGGTGAGTGTTTCAGGTAAGTATACATTACAGCTTGAAGTCTGGATGTGTCAGAGGAAACGGAGACAACGGATTATGGTCTGTTCCTGTTGGAGGCTTGACCCAGACTGAAATCACAGGGAATGTTTTATGTGTTGACTGATGAGGTTAATGATTGGGAACAGGTGCGGGTGATTAATGATCCTGAGAGTGAGTGCAGGTGTTCTAGAGGGAATCTTGGGTAATGTAGTGCAGAAACCAACGGTAACCGTGACAGTACCCCCCCCTCTCCGAAGGCGCGTCCTCGCGCCGTATAACATCCAAAGGGGTGGGAGGGTGGGCATCCTAGATTCCAGGACGGTCCAGGCAGAGCAGGCTGGTCAGGGGACCAGGGCGGAGCAGGCTGTGGGCGTGGCCAGGGCGGAGCTGTCGGACCCTCGGGTGTCCAGGGCGGAGCTGTCGGACCCTCGGGAGTACAGGGCAGAGGTGACCCTTCGGGTGGCCATGGCGGTGAGGACCCTTCGGGTGGCCATGGCGGTGAGGACCCTTCGGGTGGCCATGGTGGTGAGGACCCTTCGGGTGGCCATGGTGGTGAGGACCCTTCGGGTGGCCATGGTGGTGAGGACCCTTCGGGTGGCCATGGTGGAGATATTTCTTCAGGTGGCCATGGTGGAGATATTTCTTCAGGTGGCCATGGTGACACTGGGAACCTTGTCGTAAAGACCTCCGCGGTCCCCCTAGCAGGTATACTGCGCCCCCCCAAAATTTTAATGGAGAACTTGTCAGGTTTTGATACATGGCTAGATGAGGCAGGGGGAGAAAGCAGCTCTAGGCTGGATAGGACCAGCGACGAAGGCAGCTCGGGGCTGTGCAGGATCAGCGGCGAAGAGGGCTTTAAGCTGGGTGAGACCAGCGGCGAAGAAAGAGCTTTTGGGAAGACTGGCACTGGCTCTTGCTCGTAGGCTGGCTCTGGCTCTGGCTCTTGCTTGAAGACTGGCTCTTGCTCCGGAACTGGACTCGGAACTGGACTCGGAACTGGACTCGGAACTGGACTCGGAACTGGACTCGGAACTGGACTCGGAACTGGACTCGGAACTGGACTCGGAACTGGACTCGGAACTGGACTCGGAACTGGACTCGGAACTGGACTCGGCTCATCTGGGCCGACAACTGGCTCTGGCTCTTGCTCGAGGACTGGCTCTGGCTCTTGCTCTAGGACTGGCTCTGGCTCTTGCTCGAGGACTGGCTCTGGCTCTGGCTCTTGCTCGAGGACTGGCTCTGGCTCTTGCTCGAGGACTGGCTCTGGCTCTTGCTCGAGGACTGGCTCTGGCTCTTGCTCGAGGACTGGCTCTGGCTCTTGCTCGAGGACTGGCTCTGGCTCTTGCTCGAGGACTGGCTCTGGCTCTTGCTCGAGGACTGGCTCTGGCTCTTGCTCGAGGACTGGCTCTGGCTCTTGCTCGAGGACTGGCTCTGGCTCTTGCTCGAGGACTGGACTCGGAACTGGACTCGGAACTTCTGGGCCGACGACTGGCTCTGGGGGCATGACGCTCTCAGTCTCGGCGGGCATGGCGCTCTCAGTCTCGGCGGGCATGGCGCTCTCAGTCTCGGCGGGCATGACGCTCTCAGTCTCGGCGGGCATGACGCTCTCAGTCGCAGGCTCGGCTGGACTGGCGTGAAGTGCAGGCTCGGCTGGACTGGCGTGAAGTGCAGGCTCGGCTGGACTGGCGTGAAGTGCAGGCTCGGCTGGACTGGCGTGAAGTGCAGGCTCGGCTGGACTGGCGGGAAGTGCAGGCTCCGCTAGGCAGACGATGTGCTCAGATTTAGCTGGGCAGATAACAGGCTCTGGTTCGGCTGGGCTGATGAGAGGAGGGAGATCAGAGAAGTCATCATCCCTGGAGATAAGTTTGATTGAACTGATGAGATGAGGATAGGACTGGATGTGAAGATCTGGTTGAACACGTAGATGTTGGCTCTGGAGAAAGTGTCCGGCCCCATATCGCCCACATCCTCCTCTGTGACCTCCACGGATCCCCCTGAACACAGCTTGGCGGGTTCCCACAAAAGCCTGCTTATCCTTCTGGTTGAACATAGTGTATTTCATGGGGTTCACGGAAGCACGGTCTGCGGGCTGTGTAGGATCCATAATGGTATGCGGTCAAGCCTTCTGTCAGGATACAGACCAGGAGACAGAGGTAAGTGAATCAAACACAGCTTTATTTACAGATGATCAGAGTGCGAGGTGAGTATTCACTCTATTTAAGTGCAGAAGTCGTGAAGGAAACTCGTTGTGGGGTGAAAAGCAGGTAAGCACTTTCACTTTGGATAAGTTGACGTCAAGCAATCTCAGTTCAGTAATCTTTGTCTCTTCTCTTTCAGATGCAGATCGGCAATCAAACAAACTCAGTTGAAACACTGGAAACTCAAAGGAACACAGGATCTCAGGCAGCATGGACTCAGACAGGATTTCTGAAGACAGCACAACAATGACATAAAGGTGAGTGTTTCAGGTAAGTATACATTACAGCTTGAAGTCTGGATGTGTCAGAGGAAACGGAGACAACGGATTATGGTCTGTTCCTGTTGGAGGCTTGACCCAGACTGAAATCACAGGGAATGTTTTATGTGTTGACTGATGAGGTTAATGATTGGGAACAGGTGCGGGTGATTAATGATCCTGAGAGTGAGTGCAGGTGTTCTAGAGGGAATCTTGGGTAATGTAGTGCAGAAACCAACGGTAACCGTGACAGATAGCTTGAAATTTTCATAATTTAATAAAATGCTTCCTTTTTTAGTGCTGTTACAATAACATGTTACTATGTTCAAAAATATTTACATTTTTAAAATATAATAGGACATAACTGAATAAATAAATACTAAATAAATACTAAATAAATACACGTGCACAATTTTAGCCTAAATGTTGTATGTTTTCTATTAGTGCTATAACTGGCGAGGGTGATTCTGCCAAGTAAGACAACTTATGTTGACCTGACACTATTCCTGTCAAAGAAACAGGTCCTGATTTGTTAGGGTAAACTCGACATTAAAGGGATAGTTCACCCCAAATTAAAATTCTGTCATCATTTACTCATTTACTTCCAAATCTGTATGAATTTCTTTCTTCTGCTGAAAACAAAAGAAGATATTTTGAAGAATATTGGTAACCAAACCAACCAAACCATGTCTTTTCTTTTTTTCCATACAATGGAAGTCAATGGGGTCGATATCTCCAGATCAGTCTGGTTCCTCATTAGTTTTTATCCCCCAATACCTCACAACCAATGGAGTTTAAATTTGTTTCTTGCTAAATATTGCTAGATTCCCTGTTCTAGGACCCATAGACATTATAACACTGAAACAAGCATTTTCTATAAAGCTGCTTTGAAACGATATGTATTATAAAAGTGCTATATTGAACAAATAAACATAACTTGACTTGACGTGAAAAAAATAATTCAATGAGTCTAATGTAAAAGGCCAGAAGAGAATGACACTCCCCTCGTTCTGTCTTCTTTTATAGTATAAATGAAAGGAAACATCGCTGATGATATACAGATATAAGAAACAGGTGCAGCAGCTTTTTACTTTTACAAATGTTTACAATTTTCCCCACACAATGTCTGAGCTCTGTTAAAATAAAAAGTTATGAATCAAACAATATCTAAACACCAAAACAATATCTGTCGGCTCTTCTGAGAAAGGGAGAAAAGTGAGAATGAACTGGATGTAGTTGAAATAAGGTTTAATGTAAAATAAGAAGGTTTAAAATGGGTACATTATTAAGTCTTTAGGAAGTAACAGCAAAAATACTAATATACAAAAAAAAAAAAAAATTACATAAAAAAGAAAAGACAAGAACTCTGGCTTTCTTCGCATTTGATTCTTAAAGGGATAGTTAATAAAAAAATGCATAGGTTTATTCACAGAGAAAAAAATAAAGTTTATAATGGTTTATAATGACATTGCGTGACATGACATAATGTCTGAACTATTCATTTAAACACTCAGTTGAGATTCAAGGCATTAAGCACAGGTAAAGGAAACAACAATATGAAATAAATCAAATTCAGAAAAGGTGTTTCGTCTTGAATAAAACTGAAACTGAAACATGCTTGATGCATATTTGCATAAGAGATTGTGATGAACAGGTGAATTTTAGCCTGGGTTTCCCCATACTGCCTTGCTGCAGCGCGATTCTATTCACGCTGCTAGGCAGTCTGGACACTATGGAACAATTTTTCCCCTGAAAAAGGGAACCAATCACAGAACGGGGAGGGAGCAGCAAGACGATGACGACACCGAAGCAGTTTGTTTATATCAGACTCGACGTTACCTTCTACCCTCATGTTTATCTTGCACAAACGGTAATATTCACTAAACGCCATCGTGTGCAAATAAATCTTTGACCCATCGTCTTTTTCCTCGTCGAATTTCTGTCACTCTACATACGTCATCTGGTATAATTGAAGCGATTGGCTATGAGCTACATACAGGCGCATTTGATAGACATTCATAGCGCCCAATAAACGGCTCTGGGCATTCGTAAACCACGCCTTCAGTTAGCCAGGCTAGGTGAATTTATGAATCTATATATCTTTTTTTTTTTTTTTTTTTTACATTAATACCAATGATAAATAAGGGACATGCATTATTTCTAAATTAAGTTGATTATTAATTATTTTATTTTATTTAGTTTGTTTCACTATTGTTTGACCTTGCACTAATCCTTAACCACAGAAAACTTAGAGACTAGAAATAAAAAAATATATATTTTAAGTCATAGAACAGTCTGTTTCAGTGAAACAGAAACTTGAGCAAATTTCACAAAAAGAGTTATTTTCCCCTTAAAAGAGAGTTTAACATTCTTTAAAAAAATGTGCATATGTGATTTTTTTTTTGACAAGCATTTGTGGTTAAAAAGTATATACATGTTTTGTTTTGGTTTTTGTTAGAAAATGACAGATGGTTTCAGAAATTAGACTCTTATTCATCAGCTGGGATTGTGTAGAGCTCTTTTTTATCTGCACTAAAACTGCAATTTGGACCTTCAACCCGTTGTACCCCATTGAAGTTCACAATTATGGAGAAAAATCCCTGAATGTTTTCCTCAAAAACCTTAATTTCTTTTCGACTGAAGGAAGAAAGACATGAATATCTTGGATGACGTTGGGGTGAGTAAATCACCAGGAAATTTTAATTCTGAATTGAACAAATCCTTTAACACAAAAATTATATACTCAGGCTATGTCATTCTTACGAAAATACCTGTGATGGCTTGAAGAAGACAGATAAACACAGATCATTGCAATCATGTGTATTGTCTTCATGTTTTATTAGTCAGAACGTCTCTATCATGTAGCTGTGGCCATATCTGATGTCCATATAAAGGATTTGCTATAAGGGCGCCCTCTGACCTCCAGGATGAATGAACCAGAAATAAAATGAGTGTTTAGCGATCTGTATTGTTAACATCACCTCATTTTGGATAATAAAAGAAAAATATAAAGTACTTTGTAATGTAGTAACTTTAGTAGTTTTTCAGTAGTTTTACTTTGACTTGGGTCATATTGTTTTCCAGTACTTCTACTTGTGCTCAAGTAAATTCATTTAAGTAGCAATACTTTTACTTAAGCAAAACATTTTTAGTTCTCTTTCCACCACTGGGGTGGTTTGGTTTTGGCAGTGGCTTTTTCAATTCCATTATAGCAGAACTCTCTAACCCTTGTTGTCCCTGTACGGCTGTAGCAGAACCCCCTGATTCTTCCTATCCCTCACCCGCTATAGCAGAACTCCCTGACTCATGCTGTCCCGCTGTAGCAGAACTCCCTGACTTATGCTGTCCCGCTGTAGCAGAACTCCCTGACTCATGCTGTCCCGGTGTAGCAGAACTCCCTGACTCATGCTGTCCGGCTGTAGCAGAGCTCCCTGACTCATGCTGTCCCGTTGTAGCAGAACTCCCTGACCCTTGCTGGTCCTGTCCCATTGTAGCAGGACCTATTTGACATGCACAGGAAAATAAAATATTAAAATTGCATTAAATATAACATAATCATTTCCAGTTCGTTGTATTTATGTTTTAAATGTATGTTTAACCCTCATAACACATTCAGGTCGTTTTTGAAGAGATAGGCTACATAACTTTTCTAAAAAGAAATGCAAGTTTTTTTATATATATTAAGGTAATTTATTAAGATATAAACTTTAAAAAGAGTTACACATTTCATGTTCAGGTCAGTTCGGACTTGGCTGTACGTATGGAGCAGGGTTATTATAGTTTTGCATTTTTCATTAGTTTTTATTTTTATTTCGTTTTGACTTTTTGTTTTCAAATTCAGTTTAGTTTTAATTAGTTTTTAAAGTGGGTTTGCTAGTTTAGTTTATTTTAAATTTTTTGAAAATGCTTAGTTTTAGTTGAGTTTTTATTAGTTTTAGTGTTAGTTTTAGTCTTTTTTTGTAATTTGGGTTATTTGTCAGGGGCAAGATTCAAAAAAGTCAGAAAAAGTATTGTGTAATAATAAAAACATAATACAATTTTAGAAAAAAATTCACACCCCAAAATTCCTTTACCTCTTACAAAATCCACACGCTGTACCAAAAATCTGCACATCTTCTATACAAAATTCACACCCTATACAAATACCACAGCTGTACAATTTTCACACCCAATGATAAATTTACCCTATGGGGAGTGTGGGGTGATTTGTGCCAGGGGGGGAAGTTGTTCCACCCCTTGTTTCTGGAAAACCATCGAAGAAATTGGTCATGTGACCACATAATTTTGAAAAGCAATCACTTTTACTCATCCTGCAAAGAAGAGAAACACATGGCATGAGAGTTAAGCACATTTTAGTGCAAAAAACTGTTTTTTCCCTTTCAAAGTAAAATTTCTTTGATTAAGGTTTTTTGATTGTAGTGTCTAAACAATTATAGACAAGTTTGAAAACATTTCACTCGTTTTAGTGCTTTAGTAGGCTACACAATGAGTCTATACAGTTAGCATGATGTTAGCTCTTAACTGCTGGATCATACTAGTTTTTCAAACTTGTGGGTCTGGGGTGATTAAAGGGCCTGGGTTAAATTGTGCCAGATCCAGACCACCTAGACCTACATACTCACAGGGGATAATCTTGAGAAGTGAGGAGATGGGTATGCCTCATCATTGTTTGACTAATGCTGTGTTCACACCAAACGCGAATATGCGTCTGGCGCGAGTGATTTCAATGTTAAGTCAATGGTAAGACGCGTTTGCGCGCGTCTGGAGGTCTTGCGGCGCGAATGAGGCGTTAAGCGAGGCGCGGTAGACGCGAATTCACCTCATTCGCGCGTCTAGTTCGCGCGAATGACGCGAATTGAGCATCTGGCGCGTTTCGCGCGTTAAGCGCGAATTGTGCTTTTTGTGCATCACGCGTTTGACGCGAATTCGCGTCTGCCGCCCGAGTTGAAAAATCTGAACTTCTGCGTCAATTCGCGCCGCGTTAACCAATCAGGAGCCTGCCTGCTTGCTGCTGTCACGTGGTGAACTGACAGTTTAAAGGAGCTGTATGTAAGAAATCTATTTCAATTAATCATAAAATGGCCCTGATGTGTCACTAGACATTAAGAAATCATGTTCATTTCAAATACTTATATCACTGACAACAGTAGTATGGCTAGGATATTGTCATTTAAAAAGTGGACTTGCAGCCCTCAACTGATGTTGATGTTGTCATTTTGTGTTTTGGCCTGACGCGCCTCCCTCCACCTATCTACCAATCACGAAGTCAGTAGTGTTTCGGGATCCGGGTTGCCAGCTTTGCTCTAACCTACCCTAACTCTAGTCAGATAAAAATGTCTAACGTTACTAAATCAATAAGACCTCGTTATAATTCAGAAATTCGTCGTGACAAAGTCCGAAATAAAACCAGAATTTGTATTGGAGATGCTTTTGAAAGATGGAGACGGCTGAAAACGGAGAAGAATTTGAACACAGGAGATGTTTTTTTCCTGGACAGGTAAGATTCATCTAACTTATGCCTGGCTAACTTGTACTTGATGTCAATGCACATTTCATATATTCATGACAGTCGAACAAAGTTATGCATGTTCGTGCAAAGTAACGTAACGTTAGCTCACATGGACGTATGCTAACATTAGCAATGCATAGGAGCCCGTTTCTCTGTCATTATGCTGAGACGCTGAGGAAAACAACATTAGCACGCCCATTATGGCAATTTGAAACGTAATTGAGACAGAAGCCTAACTTTACCTCAGAAAAAATTATTCGACATTCGTTCTTCACGTATATCGTGGACTAAGTTACACATGCTGCAAGTTGACCTGTATTTCACATCACATATTTTAGCGTGTTATGGACGTGTGCTGCAGGGTAAGTAAAAAAATACAGCTGGTCACTTTCACTTATAGCATCAGCTAAATGAATAGCTGTATCTTTGATATTGGTTACACATAGTGACATAGGCTTGTGCTTGTACTTACATTCATGACAGATACATAACGTTACAAGTTAGACTTACAGCTACCGTTCTGTCTGTCACATACGAGCATAAGTTACATCTTTACGATTATACTGTCACATTCGAGCATAAATCTTTACGATTATATTTAACTAATGACAATTAGTACATTTTTTAAATACATAATTACTTATCAAAATATCTCTCATGAAGCATAAACATAATTAACAGAAAAAAAAACTTACTGTGCACGTCTCGTCGGAAGCGCATTGAAGCAGCCTACGTTTCTGCTGAATTCAGCTCATCTGGCAACTTCGAGTCAGGGGGGAGGGGGAGGGGATACACCGCTCTATAGTATTTTTAAAGTGACTGCAGTACCAGTTTTGGCCACAATCCTACATACAGTTCCTTTAATGTTATTTTATGTTTGGCCTCAATAAATTATTTTGTAATATGACTAAAATGCACAACAAAGCAAATCTTTCACATAAAAACTCGATTTCAATATGAGAGATAGCCTACTCATTTTGTATTGAATGCTATTTATTCCATATCTATTCTAGATTATATGAAACTTTATTAATCTAATGTAAAGACAACAAACACAATATGAAAACTTTTCAAAAAATCACAGGACAGGTTTCACTTTTGGAGGCTGGCTTCATATATTATCAAAACAAAAATAAATGACAGATTAGGTGCGGGTGAGGGTGAACCTCGCGCCGGGCTGTACAGCGCGGGCTCGTCAGGCAGCGACCACTCGAGGCCGAGGCTTTATACGGCCTACGCTGTCCTCGTCAGCGTCCTCACCATTAGGTCCACCAAACCTACATCTAGAAGCAAATTGTGAAACTCCTGAAACCCTCCGGAGGGTTTGGTGGACCCGAGTACTGCGACGATGTCCTCTACGCAGCTGTTTCTGCTCTCCAGAGCATATACGAGCGGTGACTCTCTCGATTAATGCTATTGCTAATGCTCGATAAACATCTAAAAAAGATGGCCGCCAACAGGTTTCGAAACTTTCGCCCCCGGACTTCGTCTTTGACGCGCGTAAATTTCGCTTCAGACTTTTGATTTTACGCGCATCAATTTCGCTCTTGACGCGCGAATGCACACAAAGTGGTCACACGTACAACTAGACGCGGCAGGCGCGAATTTTGACGCATATTCGCGTTTGGTGTGAACACTGCATTAGGCCTGCCTGCTATTTGTTTAATTTAGCTAACACTGATTTCAGTTTTGAGTTTGCACTATGTTATTAAAGATAAGTTTTATTCCGTTTTTAAGTGGCCTATGTCACAATAGTATGTTTAGAAATTAGCCTAGTCACTTTATTCTTATATGTTACATAATTGACAGACAGCGCTATGTCAACAGGCATCTATTGCCAAAGCCTTTTTGCCTGAAATGAGTCACAAATATCATATATTGTGTTGCTATGGTGCTCTAAATGGTTGCTAGGGCGTAGCTTGATAGCTTCACAATGATCCTGAGAGACTGATTGGTTGTCTGAGTAAAATGAGCCCGCCCCTTGTCTCTATGACACTGTGATCCAGAGTTATGTTCAATACAAAATCCCTATGCAATTGACCATAGTAGGAAAAACGCATGCTATGGTATTCCAGGGTGACAATATCTAAATAAACCTTAAATGAGTAATTTTGTATTGAATTTGTCTTGCTTTCATATAGCATTACAGTTCTTAACATTAAAATGTTCTGTTTTACTTCAGAAATCACTGGCACAATTTACCCCAATGTATTCCCCTAAAGACCAGGGGCAAGTTGTGCCATGTGACTACTTTTTCCCCAAAAGCTATATTTCTGAAACAATTTATTTCAGATCCAAAGTTATTGTTCTCAGGGATGCACCACATCCTGAAATATATGTACATCGTTAAGTTGAAGGAATTAATGCCATGGCCTCACTTTAAAGTAACTTTGAGTAAAAACTGGCAAATCTCACCCCACTTTCCCTACAGTCAATAGCCTACTCATCTGGATTGAAGCAGCAAACATTAAGTGTAAAAGTAAAAAAAATGACATAACATTATTTAATATTTGAATCAAAGCTTATATAGTGTTTTGATATCGACAACCACAACCAAAAAGTGCATTTTACCTCAAACTTGCGACTAGTTAACTTTCTAAAAAAGGCGCAATCGCTTCTCGGGTCGACATTAACACTGACAAAATTATATTCAGAATTTAAAATATTTTGATACCACTTAATAATGTGTGATTGTAAGGTGTTCACGAGATAGAGATACTAACCTTTAGCGAACTTGCTTTCAACGTCGAACGAACACTCGTTCTCATGGAGACGCGGTGTGCATGGAGGGGAGGGGCTGTGTGTGTGTATGTGTGTGTGTGCGCGCGCGCGCGCATGTGAGAGACGCATGAGTCACAGAGATGGAGGGAGAGCAGGGAAAGGAAATGCAGCTGAACGATACTAGGTTACTCACGTAACCTCGGTTCTCTCTAGAAGAGGGAACGAGTATTTGCATAAGCTAGCTTACGCTACGGGGAAAAGTCATCTTTTTCTCGAGATACTGAAGCCAAAAATTATCCTTAATTTTTCATATATTGTCAACGCAGTGCAGCAGGCAGCTCAACAGAGCTAGAGCGGGCAATACTGCGCACTCATTGGCTGCCGCGCGGCAACTGCTTAAGCCTACCAGTGAGCCCCGCGTGACGTCACGCCCAATGAGGGCACGCGTGCCCTTGCGCGTCACAACCCGCCAGAATAGGCGGCGTCAAAGCGTATATAAGGAGGGCTCGGAGGCTAAAATCTCTGGTTTCTGTCGAATGAAGCGACATGAGCTCGAGGCGTGAGCACGGAAAGGAATGCAAATACTCGTTCCCTCTTCTAGAGAGAACCGAGGTTACGTGAGTAACCTAGTATCGTTCTCTTATGAGAGGTTCTCTCGTATTTGCGTAAGCTAGCTTACGCTACGGGAACCCCATTGTCAACGCTGTGCGCGCCTTATATCCACACAACCTTCCCGGAAGCCCGCGAAGCATAGAAGTGGAAAGAACAGGTGGCCAGCGGGGCGGGCCAACACACGTTCATAAGCACCCAAAGGGAAGAATAGAGCGGCGCGGCCAGTCTATATATAACTGACATACCCAAGTGCAGCTCAACCAGGAGAGCTAAATCGAGTGACTAGCCTGTGCACACATGAACAGGGCATATACCCGACTAGACTGACAAAAGTATAGCCTGCAAGGCGGGAACTTCCAGGTTATAGAACCTAACAAATGTAGAGGGGGAGGCCCAGCCCACCGCCATACAAATGTCATGAATAGAAATTCCTCCGGACCATGCCCACGACGAGGCCATGCCTCTGGTGGAATGAGCCCGTATGCCCAAAGGGCACTGCAGGTCTTTGGACGCATAAGCTCTTGCAATAGCGTCCACTATCCATCTGGATAGCGTCTGTTTCGAGGCGGCGAGACCCTTGGTGCGCCCACCAAACGAAACAAAGAGCTGCTCCGAAAGCCTGAAGGTGGTGGAGCGTGTGACGTAACGCCTTAGAGCCCTGACAGGGCAAAGAAGGCTGCTGCCATCCCCACTGCCTGACGGCAGGGCTGAAAGGGAAATAACTTGAGCTCTAAACGGAGTACCCAACACCTTGGGGACATAACCGTGCTTTGATTTGAGAATGACTAACAGTCATTAGGTCCAAACTCAAGACACGTAGCGCTCACTGATAGCGCGTGTAAGTCGCCCACGCGTTTTACTGAAGCCAGGGCTAACAGAAAAACTGTTTTGAACGTCAGGTATTTCAACTCCGCCGAGTCTAGGGGTTCGAAGGGATGAGCTTTCTGGGCCTCTAGGACCAAAGACAGATCCCAAATAGGAACCGAAAGCGGCCGTGGAGGATTCAACCTCCTGGCCCCTCGGAAGAAGCGGGTGATGAGTACATTTCTTCCCAATGCGCGGCCGCGCGCCGAGTCGGCGAGCGCAGCAATCGCCGCAACATAAACCTTGAGCGTGGAGGGGGACCTGCCCGCATCCAGGAGCTCTTGGAGGAAGTTCAGTACCTGTGGAACTGCACAAGATTGAGCATTTAGACTCTTTCCCGCGCACCATTTGTTAAACACTGACCATTTAGACGCATAAAGCCGCCTCGTCGAGGGGGCTCTGGACTGCGCGATCGTGTTAACTACCCCTTCTGACAGATCAACAAATATCCGTTGATTACCCACGCATGCAGAGACCAATGCTCTGGATGGGGATTTAGAATTGAGCCTCGGGCATGAGAGAGAAGGTCTCTCCTCACCGGGATCGGCCACGGGGCTGTTTCTGACAGCGCCGTCAGCTCTGGGAACCAAAACTGGTTCTCCCAGCGCGGGGCTATGAGGAGCACCACGCAGCGCATCTCCCTGATCTTCGCTATCACTTGCGGCAGCATCGAGATCGGGGGAAAAGCGTACAACGGGACGCTGGGCCAAACTTGGGCCAGCACGTCCTCGCTCTTTGAGAAGAACCTCTGGCACTGAGCATTCTCGCTCGTGGCAAAAAGGTTGACTTCTGCTTTGCCAAAGCGACACCACAGCGTCTGGACTGTCTGGCCGTGTAGAGCCCATTCCCCGGGGGGAACGTTTTCTCTGGACAGCCTGTCTGGTCCGTCATTGAGGCGACCGGGCACGTGCGCGGCTCTCAGTGAGCGCAGCGAGCCCTGAGCCCAGATCAGAAGACTCTCTGCCAGAGCGCGTAGAGTTCTGGATCTGGTTCCGCCCTGACGGTTCACATAAGACACCACTGACATGTTGTCCGTGTGGACTAGCACATGGTGCCCGTGCAAGTAAGGGAGAAAGTGTTTCAGCGCCTTCTCAACCGCTAACATCTCCAGACAGTTTATGTGAAGGCTTTTCTCCTGGTCCGACCAGCGGCCGTAGACCGGTTTGCCCTTGTGAAGCGCTCCCCAACCCGTGTTGGACGTGTCTGTCGAGATCAGTTTGCGGTGTGAGATCGCTCCCAACGTAACTCCCTGTTGGTACCAATCGGCTGCCAACCAGGGCTGCAGGGCTGAAACACAGCCCTGAGTCACTCTGATTCGGGCGCAGCCTGAGACCCACGCTCTGCGGGGCGCTTTCGAATTCAGCCAGCATTGGAGCGGGCGCATTCGTAGTAAGCCCAGCTGCAGAACTGCTGCAGCTGATGCCATATGGCCCAACATCTTCTCAAATGTTTTCAGGGGAAGATACCTGTCTTTTTGAAAAGACGCGGCTGGTCAAATATCTCAGATCTAATATAGGTCTGAGCGCTCCGTCCTTCTTGGGAACTAGGAAATAACGGCTGTAAAAGCCTGCCTCGGTTAAAGAAGGGTGAACTCTCTCTATCGCCCCTTTGCACAACAGTTTCGTTATTTCTGTATGAAGCAGATGGGCTGCTTCTGCGTTTACCTCCGTCTCGACGCGCACTCAAAAGCGCGGAGGACGGCGAAGGAACTGAAGCGAATAACCCCGTATTACTGTGCTCAGTACCCATTTCGAGACGCCCGGGAATAGCTTTCCATGCATCTGCACTCATAGCTAGGGGTTGAATGGCCTCTGGGTCTCGCCCGCTGCTCTGCGTGGGGCAGGAGACTTGAAGCGGCGACAGCGCGCACGGGAGCGGGGGCTCGCTGATAGCGACAACCGGCTGAGCAGTGCTCACAGACACGGTCTCTGGCATGGAGGTGTTTACAAGCGAGTGTGAGCGCTGAGGAGTGGGCACGGGACTCTTTATTAACACACGGCCGATGGCATGGGGCTTTATGAGATCTAGACCCTGAGTATGTGAGACAGAGCGGGCAGTGTGTAGGCGTGAGCACTGGGGAGTGGGCACATTTCCTACGTTTAACACTCGAGCGGCAACCGCACGCTTTATGTGAGGTTGCTCTGTGGGACACACAGGGGAGATTGTGCTTGTGTGTAGACATGAACACTGGGACGTGGGCATATTAACTACACTCATAACACTGCCGGCGTGGGCCGGATGACCAGACATTGAGCTCTCTTTGCGAATTATCTGGGTCGCCGTAAAAACGGCGTTTGGGTGCAGGCGAGCGAGTTGAGGAACTGGCTCGTTGGCTGCGGAAAACATACTGCAGTAGGGGACTGGCAGAGGAAGGCAGAAGAGTTTGGACGGTGGTCCGGCCGCGGCGGGACTCAGCCGTCTTTTCCTCCCAGCGCGTGCTAGGAGGACTTCGCAGGCTCCGGTTTCAGAGAAACTCTAGGCCGGGGACAAAGCGGGGCCGGCGGTCTCTGCTGGCTGGATGACCGCGACCTGGGGCGGCCACGCTGCTGCGAAGACGGAGGGCGAGACGAGCGCTGAGTAGAGCTGCGTGCAGGAGGCTGTTTCTGAGAGCGGCCTGCAGCGGAGCTCGAGCGGCGAGGCAGGGACAGGTTCATGGCCTGCGAAGCTTTCTGCACCTCAGAAAAGCGGTCCACCAGACCGCTCACTGCAGGGCCGAAGAGGCCAGTGGGGGAGAGCAGGGCGTTAAGGAAAACGGACCGCTCTGCCTCTCCCATGTCGGCCAGCGTCAGCCAGAGGTGGCGCTCTGTGACGGTTAACGAGGCCATGGAACGCCCGCTAGCCTGGGCTGCGCTCTTCGTAGCGTGAAGGGAGAGGTCCGTCGAGCTGCGCAGGTCCATCAAAGCGGTCTGATCCGGGCCCTTTTCATCCAGCTGACGGAGGAGATCGGCCTGGAAAATTTGCAGAACCGTCATGGTATGCAGGGCTGAAGCGGCTTGACCAGTGGCGGAGAAAGCGTGGCTGACAAGGGCTGAAGTGAACAAGGCGGGTCGAGCCCGCAGGGTCGACATCGGCAGTTCTTCGCAGAATTCACAGCCGCCCGAAGACATAGCAACGGCAGCGTGGTCACGTCCCAGGCAGAGAGCGCAGATCACATGGCGGTCTCTGTCGCTGAGGTGAGAGCGGCACGAGCCGCAGGAATTGTGAGGCATTTTGCAACAAACACCTCTGCTCTTTTAGTAGTGTCGTGTGAACGACCACACACACACAGCAAGAAAAGGATATATGTCGCCGGATAGCTGAGCTGGCACGGCAGGCTGAAGGCGGCGAGAGATCGTCCGGCTTCCTCAGGCGCTGTCCTAAGCTGGCTCGGTGCTTTTTCGATGGCGGCGGCTTCTCTCGGAGAACAGCGATGCGAGCGCTTCGCTGAAGAGACAGAAATCAGAGATTTTAGCCTCCGAGCCCTCCTTATATACGCTCTGACGCCGCCCATTCTGGCGGGTTGTGACGCGGGAGGGCGCGTGCCCTCATTGGGCGTGACGTACACGCGGGGCTCACTGGTAGGCTTAAGCAGTTGCCGCGCGGCAGCCAATGAGCGGGCAGTATCTGTTGAGCTGCCTGCTGCACTGCGTTGACAATATATGAAAAATTAAGGATAATTTTTGGCTTCAGTATCTCGAGAAAAAGATGACTTTTCCCCGTAGCGTAAGCTAGCTTATGCAAATACGAGAGAACCTCTCGTAAGAGAACGAATACGCTGCATGTTTTAAATAGCGTTAAAAAATGAAAGACCTTGACAAAGACGAAAACTAAGGATATTTACTCTATAATTTTATTTTATTTTAGTTAGTTTTTATTTTTATTTCAGTTAACGACAATGTTTTTTCCCACCTAGTTTTCGTTTTTTCGTTAGTTTTCGTTAACGATTATAACCTTGGTATGGATTCCCATTAGGTGTCAAAAATACTTATTGTCAGAAATATATATTTCTAAAGTCCTAATGGACCCTAAATGTAGTACACAGATTTTGAATACATTATGACTACCAAGCAAATATATGGATAATTTATTTGTAAACCACAGCAGTAAAACAAAACAAAAATCTAAATTGTGCAATTGTTTTTGACCCCTACCCCTAGGGTCTCTACGTCCAATAAAATGGGCATTACATGGTTTTTGGTTTAAACCCATAAAATGTTGTGTGGTAACACTTTATAATAACGTTCAGTTGTAAGTCATTTATTAACTAATCATTAACTAACCAAATGTAAATGACTTATAACTGAATCTACAAAACATACATACAGTTATTAACATATCACTTTTTAATCATTTATGAATGCATAGTCATGTTTCGTAAATTAATCGTTTACTAATCACTTGTAAATGACTTGTAACGGAATTTACAAAACATACATTAAAAATGTTAGTATATCACTAGCTAATCATTTATGAATGTTTTGTAAATGATTAGTTCATCATTAACGAACCACTTATAAATGACTTACAACTGAACGTTATTATAAAGTGTTACCCTTGGTTTCAACTCACAAATAGTCAAGCCAGTGATTAAGTGATTCAATTAAACTTTAAGTTTAACTTTTGAAAGCTAATAAACGTGAGATCCAAATCACGTTCAAATAACTTAATGGGCTGATCAATAGTTAAAAAAAAATAGTTAATTTGATGATCTTGTAGTATACAAGTTTTTTTTTTTTTTTTTTAAGTTTAATTGTTTTTTTTTTATAACCAAAAGTTTAACAAAAATACTTTTGTCCCCACAACATAGAGTTTACCAGGACCACATACATATATGTCTTGATGCTACAATTACCAATAATATATTTATCAAATCAACCAGAGCAAGTACACATAAACACCCACAGACATATAGGCTACACACTAGTCTTTTTAGACTTAATCCAATAATTAAACAACCTATATTTCCTACATTCTTATAGCATTGCTTGTTACAGCATGTGGGTTATTTTTTTTCTTCACTGGGAAGAAAGAGGTCTGAAGGGATAAAATATTTGTTCATTTCTGTTAAACATAATATCTGTGCCTTGCTGGAAGTAACAGGCTATGATCGAAGTTGCACAGTGTTTGATTCTCTCCATTGTACTTGAAATTGTCTCCTACCTTGTCCCTTGTTCTGTTTCTCTGCTGTTCGTCCACAGAAGATTAACAGTGGACTTAGGCAGCAGTCACATTTACCAGTTTTGCAGCTGTCATATATAGCCGCTACGATAATCCATAAAGCACTTAAGACGCCGATCATGACATAACCTGCAAACTGAAAAAAAAAAAAAATAAATAAATAAATCATACATTAAAGGAGAACTCCAGTCAATTTTAACATTGAGCTCATGTTTCTATAAATTTGGAGTGCTGTCAGTACAGAGAATAACGACAAAAATCGGTGTTGCCTACACCGTGTTATCCTCTTTTTAAAATTTGCACCCTGTTGACTTAAATGGGGCAAGTTTTAAACCTGCTTTTAGCCTCTTAACATCCTTGATGTGTCATTACAAGTGCCCAGCCATTGTGAGTGATTCCTTCAGAGTGAACACGGTGAATCTGACTGCAGTAGATGTGAAAGATATGAATAAAGTTTTAACTTAAAGAATTAAGTTAATTCGGCCAGCGCTCATACCTGTATTTATTTCCTGTTTTCGGTCGAAGTCCACAGTAATCAATTGTCGAGTTCACGCGCGTGATCATAGGTAACTAAGCAACAGTGGAGAACTCACAATCGACTACTGTGGACTTTGACCGAAAACAGGAAATAAATAAAGGGATAGTTCACCCAAAAGTGAACATTAGCCCATGGTTTACTCATCCTCAAGTCATCCTATGTGTGTATGACATTCTTCTTTCAGACAAATACAATTAAAGTTAGATAAAAAAAAAATGTCCTGGCTCTTACAAGCTTTATAATGGCAGTGAATGACTGTTTCTGTTTTGAAGTCCATAAAAGTGCATCCATCCATCATAAAAGTGCTCCACATGGCTCCGAGGGGTTAATAATTCCTTCTGAAGTGAAGCGATGAGTTAAAAAAATAAATATATATTTAACATGTTACGAAGTAAAATTCTACGAACATACGCAGTCTACTTTTTAAAGTGCAGTCTTCCTGACTAAAGCGCAACTTATGGTGTCAGAAGTATCGTAGTGCGTCATGGTGTATCGTAAATATCAGAAGCACGTAGCATTGCTTGCAGAAGTTGCACTTTAGGCTTAAGTGAATATTTTTCTTACACAAACACAACGCTTCACTTCAGAAGGCATTTATTAACCCCCTGAAGCCGTGTGGAGCACTTTTATGATGGATGGATGCACTTTTATGGATTTCAAAACAGAAACAACTAGGGGTGTAACGATTCATCAACTACATAGATGTATCGATTTATATTCCTACGATCCAACTACATCGATCTGTGCTCGGCAAGTTGGCCTTCCGGACGACATATATCGATCTAACATCGTTTTAAAAGGTAATGAATCGATTGTATCGATACTAGGAAATAACGCATTGGATTTAAGTACGTCAGACTTTATATGGATATTTTTTCTTTGCACTTTTAATGATAAAGGCGTTTAACGTTACTCGATTCAGTCTGCCTATCTGTGACTATCAGCAGCGCAAAGACAACAAGCAGCGCAAAGTCTCTCACCTCAGAAAAACGGACTTTCCTCAGCCGCTATACGGCAGTAGTGCACACTCTTCAATTGCACGGGCAAATGTGGCGGAGCGCGCTGTAGGCCTTTATCGCTTCACTATATATAAAGCACAAAATAAACTACAAGCATGCAACATCGTTACGTTTTAAATTAGAAAAAAACAAGATGTCAGATGATGTTGTCAGGCTATATGTCCGTGCCATTATTCTATCATTATTTTCATAACTTGTAACGAAATAAAGTCTCTCACCTCAGAAAAACGAAATTTCATGTCCTGTCATCGTGCACTCTGTAATTGCACGTGCAAATGCGCCGGCGTGCGCTGTATCACTTCACTAATGTGTGTTGCTATTTATCAGGAGCAGTTTCCATGTTTCTTTACCAGTTCTTCTAAGTATTGTTTATCAACATGGTAGCCTAATTGTTGTTTGTTTTCATAACAAAATGCCACTTACTGGTTATTTTGTAAATTTTTATATGACTGTGGTGGCTCATACCAAGATTTTATTAACAAAAACTAGTTTGGTACTGCTATTTAATAGCTTAACCTCGCAGTGCCTACTGTTTATCAGTATTTGTCATATTCTTACAAATGTTTTTGTATGTTAAGTAAAGGGGGACAGAACTTGTGTGTCAACAATGCCTGATTCCCTTACAATAATTTTTGGCTAAAAAGTCACTGAATCGATTTCAAGTCACTGAATCGTTTCGGATTGTATCATTCTAAATGAACCAATATCGTGCTTGAATCATATCAACAACCACAAATCGCAATACGAATCAAATCGTTGTTAAAACGAATCGTTACACCCCTAGAAACAACCATTCACTGCCATTATAAAGCTTGGAAGAGCCAGGACTTTTTTTTTATATATATAACTCCGATTGTTTTCGTCTGAAAGAAGAATGTCATATACACCTTGGATGACTTGATGGTGTCAGGATACAGACCAGGAGACAGAGGTAAGTGAATCCAAACACAGCTTTATTTACAATGGACAAGAGTGCAAGGTGAGTGTTCATAGATTTAAGTGCAGATTTCGTGAAGATAGCTCGAAGTGGAGTGAAAAGCAGTTAAGCACTTTCACTTAGGATACGTTGAAGTCAAACAACCAAAGTTCATGAATATTTGTCTCTTCTCTTTCAGATGCGATGGACTGCAAGCAAACTCAGATGAAACACTGGGGACTTGGAAGAACACAGGATCACAGGCAGCAAGGAATCAGGCAAGATTTCTGAAGATAGCACAACAAGGACATAAAGGTTAGTGTTTCAGGTAAGTATACATTACAGCTTGGAGTCTTGATGCTTCAGAGATTACAGAGACAACGGGTTATGGTCTGTTCCTGTTGGAGACTTGACCAAGACTGAAGTCACAGGGATTGTTTTATGCATTGACTGATGAGGTTAACGATTGGGAACAGGTGCTGGTGATTAATGATCCTGAGAGTGAGTGCAGGTGTGCTAGAGGGAATCTTGGGTAATGTAGTGCAGAAACCAACGGTAACCGTGACAGTACCCCCCCCTCTCCGAAGGCGCGTCCTCGCGCCGTATAACATCCAAAGGGGTGGGAGGGTGGGCATCCTAGATTCCAGGACGGTCCAGGTGGAGCTGGCTGGTCAGGGGACCAGGGCGGAACAGGCTGTGGCCTTGGCCAGGGCGGATCTGTCGGACCCTCGGGCGGCCATGGGGGTGAGGACCCTTCGGGTGGCCATGGGTGGGGAGGACCCTTCGGGTGGCCATGGTGGTGAAGACCCTTCGGGTGGCCATGGTGGAGATATTTCTTCAGGTGGCCATGGTGGAGATATTTTTTCAGGTTGCCATGGTGACACTGGGAACCTTGTCGTAAAGATCTCCGTGGTCCCCCTAGCAGGTATACTGCGCCCCCCCAAAATTTTAATGGAGAACTTGTCAGGTTTTGATACATGGCTAGATGAGGCAGGGGGAGAAAGCAGCTCTAGGCTGGATAGGACCAGCGACGAAGGCAGCTCGGGGCTGTGCAGGATCAGCGGCGAAGAGGGCTTTAAGCTGGGTGAGACCAGCAGTGAAGGAAGAGCTTTTGGGAAGAATGGCACTGGCTCTGGCTCTTGCTTGAAGACTGGCTCTTGCTCTGGAACTGGACTCGGCTCATCTGGGCCAAGGACTGGCTCTGGCTCTTGCCCGAGGACTGGCTCTGGCTCTTGCTCGAGGACTGGCTCTGGCTCTTGCTTGAAGACTGGCTCTTGCTCTGGAACTGGACTCGGCTCATCTGGGCCGAGGACTGGCTCTGGCTCTTGCCCGAGGACTGGCTCTGGCTCTTGCTCGAGGACTGGCTCTGGCTCTGGCTCTTGCTCGGGGACTGGCTCTTGCTCGGGGACTGGACTCGGAACTGGACTCGGAACGGGACTCGGAACTGGACTCTGAACTGGACTCAGAAAATCAGGGCCGACGACTGGCTCTGGGGGCATGACGCTCTCAGTCTCGGCGGGCATGACGCTCTCAGCCTCGGCGGGCATGACGCTCTCAGTCTCAGGCTCGTCGTGCATGACGCTCTCAGTCTCAGGCTCGGCGGGCATGACGCTCTCAGTCGCAGGCTCGGCTGGACTGGCATGAAGTGCAGGCTCGGCTGGACTGGCGTGAAGTGCAGGCTCGGCTGGACTGGCGAGGACTCTGGGTACGTCCTCCGGAGTCTGGCGTGCCTGGCGGGTCCTCTTCCTTTTACGTCGGCGAAGGGGCGTTGTAGGAAGTGGTGGCTCGGCTAGGCAGACGATGTGCTCAGATTTGGCTGGGCAGATAACAGGCTCTGGTTCGGCTGGGCTGATGACTGGTTTGGTGGATTTGGTGAAACGTAGAGCAGATCTGCAAGCTCCCGGGACTGACATTAAAGCGGGGTCAAATAACTTGGACGTCAGATCAGCACTGTTTGAAACCAGCTTTCGTGACTTAGGCCAGGTGATCTCCGCTATGGGTCCGGAGCGGTGAAGGACCGTTACCTTTTCGGGCAGGCATGGGCTGACTGGATGCCTGGGTTTAGTTGCGTTGACGAGGGAAGCAGATTGGACGTGGAGATCAGACTGGATGTCTTCCACAGTGAGTGATGAACCACACACCCACAGCGTGCGGTCAATGAGTTTGATGAGAGGTAGGTCGAGATCATCCAACAGTAGTATTTGGGCAAGTGGATCGTCTAACCCGCTCCAGAACTGTTGCTGAATGAAGTCCTCATCCCAGCTCCCATCCTGATAAAGGCAAAGGAAAACTTTAGCAAATTCGTCCAGAGTCCTACCGTTCTGGTTGAAAATAGTGAATTCCTTGGGGTTCACGGAAGTTCACGGGTTTTTGGAGGGGGGCGAGGAGATGGCGAAGGGATGGTGAGAGCAGGCAGTGGCGATGGGGTGGTGAGTGGACGACGATCCCCTGGTAGTAAAGCGAAGATAATCTGCTGGCACAGACCCAGAGCTCACCAGTGCTGACAGCTTCAGCAGGGTCGAGGGAGGGAGGAGCCAAGATGGTGTAGTGGCTGACAACAGCTGAGGGATGAACCATAGGAGACCAGGCAGATGGATCCATGGGCACACACAGAGAGCTGATGGAAACGAACGACATTGCAGGCACTAGAGACCTCTGCGATGACGCAGATCGTCAGAGGTGGAGCCAGAATACGTGAGGTCTGAATACGTAGCTGGTTCGACGGAGGACAGAGGTGATGCCGAGGAGAAGGAGGAACCCGCTGTAGCTGTAGGGGTGGAGGGACGAAGCACAGCAGACGGCCCGTAAGTCCATAGTGAAAGTAGAGTGATGACTGATCAAGGGGGAGCCAGCAGGACAAGGGAACCCAGTGGAGCTGCAAGGCCGAGGTTCTCCGGTGGAGCCGAAGGTGGGAGGAGACAAACCAGAGCCAACAGATCAAGATGGAGAGAAGAGGTTAGAGGCCGGAGGCGAAGCCACAGGATCCTCTTGCATTGATGCTGCTGGTGGATGCACAACCTGCGGCTCGACGTCACGAGACGGTGCATGGCTGTAGGCTGAGCTTTGCGGTGATAGTGGCAGGAAGAAACTAGTCAGAATGACACAAACCATGTAGTTCGATGAAAATAATAGGTCTTAGATCATACAGTCTCTTGTGTTGTCTAAAAAAGTAGTGATGAAGGTACCAGGTGGGATAGGGTGGGAGTCAATACATCTGCTGATTTGTGGGCTCACACGCCTGGTCAGACTTACTGTGGAGCTCAGCTTCTAGGGTGAGGGCCAGCTCTGTCCTCTTGTCCTCTGGCTCTGGATGATGCGTCACAGTGGGTGGGAGGTCTCTGTCTGCGGGGGGCAAACACGGTTCCTCTGCGGTCGAAGGTCGTGGTTCAAGCTCTGGGTCTGGCTGTGTCTTGGATCAGGGAAGGACGCTCTCCAGAGCCATCAATGGTGTGGATTACCATCATCCCCGTACTGAACTGGAAATAAGTCATCGTCCAGTGGTGTCTCGGAGGTCAATGGGATGATGGTAATTTGCCCCAATCCAGAACAGTGACTTCAGGGTCTTGTCGTCATAAGGGCAGGTGACAGCAAGCCCTCGGTGAAAAACAAAATATCAGTGCTCTCCTGAGCCAATGCAGTAAAACGCTTCATAATCCATTGTTAAAGGCTCTGTCTTTTCTTTCACGGGTGGTTGCATGAAGGCAGAAGACGATGAAGAATAAATTTCCAGTACGAAGTTTAATGAGGATAAGACAAATAATAATCAGATAGGCAGGGCAACACACACTAAATGTAAGTTAGACTGAACATTGAAGGACTGTGAGGGAAGAACCTATTAGTAGTAACACAATTAAAGGTAATTAATGAACATGCAATGAACTAATAACAGTAACAAAGGAGTGGCGGGAAAATCAAACAAAGGAACACATGGGCTGGGTCCGATGTAGGCAGCTGACTTGCTGCCTCACTGCCCTATCAGGTGATAACTTTGCAGGATTTTGGACAGACTTCTGAGGCAGCATAATGGTTAAATTATCGACAACAAAAATCTGCCTTCAAAATTTCGATCAGATGAATGTATCTCAGGAGACAGGAAGTCAAACTAACATTGAATTCAGACATAACCTTCATGCCTTCCAACCTTGGAATGTGTCCTCTGAAGGCAGCATTTATCAGTTTTCGGATGCAGCCATGATGTGAATGAAAACAAACTAAAAGTCCATGGATACTAAGACAGACTGAATAGTACTTGACAATAGGCTTGTTGTGGGTTTAAATAGGTGTAAATAGTACCAGCAGCAGAGCTAGCGTCTGCCTTTATGCGATAGTTTATCCAAAAATTACAATTCTCTCATTGTATAGGCTGCTCAACCTTCCCGTCATTCTTAAACTGTATGACTTTCGTTCTTTATTATTATTTTTTTCTTTTCTTTATTATTTTTTTCATTATTTTTTGTCCATACAGAGGAAGCCAATATACTAGTGGTTCCCAACATTATTCAAAATAATTTTGTATTCCACAGAAGAACGAAAGCATGGAGGTTTGAAACGACATGATGGATGAGTCAATGATAATGATTTTTTGGTAACACTTTACAATAAGGTTCATTAGTTAACATTAGTTAATGTATGAACTAACATGAACAATGACCAATACATTTGTTACAGTATTTATTCATCTTTGTTCATGTTAGTTCACGGTGCATTAACTAATGTTAACAAATACAACCTTTGATTTTAATAATGTATTTGTTACGGTTGTGTGTGTGGAAGGAGGCGAGGATGACAGAGCACTTCAATCCAGGAGTTTATTTTACAAAAGGAATCCAGAACACAGGGAAAACACGGGTAGAACTCACACTTGACATAACCATACATAAACGTAATATAAACGAGAGCCGACACTGGAGACTGAAACACACAGGGCTTAAATACACAGGAGAACAGATCAGGGAAACAAGACACAGCTGACTAGACTAACGAGGGCAGAACAGGTGACGCAGATGAACTGATTACAAAAACCATGGAAACAAAGGACTAGACCAAAATCAACAGAGAACAGGGGAAAACGGATAACAGAAACAGAACTCAGAACCACCATACATGTAACATTACTCCCCCCCTCCCCAAAGGCGCGTCCTCGCGCCTAT